>LT934120.1:24348411-24411020 GCA_900231445.1 Triticum turgidum subsp. durum
GCCCCACTTGCTCTTTATCGTCCGCTGGCGGATGGCAAATAGGGGGGGGGGCATTAAGTTTTTTTAAACCAGCTCGTCGGTGGGGCCCCTCCCTCTTTGCCGTCTACTAGCCGACGGCAAAGCTTCTTTGCCGTCCGCTAGCGAACGACAAAGAACTGGCTGATGACAAAGAAGTACTTTGCCATCAGCCAGTTCTTTGCGGTCCGCTTTTGGGTAGCTGATGGCAAAGAGCTTCTTTGACGTCCGCTAGCGGACGGCAAAGAGCTGGCAGATGGCAAAGTAGTTGTTTCCAGTAGTGTACTATTCGCGAATCCTTTATGACAGCCTCAAGATTTTCTCTCATGAGTTCCCAGATATTGCTGCTATGAAGAACATCGGCTGCTTCAATCAAGTACTGCAAGACATTGAAGACTTTGGTCTCACGCATGTCTTTGCATATCAGCATCCATGGAACAGGGAGATAATCCTTCAATTCTATGCAATACTGTATATCTCCGGTGATGAATCTGATAGAACAAAGTGGATATGGAGTGGATGGCCAAAGGGAAAAGGATAAAATGCTCTATTATGGACTTTGTCTCCCACTTTCATTTCCCTCAGTTCAAACATGGCAAGACTGAGATTCGAGTTCATAATATTGATGCAATCACTGATGAAGATTTCCGATGCATAATGGATGAAGAGTAAATTCTTGATTAAAATTGTCTTCCCCTGCCTGAGCACTTGACATTCGACAATCAGACCCTATATCATATTCTCACTTATACCCTGTCCGTTGGCTGGGATGAATACCGACAACGCTATTTCTGATGTTCTTCGAAACACCATCCATGCTATCTCTCAAGGATTTATCTTTGATGTCGAAGATATGTTCCTACGCATACTGATGGATTCAGCTCAGTGCCCGAAAACAATCAAGGTATATGTGCCCTGGATTCAGAAAGTGGTTAACTATGCAATGAAGACCAAATATCTAGCAAAAGTTAGTCACAAGAGCTTCATTCCACGTGTGCGTGATACTCTGAAGGTAATGGAAGATTTTTCCTCTGGGAAAACACCTGCGTCAAGCCCTCCTGATTATCACAACACTTTCAATGGACCAAAGCTACATCAGCGTGATCTTGAAGTGAGTTTGCGCACTCAACAGCTTTTGCTGAAGCATATGGCTGAGGATCGCCAGGAAAAATAGCATTTGGCTACCGAAATTAATGCACTCCACAACCAAACAAGAGTCTTGTATCTTCACAGTTCAACATTCCGGTCAAAGTATATAGTCTGGTTGTCCGGATACCACCTAATCCAGGACTCCCTCAGTAGCCCCTGAACTAGGCTTCAATGATGATGAGTCCGGCGCGTAGATTGTCTTCGGCATTGCAACGCGGGTTCCATCTCCGAATACTCCAGAGTACCTGTTGTAATGAACAGTGTCCGGCTTCCCATCAATGTTGTACTCCTCGACTTCTGTGCTTTAATAATGGCCATATCTATGTGTCGAGTGAATACGAGTAGCCGGGGCATTTTTCATTCGCCACCCCGGCCCTGTAGGCGAACCGTCTATTTGACGAGACGGGGATCCTCAGATTCAAATCTCACCTTCTTCCCTTGAGCAAGCATCCAACAGAGCGCATCCGGAGAAAACCATTCCAACATGGCCAGTCATCGCGGCTCCTCTTCTCACCCCCTTAGCTCTAAGCCAGGTGATTGGGAAGAGTGTTCTGTTCCCCACAGCCATTTAGTAGATCTGCAAACCCAAGGGTTTCTTCCATCGGCATTCATGGTCCCCGTCCGAGTCAGACTAGCCACCTATAATGGGGGGGAGCAAGCGGAGAGATCTCCTAACCCATCTCAGGGGGAGCGAGTATGCCTCATCCCATATTTGCTAAGAGGCGTTGGGTTTCCAATCCACCCATTCCTTCGTGGGCTCCTGGAGTTCTATGGCCTCCAGTTGCACAACTTCACCCCTGCCTCCGTGCTGCACATCGTGGGATACGTTGTCCTTTGTGAATTATTTCTGGGCTGCGAGGCTCACTTCGAGTTATGGAAGAAGTTATTCTGCCTTGTCCCTCGCAATCAGGGGGAATCTATATGTCAAGTGGGTGGAGCCTAAATATGATGCATCGTCGAGACCGGATACTTGTCCGGTACTCCCAAGAAGGCATCTGAAAACTGGCCCTCGGAGTGGTTTTATGTTGATGACATTCCCCTTCCGGATCCAGTCCGGACGGGCCTCCCTGAGTTTAATAATGCTCTGCTAAAGAAACACCGAAGTTGGCGCCCTCGGAACTCCCAGGAGGAAGATACCAGAGAAGTCCACTTCCTGAGGAGCAGGACAACGACATTGGCCAAATCAGGACTAACAATAGTTGAGGTTATATCAATATTCATAACACGGGGGGTGCAGCCACTTCAATATCGGGGGAAGCCTATGTGGCACTTCAACGGAGAAGACGATGCCACCCACCGTGGTCGTAAAGGTCCGGACTCCGCCACTGCTCTGGCGAGGATACTGTATGATTTGTATAAAGGAGAAGAAGAAGAATTCCTTCGTATTAAACCGCGGGATGGATTTTCCATGTACAACCCCCCAAGCTGGGTAAGTCGTCACTCTTTACCCCACTCTATCCATTCTCGCGCCCTTCATCACAATCATTTACCTTGATATTTCTGAGCAGGAACTGAGGAGGAACGTGCAAGGATTCAACAGCCCCTCCCTGCAGCCAGAGGACCCCGGGAGGGCCTTTGATCCAGGACTCGAAGAAGATCCGGATATATCTGTGGAGCTTGTCGACGGGACATTTTATCAGGCCAGCTGCGATGGCGCCTCGGTGCCTATTATCGCCGACCATCCCGGACTGCTACCTAGGTTGTGTGTAAGCAAAGACAAAGCCTTATCCTCTGAAGAGGACTTCTTTCTTATACCATGCCTTATGCGTAAAATATCGTATTTTTCTAGAGACGACCATCGGAACGCGGCGCCGAGCCCCTGGGGGCTCGTCGGCAAAGGGCGTCTGAACCAGGCAAGCTTAAGAGGAAGGCAGTTAGGGTCAAAACGCCGTTACAGAGGTGTAGTTAAAACTTGCTCTGTGATTATCGTATTTGAAATGTAACAGCGTCCTTCGTGTCCTGGCAGAAAGAGGAGTCGTCGGACTATATCCGGAGATCCTGCTCGTCACGCCTCTACCAGCCGGATTCCCGAACCGGCTTCGAGAGAGGAGGCCAATGCGGGGCCGATGCCGAATTGTCCTTCGACGGAGGATGCGGATATTCTCTCCGCCACAAATTCTGAAGTAGAGAGTGCCATGAATCACCGGCGACGACAGGCTGTACTTTGCAATAGCATCTTTTCTGAAGAGGCATTCAATGCTTTCAATTCGGGAGATGCATATATCCGAGCTGCTCAACGCGGGCTCGCCCAAGCGACGGACCAGTATGCGAAAGATATATGGGTAGGAAAATTTGATAAGCATGTATAGCAGTATCCCCTGAGACTTGAAACGGTTGGAACAACCAATTTAAGGATCATTTTATGCAGAGGTTCTTGTAGAGAAGAATACCCATTTGTCTCAAGAGCTGGAGGAGTGCAAGACCCAGCTGAGGGTCGTGGTTGCCAAACTAGAGGAATCCCAGAAGGCCTCACCTGGTAACATTCGTCTCAATAATGAGATTTTAAGGAAATATATACCAGTTAGTAATTGGCTTGCTTTGTAAGTCTAACAGAAAATTCTGCAGACAATCCCGGGGAGAATCTGGAGATCGTGAGAGATAGCGAGTCGCATCTCCAAAGACAGCTAAAAGCTGGCGAGCATGTGCTTACGCAGGTTAGGCATGAGAAACAATCTCCAAGATGCCAATGTCCGGCTGGGCGTCGAATTAGCAGATGTTCGAGCTCAGCTGGTGGACTCCATAAAGGAGAACGTGAGGCTTTGCCGCGGCATTTATGGTAAGTGCCTAAACGAACTGCAACACAGTTCGGCGAGGGAGCATTTTTAAAAGAGTTTATACCTATAGGTATGCTGAGGGGTCGTCCTGAAGAGGAGATGCCCGGGTCTGCAGGCGATTTACTTCAAGATCTCTCACAGCTGCACGAACAAGTTCGGCAGGTGACGCATGGTATTGCCCAGGCCTTGTGGCCAGCCACTTCCCTCCAAGGAGGCATGGGGGAGCTCATGGATGTGCTCCAAGGAGCACGGCAGCGCTTCCAGTTGTGGAAAGTACCAGCCTGCCGACAAGGTGCAAGGGAAGCCTGGGCCATGGTGAAGATGTGCTACACCAAGCTTGACCCGAACCATATGGCCGAATTCGGACCGGTGGGGCCAGATGGGTAAGAGATTCCCGTGAGTCTGGTGTATGACCAGGTGGCGCTAGCCGCAAAATATTCCCAACAGGATTGCAAGCTAGATAGCATGTTGGATGGTATAGAGGAAGAATATAGCCAGTCCAAGTGACTATGTAATTCAATGGACATATGTAGTCCCTAGCCGGATTAAAAATCTTTTGTCATGGCGGACCTTTCCGCTTCAGCCCTCGGATCCGATAGTCCGGGGTGTATCCGAATACCCGCTTAGTTATGAAAAACCGGGGTATGCGTGGAAACCAGGCATAGGGGTCATAAGTGCTTGAACAGGCAAGTACCCAACTAGTTATGTTATATTACATGGGTAGTAAGAAACATCTTCCAGGGAGAATAGTTTCGTTAGGGGTTTCTTTCCCTGGGTACACATGCATCGATGTACATGTCCTAACTGCAAACAAAAATGCAAGATACAAAACATCTGGGATTCACGTTGTAATAAACGAAAGAAACATCTTTTGTTCACCGACCGAATATTCCCTTAAGAACGCTAGCTTTCGGCTTCACCCAGTCTGAGGTACACATCCGGCTGAACCGGCAGTAACAATCGCAGAGGTGCTCCCCTTATGCCCTAGCCGAATTAACGGGAACATAGGGCATAAACACAAGAGCCAGGCAACCCAGCATGGCCACATCTTAAGTCATATCGATGCATATAATGGTGAAGAAAAGGCACATATGGAAAAAGAATGCATATGTGATAGGCGAGAAGCCATAAAAGTAATTATATTTAGCTTCCGTATAGGAAGCCCCCAGGTATGGTGAACACACATAGTGCAGTCGGAGTGATCCGAGCATCCGCACTGTATTGAATACTTTGTGTGAAGGAGGGAAAAAGGGAGAAAAAGAAAAAAAGGGGGAACATAATTAAAAGAGCGGGGGTAAGGAGACGAACACTAAGTTCGGCACTTGGCGTAGAATCTCCGGAGTCTGGCCGCGTTCCATGGGTTCGGCTCGAGTCTGTTATCGGATGCATTACACAGGCGGTACGCTCCTCCGGTGAGAACTTTATCAATAATGAAGGGACCCTCCCACTTAGGTTTGAGCTTGTCCTTCTTCTTCTCCGGTAGGCGTAGAACGAGTTCGCCAACATTATAAGTTTTGGCCCGCACTTCTCTGCTTTGATACCTTTGAGCCTACTGCTGATAGAATGTGTAACGGGCTTTTGCGACGTCGTGCTCCTCCTCCAGGGCATCTAAGTTGTCCTGCCAATCTAACTCGGCTTCCTTCTCTTCGTACATGCGCACGCAAGGTGAGTCATGGATTATGCCACAGGGTAATACTTCTTCTGCGTCATACACCATAAAGAATGGTGTGTATCCGGTGGTGCGATTCGGCGTGGTCCGCAGCCCCCAGAGTACGTAGTCGAGCTCCTCGACCCAGTGCATGTTCGATTCTGTCAAGGGTTGCACTAGTCTGGGTTTGATGCCGCTCATGATGAGACCATTTGCACGTTCGACCTGGCCGTTTGTTTGGGGATGGTAGACGGAGGCGTAATCAAGCTTAATGCCCATGTTGCCGCAACAAGTTTTCACTTCATCGGCTGTGAAGTTTGAGCCATTTTCAGTGATGATGTTCTGGGGGACGTCGTAACGGTGTACAACCCCAAATATGAAGTCTATCACTGATCCGGATTCGGCCGTTTTAACTGGTTTGGCTTCTATCCATTTGGTGAACTTGTCCACCATGACCAATAAGTATTTTTTTCTTACGGCTTCCCCCTTTAAGAGGTCCGAACATATCCAGCCCCCAGACCGCGAAGGGCCAAGTTATGGGGATTGTTTGGAGAGCGGTAGGGGGCATATGGCTCTGATTGGCAAAGAGTTGGCAACTAACGCAGTGTTGGACATGGTCCTGTACATCTGCTCGGGCTGTCGGCCAATAAAAACCTGTACGGAAGGCTTTGCTGACAAGTGCCCGAGCCGCAGCATGGTGCCCTCCGAGTCCGGCATGAATTTCAGCCAAGAGCTGCCGCCCTTCCTCTTCGGAGATGCATCTTTGGAGCACTCCGGTGGCACTTTTCTTATAGAGTTCTCCCTCATGGACTTTGTAGGCCTTGGAACATCGCACAATACAACGTGCTTCATTTTGGTCCTCGGGGAGCTCCTGCCTATTTAGGTAGGCCAAGAAAGGCTCGGTCCACGAGGTGATTATAGCCATAATTTCGTGGGCCGAAGGTGTTATTTCGGTGGCGGAGCCCCCGATTACATCAGATGGTTCGGAATGTGGGGTTGTATTCAGAGCCGGGCTAGTGTTCCCGGACTCCCCTTCCCATACCACAGATGGCTTGAACAGCCTTTCCAAGAATATGTTAGGTCAGACAGGGTCGCGTAAAGCGCCGATGCGGGCGAGGATATCCGCCGCTTGATTGTTTTCTCGAGCCACATGGTGGAATTCGAGCCCCTCGAACCGAGCTGACATTTTGAGGATGGCATTGCAGTAGGCCGCCATTTTCGGATGCTTGGCATCAAAATCTCGATTTATTTGTGATATTGCGAGGTTTGAGTCCCCGCGCACTTCCAGGCATGAATGCCCATAGAGACTGGCATCCGGAGACCATGCAGCAGAGCCTCGTATTCGGCTGCGTTGTTGGAGTTTGTGTATAATATTTGGAGTACGTATTGGACCGGGTCTCCGGTGGGGGATGTCAGGACTACACCCGCTCCCAATCCAGCCAGCATTTTAGAGTCGTCGAAGTGCATGATCCAATTGGAGTACGCGTCGTACTCTTTAGGGAGTTCGGCTTCTGTCCA
The DNA here is from genome assembly GCA_900231445.1 of Triticum turgidum subsp. durum. Classification (NCBI taxonomy): domain Eukaryota; kingdom Viridiplantae; phylum Streptophyta; class Magnoliopsida; order Poales; family Poaceae; genus Triticum; species Triticum turgidum. The sequence continues at coordinate 24,355,516 of LT934120.1, forward strand.
TTCGGCGACAAAGTCAGCCAATACTTGCGACTAAATGGCCCGCCATGGTTTGTATGTTATGTCTAACGGAAGGAGCTCGATGGCCCATTTAGCAATCCATCCTGTGGTGTCACGGTTATTTATTATGTTGTTCAGTGGTACTTCGAAGGCCACCGTAATTGAACACTCTTGAAAGTAGTGTCGTAGCTTCCGGGATGCCATGAAGACTGTGTACGCTATCTTTTGATAGTGTGGGTATTGGGATTTGCATGGGGTGAGGACAGTGGACACGTAATATACCGGCTTTTGGAGCGGGAACTTGTATCCGTCTGTGTCGGGGGTTGGGTGCGACATATGCCAACGGATGGCTTATCATGGTGGGAGCGAGTAGAACGTCGCCGGTGCCTGGACGCGGGATAAGGCATAGACACGTACGCCGGCGAACTTTACCCAGGTTGGGGGCTCTCCGTGGAGATAATACCCCTACTCATGCTCTGCGGGGTCTCCGCATGATCACTAAGGCACTAGTGTTACAAGTCGCTCATTGAGCTGTGTCTAGAGGTAGGAGAACGCAAGGCTAGCTCTTCCGTGCCCTAGGTAACTAGCTAGTTCTATCAGAGTTCGAACCCTTTGCATGGGTGGCCTGGGGGGTTTATATAGGCCTACCCCCCAGGGGTACAATGGTAATCCGTCCGGGTGCTGGGCCCGGCTGTCAGTGTCTCCAGCCTCCGGCTTCTCTGCCGACCGTTGGGGCCCGCCGCCTGGTGGGCCCCGCCGACTGGTTGGTGGCTGCTTACTGTAGCCGTGTAGTTGATGATGGGAGCTTGGTCATCTCAGTGTGGCTACAGTCCCGCCGCCTGGTGGGAGGCCACTGTTGTTGGGGAACGTAGTAATTTCAAAAAATTTCCTACGCACATGCAAGATCATGGTGATGATATAGCAACGAGAGGGGAGAGTGTATGTCCACGTACCCTCGTAGACCGTAAGCGGAAGCGTTATGACAACGCGGTTGATGTAGTCGTACGTCTTCACGATCCGACCGATCCAAGTACCGAACGTACGGCACCTCCGAGTTCAGCACACGTTCAGCTCGATGACGTCCCTCGAACTCCGATCCAGCTGAGTGTCGAGGGAGAGTTCAGTCAGCACAACGGCGTGGTGACGATCTTGATGTTCTACCGGCACAGGGCTTCGCCTAAGCTTCGCGACGATATGACCGAGGTGGAATATGGTGGAAGGGGGCACCGCACACGGCTAAGGAACGATCCGTAGATCAACTTGTGTGTCATGGGGTGCCCCCCTGCCTCCGTATATAAAGGAGCAAGGGAGGAGGAGGCCGGCCCTAGGAGGAGGGCGCGCCATGATGTGGTGTCCTACTAGGACTCCAAGTCCTAGTAGGAGTCCACCAAGAGGGGAGGAAGGGAGAAGGAAGTGGAGGAGAAGGAAAGGTGGCCGGCCCCCTTTTCCCTAGTCCAATTCGGACTAGAGGGGAGGGGGGCGCAGCCTTTTTCTCCTCTTCCCACTAAAGCCCATCAAGGCCCAATACTCTTTCCCGTATTCCCGTAACTCCCCGGTACTCCCGAAAATACCCGAATCACTCGGAACCTTTCCGAACTCCGAATATAGTCGTCCAATATATCGATCTTTACGTCTTGACCATTTCGAGACTCCTCGTCATGTCCCCGATCTCATCCGGGACTCCGAACTCCTTAGGTACATCAAAACTCATAAACTCATAATATAAATGTCATCGTAACGTTAAGCGTGCGGACCCTACGGGTTCGAGAACTATGTAGACATGACCTAAAACCATTCTCGGTCAATAACCAATAGAGGGACCTGGATGCCCGTATTGGTTCCTACATATTCTACGAAGATCTTTATCGGTCAAACCGCATAACAACATACTTTGTTCCCTTTGTCATCGGTATGTTACTTGCCCGAGATTTGATCGTCGGTATCCAATACCTAGTTCAATCTCGTTACCGGCAAGTCTCTTTACTCGTTCCATAATACGTCATCTCATAACTAACTCATTAGTTACATGCTTGCAAGGCTTAGGTGATGAGTATTACCAAGAGGACCCAGAGATACTTCTCCGACAATCGGAGTGACAAATCCTAATCTCGAATTATGCCAACCCAACATGTACCTTCGGAAACACCTGTAGAGCACCTTTATAATCACCCAGTTACGTTGTGACGTTTGGTAGCACACAAAGTGTTCTTCTGGTAAACGGGAGTTGCATAATCTCATAGTTACAGGAACATGTATAAGTCATGAAGAAAGCAATAGCAACATACTAAACGATCAAGTGCTAAGCTAACGGAATGGGTCAAGTCAATCACATCATTCTCCCAATGATGTGATCCCGTTAATCAAATGACAACTCTTTTGTCCATGGCTAGGAAACATAACCATCTCTGATAAACGAGCTAGTCAAGTAGAGGCATACTAGTGACACTATGTTTGTCTATGTATTCACACATGTATTATGTTTCTGGTTAATACAATTCTAGCATGAATAATAAACATTTATCATGAAATAAGGAAATAAATAATAACTTTATTATTGCCTCTAGGGCATATTTCCTTCAGTCTCCCACTTGCACTACAGTCAATAATCTAGTCCACATCGCCATGTGATTTTGACACCAATATTCATATCTGTATATGATTAACACCCATAGTTCACATCATCATGTGACCAACATCCAAAGGGTTTACTAGAGTCAATAATCTAGTTCACATCGCTATGTGATTAACACCCAAAGAGTACTAAGGTGTGATCATGTTTTGCTTGTGAGAGAAGCTTAGTCAACGGGTCTGTCACATTCAGAGCCGTATGTATTTTGCAAATATTTTATGTCCACAATGCTCTGCACGGAGCTACTCTAGCTAATTGCTCCCACTTTCAATATGTATCCAGGTTGAGACTTAGAGTCATCTGGATCAGTGTAAAAGTTTGCACTGATGTAACTTTTACAACAAACTCTTTTATCACCTCCATAATCGAGAAACATCTCCTTAGTCCTTACTAAGGATATTCTTGACCAATGTCCAGTGATCTACTCCTAGATCACTATTGTACTCCCTTGCCAAATTCAGAGCAAGGTATACAATAGGTCTGGTACATAGCATAGCACACTTTATAGAACCTATGACTGAGGCATAGGGAATGACTTTTCATTCTCTCTCTATTTTCTGCTGTGGTCGGGATTTGAGTCTTACTCAATTTCATACCTTTGCAACACAGGCAAGAACTCTTTCTTTGACTGTTCCATTTTGAACTATTTTAAAATCTTGCCAAGGTATGTACTCATTGAAAATCTTATCAAGCGTCTTGATCTATCTCAATAGATCTTGATGCTCAATATGTAAGTAGCTTTTACTGAGGTCTTTTCCTTTTAAAGAACTCCTTTAAAATACTCCTTTATGCTTTGCAGAAAAATTCTACATCATTTCTGATCAACAATATGTCACTCACATATACTAATCAGAAAGGCTGTAGTGCTCCCACTCACTTTATTGTAAATACAGGCTTCATCGTAAGTCCATATAAAACTTATCAAAGTGTATATTCCAACTCCGAGATGCTTGCACCAGTCCATAGATGGATCGCTGGAGCTTGCACATTTTGTTAGCACCTTTAGGATTGACAAAACCTCTTGGTTGCATCACATACAACTCTGCTTTAATAACTCCATTAAGGAATGCAGTTTTGTTTATCCATTTGCCAGATTTCATAAAATGCGGCAATTGCTAACATGATTTGGACAGACTTAAGCATCGATACGAGTGAGAAAATCTCATTGTATTCAACCCCTTGAACTTGTTGAAAACCTTTTGCAACAAGTCGAGCTTAGTGGATAGTAACACTACTATCAGTGTCCGTCTTCCTCTTGAAGATCCATTTATTTTCTATGGCTTGCCGATCATCGGGCAAGTCCACCAAAGTCCACACTTTGTTCTCATACATGGATCCTATCTCAGATTTCATGGCCTCCAGCCATTTCGCGGAATCTGGGCTCATCATCGCTTCCTCATAGTTCGTAGGTTCATCATGGTCTAGTTACATGACTTCCAGAACAGGATTACCGTACCACTCTGGTGCAGATCTCACTCTGGTTTACCTACGAGATTCGGTAGTAACTTATCTGAAGTTACATGATCATCATCATTAGCTTCCTCACTAATTGGTGTAGTAGTCACAGGAACAGATTTCTGTGATGAACTACTTTCCAATAAGGGAGAAGGTACAATTACCTTATCAAGTTCTACTTTCCTCCCACTCACTTCTTTCAAGAGAAACTCCTTCTCTAGAAAGGATCCATTTTTAGCAACGAATGTTTTGCCTTCGGATCTGTGATAGAAGGATTACCCAACAGTTTCCTTTGGGTATTCTATGAAGACGCACTTCTCCGATTTGGGTTCGAGCTTATCAGGTTGAAAACCTTTTTCATATAAGCATCGCAACTCCAAACTTTAAGAAACGACAGCTTAGGTTTACTGCTAAACCATAGTTCATACGGTGTCATCTCAACGGATTTAGATGGTGCCCTTTTAAACGTGAATGCAGCTGTCTCTAATGCATAGCCCCAAAACAATATTGGTAAATCAGTAAGAGACATCATAGATCGCACCATATCCAATAAAGTGCGGTTACAACGTTCGGACACACCATAATGTTGTGGTGTTCCAGGTGGCGTGAGCTGTGAAACTATTCCACATTGTTTTAATTGAATACCAAACTCGTAACTCAAATATTCCTCTCCGCGATCAGATCGCAGAAACTTTATTTTCTTGTTACAATGATTTTTCCACTTCACTCTGAAATTCTTTGAACCTTTCAACTATTTCAGACTTATGTTTCATCAAGTAGATATACCCATATCTGCTCAAATCATCTTGTGAAGGTCAAAAAATAATGATACTTGCCACGAGCATCAATACTCATTGGATCACATACATCTGTATGTATTATTTCCAACAAGTTAGTAGCTCGTTCCATTGTTCCGGAGAACGGAGTTTTAGTCATCTTGCCCAAAAGGCACGGTTCGCAAGCATCAAATGATTCATAACCAAGTGATTCCGAAAATCCATCTTTATGGAGTTTCTTCATGCGCTTTACACCGATATGACCTAAACGGCAGTGCCACAAATAAGTTGCACTACCATTATTAACTTTGCATCTTTTGGCTTCAATATTACGAATATGTGTATCACACGATCGAGATCCAACAAACCATTTTCATTGGGTGTATGACCATAGAAGGTTTTATTCATGTAAACAGAACAACAATTATTCTCTAACTTACATGAATAATCGTATTGCAATAAACATGATCAAATCATATTCATGCTCAACGCAAACACCAAATAACACTTATTTAGGTTTAACACTAATCCCGAAAGTATAGGGAGTGTGCGATGATGATCATATCAATCTTGGAACTATTTCCAACACACATCGTCACTTCACCCTTTAACTAGTCTCTGTTTATTCTGCAACTCCCATTTCGAGTTACTAATCTTAGCAACCGAACAAGTATCAAATACTCAGGGGCTACTATAAACACTAGTAAGGCACACATCAATAACCTGTATATCAAATATGCACTTGTTCACTTTGCCATCCTTCTTACCCATAAAATATTCAGGGCATTTCCGCTTCCAGTGACCATTTCCTTTGCAGTGTAAACACTCTGTTTCAGGCTATGGTCCAGCTTTGGGCTTCTTCTCAGGAGTGACAACTTGCTTGTCTTTCCACTTGAAGTTCCCTTTCTTTCCCTTTGCCCTTCTTTTGAAACTAGTGGTTTTGTCAATCATCAACACTTGATGTTCTTTTCTTGATTTCTACCTTCGTTGATTTCAACATCACGAAGAGCTCGGGAATCGTTTTCGTCATCCCTTGCATACTATAGTTCATCACAAAGTTCTAGTAACTTAGTGATGGTGACTAGAGAATTCTGTCAATCACTATCTTATCTGGAAGATTAACTCCCACTTGATTCAAGCGATTGAAGCACCCAGACAATCTGAGCACATGCTCACTAGTTGAGCGATTCTCCTCCATCTTTTAGCTATAGAACTTGTTGGAGACTTCATATCTCTCAACTCGGGTATTTGCTTGAAATATTAACTTCAACTCCTGGAACATCTTATATGGTCCATGACGTTCAAAAACGTCTTTGAAGTCCCGATTCTAAGCCGTTAAGCATGGTGCACTAAACTATCAAGTAGTCATCATATTGAGCTTAGCTAAACGTTCATAACATCTGCATCTGCTCCTGCAATAGGTCTGTCACCTAGCGGTGCATTAAGGACATAATTCTTCTGTGCAGCAATGAGGATAAACCTCAGATCACGGATCCAATCCGCATCATTGCTACTAACATTTTTCAACACAATTTTCTCTAGGAACATATCAAAACAAACATATGAAAGCAACAACGCAAGCTATTGATCTTACAACATAATTTGCAAAATACTACCAGGACTAAGTTCATGATAAATTTAAGTTCAATTAATCATATTACTTAAGAACTCCCACTTAGACAGACATCTCTCTAGTCATCTAAGTGATCGCGTGATCCAAATCAACTAAACCATAACCGATCATCACGTGAGATGGAGTAGTTTTCAATGGTGAACATCACTATGTTGATCATATCTACTATATGATTCATGCTCGACCTTTCGGTCTCCGTGTTCCGAGGCCATATCTGCATATGCTAGGCTCATCAAGTTTAACCTGAGTATTCCGCGTGTGCAAAACTGGCTTGCACCCGTTGTAGATGGACGTAGAGCTTATCACACCCGATCATCACGTGGTGTCTCGGCACGACGAACTTTGGCAACGGTGCATACTCAGGGAGAACACTACTTGATAATTTTAGTGAGAGATCATCTTAAAATGCTACCGTCAATCAAAGCAAGATAAGATGCATAAAGGATAAACATCACATGCAATCAATATAAGTGATATGATATGGCCATCATCATCTTGTGCTTGTGATCTCCATCTCCGAAGCACCGTCGTGATCACCATCGTCACCGGCGCGACACCTTGATCTCCATCGTAGCATCGTTGTCGTTACGCCATCTATTGCTTCTACGACTATCGCTACCGCTTAGTGATAAAGTAAAGCAATTACAGGGCGTTTGCATTTCATACAATAAAGCGACAACCATATGGCTCTTGCCAGTTGCCGATAACTTCGGTTACAAAACATGATCATCTCATACAATAAAATATAGCATCACGTCTTGACCATATCACATCACAACATGCGCTGCAAAAACAAGTTAGACGTCCTCTAGTTTGTTGTTGCAAATTTTACGTGGCTGCTACGGGCTTAGCAAGAACCGTTCTTACCTACGCATCAAAACCACAACGATAGTTTGTCAAATAGACTCCGTTTTAACCTTCACAAGGACCGGGCGTAGCCACACTCGGTTCAACTAAAGTGAGAGAGACAGACACCCGCCAGCCACCTTTAAGCACGAGTGCTCGTAACGGTGAAACCAGTCTCGCGTAAGCGTACGCGTAATGTCGGTCCGGGCCGCTTCATCTCACAATACCGCTGAACCAAATTATGACATGCTGGTAGGCAGTATGACTTATATCGTCCACAACTCACTTGTGTTCTACTCGTGCATATAACATCAACGCATAAAACCTAGGCTCGGATACCACTGTTGGGGAACGTAGTAATTTGAAAAAATTTCCTACGCACACGCAAGATCGTGGTGATGATATAGCAACGAGAGGGGAGAGTGTATGTCCACGTACCCTCGTAGACCGTAAGCGGAAGCGTTATGACAACGCGGTTGATGTAGTCGTACGTCTTCACGATCCGACCGATCCAAGTACCGAACGTACGGCACCTCCGAGTTCAGCACACGTTCAGCTCGATGACGTCCCTCGAACTCCGATCCAGCTGAGTGTCGAGGGAGAGTTTAGTCAGCACGACGGCGTGGTGACGATCTTGATGTTCTACCAGCACAGGGCTTCGCCTAAGCTTCGCGACGATATGACCGAGGTGGAATATGGTGGAAGGGGGCACCGCACACGGCTAAGGAACGATCCGTAGATCAACTTGTGTGTCATGGGGTGCCCTCCTGCCTCCGTATATAAAGGAGCAAGGGAGGAGGAGGCCGGCCCTAGGAGGAGGGCGCGCCATGATGTGGTGTCCTACTAGGACTCCAAGTCCTAGTAGGAGTCCACCAAGAGGGGAGGAAGGGAGAAGGAAGTGGAGGAGAAGGAAAGGTGGCCGGCCCCCTTTTCCCTAGTCCAATTCGGACTAGAGGGGAGGGGGGCGCAGCCTTTTTCTCCTCTTCCCACTAAAGCGCATCAAGGCCCAATACTCTTCCCCGTATTCCCGTAACTCCCCGGTACTCCCGAAAATACCCGAATCACTCGGAACCTTTCCGAACTCCGAATATAGTCGTCCAATATATCGATCTTTACGTCTCGACCATTTCGAGACTCCTCGTCATGTCCCCGATCTCATCCGGGACTCCGAACTCCTTCGGTACATCAAAACTCATAAATTCATAATATAAATGTCATCGTAACGTTAAGCGTGCGGACCCTACGGGTTCGAGAACTATGTAGACATGACCTAAAACCATTCTCGGTCAATAACCAATAGAGGGACCTGGATGCCCATATTGGTTCCTACATATTCTACGAAGATCTTTATCGGTCAAACCGCATAACAACATACTTTGTTCCCTTTGTCATCGGTATGTGACTTGCCCGAGATTTGATCGTCAGTATCCAATACCTAGTTCAATCTCGTTACCGGCAAGTCTCTTTACTCGTTCCGTAATACGTCATCTCATAACTAACTCATTAGTTACATGCTTGCAAGGCTTAGGTGATGAGTATTACCGAGAGGGCCCAGAGATACCTCTCCGACAATCGGAGTGACAAATCCTAATCTCGAATTATGCCAACCCAACATGTACCTTCGGAAACACCTGTAGAGCACCTTTATAATCACCCAGTTACGTTGTGACGTTTGGTAGCACACAAAGTGTTCTTCTGGTAAACGGGAGTTGCATAATCTCATAGTTACAGGAACATGTATAAGTCATGAAGAAAGCAATAGCAACATACTAAACGATCAAGTGCTAAGCTAACGGAATGGGTCAAGTCAATCACATCATTCTCCTAATGATGTGATCCCGTTAATCAAATGACAACTCTTTTTTCCATGGCTAGGAAACATAACCATCTCTGATAAACGAGCTAGTCAAGTAGAGGCATACTAGTGACACTATGTTTGTCTATGTATTCACACATGTATTATGTTTCCGGTTAATACAATTCTAGCATGAATAATAAACATTTATCATGAAATAAGGAAATAAATAATAACTTTATTATTGCCTCTAGGGCATATTTCCTTCAACTGTAGCCACACCTGGTCTCATCAGCTTAATGGCATGCCTGTCTCGGGGCAAGGGATGGCCGCCTGCTGGAGGCCGGCCCCTCCCGAGTCCGTCTGGTTGAGCTTCCGTCGTCTTCTACGGGGTCACTGCCTGATAGGTCCCACCACCGGCAGGCCGTACCAACAGGCCGTCGTGGGGAACAGGACTCCGCCTGGTTGGAGTGACGTCAGGGGGGACATGGCATAGTGCCCCATCGTGCGGAGATCTCCGCCTGTACGGAGCACTGTAGCCACGCCCGCCCAGGCGTCGGTGATGACGTGCTTCACTGTAGCCACGCTCTGACTTGTACTCTCGATGGGGGGATCGGTTTTTCCGAGGCCGTGCGGTGGCCGCCTGCTTGATGCCGCCCTCTCTAGAGGCCGGATGGCCGGATCTGGCCACTCACAACGCTGTAGGCTGGGGTTGGCCGCCCTCTGGTGGCCGGCCGTTGAGCCAGCTGGCCCCCAGAGGGCGGAGCTTCAGCTCGGTGCCCAGCTAGGCGGAGCCCGCCCAAAGTCTTGATAAATCCTGGGACCTGGGTGAGGCTACCCATGGCCCATTACTCCGACAGTAGTCCCCATAGCCGGTGAGGCGTCGCGGTCGAAGGGCCGTGAAGACTCAGCGGCTTCCCCTCTCCCCGGGCTCCGTGAGTGCTATGATCCTTTTTACGGTGCACCGACTCCTTGGTCCGACTTGCGGCGCGCCGGCTTCTGAGGACGGCTTCGACAAGGCGGGGTTGTCGGCCAATTTCGAACTTCACGGTAGGAGAATAGGTGGCATGCCTGCTAAGCTTCCCAGGTAGCCGCCCGCTGTGGGAACGCCACGCGGCGCACGCCAACCCGGCCAGCCTGCCACCCCACGCTCCTGATGGGACGTGACAGGGGGCCGGGCCCGCCACTACCGGGCCTCGGCACGCAGGCGGATCCGCTGTGCCGAGGCGGGCGGTTGCGATTCCCGCGGGCATTTATGGCGTGGTAAGTGCGGTGGCGAACGTGGGATCGTGGGGTTGTGGGCACAGTTAATCCCACAACCCACGTCCCGTCCCCTCGGCTTCACAGCCCGAGGGCTATAAGTAGGGGGAGGAAGGAGTACAGCGAGGCACACGCGCTCCCTCCCACTCCTTCTTCCTCCTCTCGCTCTTGCTGCTCCTTGCCGTGGTGCTGTCGCTGCCGCCACCGCCGCTGCGCTCCTGCCCCTCCCGCAGCCCCGCCCAAAGCCATGGCGCATGAAAAGGGCGGCGACTGGGATGGCTCGACAGTCATCGAAGACCACATCGCCTTCCTCCGCGACATGCCTAGCGCGGCATTCGTCAAGGCATGGGTGCTTCCGGAGACGGAGATCTCGCTGGCGCCGCAGGGGGACGAGCGGGTCGTCTTCCGCTCGCACTTCCTCCGCGGCTTCGGCCTCCCGGCGAGCGGCTTCTTCCGCTCGTTCCTCGACTTCAACCATCTCCAGCCTCATCATCTGACGCCCAATTCCGTGACCTTGCTCTCCGCCTTGGTCACGGTATGCGAGGGCTACATCGGCATCCTCCCCACCATCAAGCTGTGGGGAGCATTCTTCTACGGGAAGCTCGGCACCTCTGCCAAGGACACGTCGGCCGAGTGCAGCGGCTATGTCGCCTTGCGCCAGCCAACGAAGCGGAATGCCTTCCTGACCATCAAGATCGCCCAGTCGGTGAAGATGTGGCAGCAGTCCTACTTCTACGTCGAGAACGTAGATCCTGCGGTCGACTTCCTCAACCTACCGCCTTACGAGGCCACCCCCCCCCCACCGGGCTCCGGCCCAACTGGGGGTACAAGCCGAAGCCGGTGTCGGCGGCCGCCATCGGCCGACTCCGATTGCTCCAAGAGTCGGAGGGCCTCGTGGCCTCCGACCTCCTCGTCGCCTTCGTCGAGCGTCGCATCCTCCCACTCCAGAGCCGCCCTCATCCGATCTTTCGGATGGGAGGGAACCACGACCCATGCCGGCTGTGCACGAAAGGCATGCCGCCTGCCGAGGTAGCGCGGATGGTGAACGAGGTAGCGCGGATGGTGAAAAGAGATGTCGGAGGTGGACTGGCGGTACGGGAAGCGGCCATACTCCTGCCACAATCCGCCGCCCGCCGTAAGTTTCTCGATTTCTTCCTTTGGGTTTGTCCTTTGGTCTTGCTTTTCTTGTGATTCGACTCCTCCCTTGAGCGTAGATTTACATGTCTGCGGTGGCAGCCGCCATCGTGGGGCCGGGTGGTGACTACCACCGGGATAGAGCGGTGAGCGACGAGGATGACCCCGACTTGGGGGCGGCCGCCCTGGCAGACGACGCAATATGCGGTGGTGGCGGCGGCGCAGGCGGCACCAAGGAAGGCGGCGGCTTGGGGACCTGGCCCAACGACGACGAGCACGAGGACGAGCCACGCCCCGCTCAGAGCACGGCCAACACCAGCGCCGGCCCCTCCACCGGGCCGCCCGCCCATGGCGGCAAGCGGAAGCGGAATCAAGGCGCCGCTTTGTTCGGCAGCGCGCCGAAAAAGCCCAAGCACCCGGCCGTGGCGACCAGGCGGCAAGAGGCCTTGGCCAAGGCGGCCAAGTATCAGAGGCAGCCGAAGGTGCCCGTTATGGTGTCGGCGTAGGTGTCTTTCTCCTGACTTTTACTCCTTCTGTCGATCCGGCCTATTAGTAAATTCCTTGTTGTGTCTTCATATCTCAGGGCCCCTCTCACCCTCGAGAAGTCGGGTGCCGCCTCAGTCATTAGGTCGGCGACGACCTCTTCCACCAGCCGGCGGATTGATCCGGCCGCCGACCTGCGAGAGGCGATAGAGTGGAACACGCGGGAGGCGCGCGATGAAGAGGCCGACCGCCTGGTGAAGGCGGAGGCGGACAGGGCCGCAACCTCCACGGCGAGGAGGTTGGCGCAGGCGGAGGCTGAAGCGGCGGAGAGGGAGCGGCTCGTGGAGGCCGTGCGTGTCACTATTTGTGACGCCACTGTGCACCACGCCACCTCCGTCGGAGTTCGAAGCGACGAGCGAGGGGAACGGCGGGGAGCACCCGGTCATGGAGAGGGAACGCGGCGATGTGGCCATGCCTGATGTCTTCGTGCTGCCGCCGCCATCGACTAGCGAAGCGCGGGTCAAGCAGCCGGCCGAGCCTCCAGTGCCACCGGCTGAGAACGTGGTGGTGACGGACCTAACTCCTCAAGTCCGCACACCCGTGCACCGTCGTCTCGAGGAGGCGGCCTCGGCAGCGTGACCGCTGGATACCGGAGCCGCGAGCTCGTTGATCCCTGACACCGAGGCATCTAGCACCGCACCGACCAGCTGGGTGCGTGGAGGCGGGATGGGCGCCCTGAACCGGGCGTCCCTCGACGTCCAGGCCAAGCTCCGGGGCCAAGAGGAAGCCCTCCGGCGCTGGAACGAGACGTTCCTGGAATCGCAAGCTGCTATCCGCGTAAGCTTCCTGCTTCTTCTTTCCTTTGATCTTTCATGGGGGCGCGCCAGCGCACCCACTGGGTGTAGTCCCCAAGTTTCGGGCCGGCTGCTGAGCAGGCGGTCTGGAACTTCATCTTGTTGGAGCTGAGTGTTGATCTTGTCCGGCATCCCCCTTCGGCAGGTCTAACACAACCTCCGTGTGGTCGCCTACAACTCCAGGGTTCGGGAGCTGGAGACGCAGACCGGCCATCTGTCCGAGAGCCGGAGTGAGTTTCTTCTCCTTTATTCTGCGGGGGCACGCCAGCGCACCTGCGGGGTGTAGTCCCCGAGGTTTGGGACGACTGCTGAGCAGTCGGGCCGAATCTCCCCGGTTAGCTGCATGTGTTTTGTTATTTGACTGATGCTCTTCCTTCTCTTTCTTTCTTCAGAGGCCAATGTCGCCTTGCAGCAGCAGCTGGGTGAGGCCAACACCGCCCTGCGTGGCAAGGAGGCGGAGTGCAGCAAGCTGGCCGAAGAGCGGGACCGGCTGGTCGCTCAGCTTGCTAAACAGGCGGAGGCCCTCAAGGCGGCCCAGTCGGAGGTGAAGACGAAGGAGGCGGACCTCCTCGCCGAGTTTGAGGTCGAGCGTTCCGCCTGGGCCGACAGGGAAGCCTAGATGGCGGCCTGCTTCAGCAGCATTGAAGACTTGGTCGACGGTCAGCTTTATTCTCTTGGTTTCTTGTTTCAAGGTGTCGGCCCATATCTAGGTCGATCCCTTGCTTATACTTTGGCCTTTTTCTTTTCTTCTGCCTATGCACACTTCTTCCCGGGCCACTCTGTTGCCGCCATCCAGATGATCGAGGCCCAGCGCGAGGAGCGGAGGGCGGAGGGCGTGCAGATCGCTGTTGACGCCCCCCAGACTCTCAATGAGTAGATCCTCAGCATCCAGGCCCGCCTTCAGCCTGCCCATCAAATGTTGTGCCACCTTCAGCGCATTGGGGCCCAGGCGGTCTCCGCCCTCTGGCCAGGCGTGTCGGCCCCACGCACCCCAAGTCAGACTGTCGACTGGCTGGAGGTGGCGGTCGGCTGCCTGGAAGCCTGGAAAGGCTCAGCAGCCCGGGCAGGGGTGCGCCGAGCCTTGGAATTCGTCAAGGCATGGTACCCTGGGCTAGATCTAGCCCAGTTGACCACGTTCCGGCTGGAGGCGCAGGAGGAGCTGGCGGCGGTGGAAGCTGAGCTCATCAAAAGGGCGGCGGCGATCGCCGATTTCACCGACACCAGCGTCTTTGTCCCGGAGGTGGTCGAGGAAGGCGCCGACGCGCCGCAGGAGTGGCTTGGGCTGAACCCGGAGGACAGCGAAGACTCGGCTGATGTCATCGACTCCAGCAATGAAGGGGAGGAGGAGGAGGAGGAGAGCGATGTCGACCTGCCAGAGGTCGGGGTGGACGGTCAGCCCCAGCCTGACCGGGCCTCGAGCAACGAACCGCGCACCGGGGCGCCGACTGCTACTGGAGATGGCCAGGCGGGAATCGACCAGCCACCCGTTCCTCCGACGGATGACACCGACTCCGTCCTCCAGCCTTCCGCCACCCCGACTACCGCTGCCGACTCCTCTGTCCAGACGGAGCCGCCTGTCGCGTCAGGCGGCACAGCCGACTCCAGTGTTCAGCCCGAGCCTTCTGTCGTGCCAACCGGCACTGCCCAGCCGGAACCTTCTGCCGCTCCTTAGGATTTTCTCTTTTCCCTTGTTTTACTAGAGTCTTGAACAACTTGGTTAAATTTTAGTTCCACCCGCGGGGTGTATGTCGAGCTTTGCTTGAATGCCGTCCGGTAGGCCTTTATCTTTGTAAATATTCTATCATTCCTTATGTTTGCTGTGCTGACCTCTAGCCTTTCTTCCCTTTTTCTCCTTGATTTTTTCCTTTGCCGCCCTCCCTTGGCTATAAAAGTAATTATATTTAGCTACCGTACAGGAACCTGAGGGAGTCCCGGACTAGGGGGTGTCCGGACAGCCGAACTATCATGATCGGCCGGACTCCAAGACTATGAAGATACAAGATTGAAGACTTTGTCCCGTGTCCGGATGGGACTTTCCTTGGCGTGGAAGGCAAGCTTGGCGATACGGATATGTAGATCTCCTACCATTGTAACCGACTTTGTGTAACCCTAGCCCTCTCCGGTGTCTATATAAACCGGATGGCTTTAGTCCATAGGACGAACAACAATCATACCATAGGCAAGCTTCTAGGGTTTAGCCTCCTTGATCTCGTGGTAGATCCACTCTTGTAACACACATCATCAATATTAATCAAGCAGGACGTAGGGTTTTACCTCCATCAAGAGGGCCCGAACCTGTGTAAAACATCGTGTCCCTTGTCTCCTGTTACCATCCGCCTAGATGCACAGTTCGGGACCCCCTACCCGAGATCCGCCGGTTTTGCCACCGACATTGGTGCTTTCATTGAGAGTTCCTTTGTGCCGTCACCATCAGGAAGGATGCCTTTTCCCGTATTTAAAGGGGGCTTTAGCCGGCGGCTAGGCGGTTTCCTTATGACCGCCTGTTCGGCCACCGCTCGGACAATGACCTCTCAGGGCATTAAAAGCGATCTTCACGTCGGCTCGGAATTCGCCGAGCAGCTCGATCCGATTGAGCTCTCCTCCGTAACCGAGCTCTTGGATCGCATCACCGCCCTGGGAGTCGCTACCGACTACGATCAGATTGGGCTTAAAACCGATCTGAGAGAAATTAACTCTCCCCAGGTTACCCACCACGTTGTTGTGGGGGAGGAACAATGTGACAACTCTTCCTCTATGTTAAAAACCAACTATGTCCGGATTCCCGATCCCTCCATGCCGGATTCCCGCGGAGGGACAGATGCCAATCAAATACTAAACCTAAAGTCAGGCATCGGACCAGATTTGTTGGAAAGCATCCAACGAACCAAGCTTCCAAATCCGGAAGCTTCTTGGCCTTTGAGCCTCAGATCGGGCGGGGTTCCGAACTTAACTCCACCCGCCCACCCAAACATAAGCGATCTCTCTCAAATACGGCAAAAGCCCGATGAAACAGTAGATCATTACTGGGCCAGATTCCTCCTGGCTATGAACAAGATAAAGGACTGCCGTGAAGAAAGCGCGATTTCAATTTTCTGCAACAATTGCACGGACAAGGGAATCATAAACGCCATCAGTCGTTGCGAAGTTACACGCTTCGCCGACCTATCAACCATTGTACAAAAATACTGCGCGATGGAGAGTGCCTGGAAAACCGAAACTAGGTTTTGGCACAATCCGGCCCTGAATACAACCCCAGTCCGAAATAAAATGGTGCGTCATACTCAAGCACCTGGGTTAAAAACCAAAAAGCAAAAAACCCCTAAAGGGTACGGAACCGTACTGGAGGGATGGCTCAATGGACCCTGCAAAATCCACAGTATGGAGGGCGCCACTCCAACACATAGCCTTCGAGCATGTTGGATATTACGGCAGGTGGCCAAAAGTGGCGAAGGCTTTTTAGCCACAGGCAACCAGCCCAGCAGTACCAGTACGGTATTAATAGTCTTCGAGACTTTCGCATCAAATAACATGCGGAAACGAACAATCTGCAGCCTGGCCGAAGTCTACCAAGTAGGAACAACAAATCCATGGAGTGATACGGCTATCACCTTCAATGCCAGCGACGAACCTAAATTCCGAACAGCTAGAGCACCAGCCGCATTGGTCCTCAGTCCGATAGTGGACGGCTTTCGTCTTACCAAGGTACTCATGGATGGAGGCAGCGGATTAAACCTCATCTACAAAGAAACCCTTCAAAAAATGGAAATTGACTAGAGCCGCATTGAGCGAAGCAGCACAACCTTCAGGGGAATAATCCCTAGTCGAGAAGTACGCTGCACAGGAAAAATCACACTAGATGTAGTGTTCGGCTCGCCAGACAATTACAGGTCCGAAGAGGTCACGTTCCAAGTGGCCCCATTCGGCAGCGGATATCACGCCTTGTTAGGGCGAGAGGCATTCACAATCTTCCGAGATATACCTCATTACGGGTACATGAAGCTCAAAATACTCGGACCCAATGGAATAATCACTCTCGCCAGTGATCCAGATACAGCACTCGGCGCTGAAAATAAGACAGCCGCACTAGCCCTAGAGGCATTATCCGAAGCCCTAGCGGCAGAGGAACTAATTGCGCTGCGCTCCACGGTGGATAGGGACGATGTGATACTCGATAAGAGATCCAAGTCCACCTCTTTTAAACCAGCAGACGAAATAGTCAAATTTCAGGTCCATCCAACGGACCCCACAAAGACGGCCTCCATTGGGGCACAATCAAATCCTGATGTAGAAGCCGCACTACCAGAATTCCTTCGGGAAAATTGGGACATTTTTGCCTGGCACCCTTCAGACATGCCAGGAATCCCATGCAGGCTGGCAGAGCACAGCCTAAATATCCTAACAGGATTCAAGCCAGTCAAACAAGCTCTTCGGCGATTTTCCGAACCCAAAAGACAGGCAATGGGAGAGGATCTAGCCAAACTCTTAGAAGCCGGATTCATCAGAGATATAAAACATCTGGACTGGCTAGCTAACCTAGTAATGGTCCCAAAAAGGGACAAATCCTGGCGCCTCTGTGTCGATTTCAAAGACCTTAACAAGGCCTATCCAAAGGACCCTTTCCCTCTCCCTCGCATCGACCAAATCATCGATGCTACCGCAGGGCACGATTCATTGTGCTTCCTCGACGCATACTCCGGATACCATCAAATCAAGATGGCGGAAAAAGACCAGGCTGCAATGGCATTCATTACTCCATATGGGGCATTCTGCTTCAACACAATGCCCTTCGGACTCAAAAACGTCGGCGCAACATATCAGCGCATGATTCAGACATGTCTGGCTACCCAGATAGGCAAAAATGTAGAGGCATACGTAGACGATGTGGTCGTCAAGACCAAACACGTCGAAACTCTAGTAGACGACTTGAGGGTGACATTCGACAACCTCCGAGAATATGACATTAAGCTCAACCCGGAAAAATGTGTCTTCGGAGTACCAGCCGGAAAGCTTTTGGGCTTCATTATATCCGGTAGAGGAATTGAAGCAAACCCAGCCAAGATCCGAGCTGTGTCACAATTGGATATCCCAAAAGACCTCAAGCAAATACAAAAACTAAGTGGATGTGTAGCGGCTCTAAGCCGCTTCATCTCCCGTTTGGGAGAAAAGGCTCTGCCCCTCTATCGCCTCCTCCGGCGCACCGAACACTTTGAATGGACGGATGCTACCACAGCCGGACTCAAAGAAATCAAGGCCATTCTGGCAACAAATTCGGACCTGGCCGCGCCCAACCTGGGCGAACCTATGTTGTTATATATCGCAGCAACACATCAAGTTGTCAGCGCAGTACTCGTCGTCGAACGAGAAACAGAAGGGCACAGATTTCCTCTTCAAAAACCAATGTACTACGTATCCACTGTCTTAACTCCATGCAAATCCCGGTACCCACATTATCAAAAGATAGCATATGCGGTGTTCATGGCATCCCAGAAGCTGCGACACTACTTTGAAGAGTGTTCCATAACGGTGGCCTCCAAAGTACCTCTCAATGATATTATAAACAATCGCGATGCAACGGGCAGGATTGCAAAATCGGCCACTGAGCTCTTACCATTTGACATAACCTACAAACCAAGGCAAGCTATAAAGTCGCAAGTCCTGGCTGACTTCTTCGCCGAATGGACCGAAGCCGAACTCCCTAAAGAGTACGGCGCATACTCCAATTGGATCATGCATTTTGACGGATCCAAAATGTTGGCTAGCTTGGGGGCTGGCGTCGTGTTGACGTCCCCAACCAGAGA
Organism: Triticum turgidum subsp. durum; assembly: GCA_900231445.1. Lineage (NCBI taxonomy): Eukaryota > Viridiplantae > Streptophyta > Magnoliopsida > Poales > Poaceae > Triticum > Triticum turgidum. Next base: position 24,374,176 of record LT934120.1, read on the forward strand.
CACAGTCCAATACGTACTTCAAATAATGTACATGGACTCCAACAACGCGGCAGAATACGAGGCCCTTCTACGTGGCCTCCAGATGGCAATCTCCATGGGCATTCAACGCCTAGAGGTGCGCGGGGATTCAAACCTTGCAATATCCCAAGTAAATGGAGACTTTGACGCCAAAGATACGAAAATGGCGGCCTACCGCAACGCCGTCCTAAAAATGTCAGCTCGGTTCGAAGGACTCGAATTCCATCACGTAGCCCGGGATAATAACCAGGCAGCAGACGTGTTGGCACGTATCGGCGCAAAACGCGACGCCGTCCCTCCGAACATCTTCCTGGAACGGCTCTTTAAGCCATCCATATTATGGGAAGCGGAGTCCGGAAATAACAATCCGGAACCAGCTGCATCACCTAACTCAGACAATTCTGACACAATCGGCGGCTCAGCCAATGAAATAACACCTTCAGCCCACGAAACAATGGCAGTAATTGCCCCGTGGACGGAACCATTCCTAGCCTATTTAATCAGGCAGGAACTCCCCGAAGACCAAAATGAGGCCCGCTGCATAGTTCGGCGATCTAAAGCCTACAAGGTCCATGAGGGAGAACTTTATAAGAAAAGCACAACCGGAGTCCTTCAAAGGTGTATCTCCGAAGAGGAAGGGCAAAATCTCCGGGCTGAAATTCACACCAGACTCGGCGGGCACCAAGCTACAGCCCGGGCCCTTGTAGGCAAGGCCTTCCGTACAGGATTTTATTGGCCGACAGCCCGGGCAGATGCTCAGGACTTAGTCCAACGATGCGTCGGTTGCCAGCTCTTTGCTAATCAGAGCCACATGCCACCCACCGCCCTAAAAACTATACCCATTACCTGGCCGTTCGCGGTCTGGGGGCTTGACATGGTTGGACCCCTTAAAGGGGGAACCCACAAGAACAAATACTTACTGGTCATGGTGGACAAATTCACCAAATGGATAGAGGCCAAGCCGGTTAAAACAGCAGAATCCGGACCTGTGATAGACTTCATATCCGGGGTAGTACACCGTTTTGGCGTCCCCCACAGCATCATCACTGATAACGGCATGAATTTCACGGCCGACAAGGTTAAACTCTGGTGCAAAAACATGGGCATCAAGCTCGACTACGCTTCAGTCTATCACCCCCAAACTAACGGTCAAGTCGAACGAGAAAATGGTCTAATCATGAGTGGCATCAAACCCAAACTAGTGCAGTCCCTCAAGGAATCGAACACGCACTGGGTAGAGGAGCTCAACTCCGTAATCTGGGGGCTGCGGACCACGCCAAACCGCACTACTGGATTCACACCATTTTTTATGGTGTACGGCGCAGAGGCAGTTCTGCCCTGCGATATAATTCATGACTCACCTCGCGTGCGCATGTACGAAGAAAGAGAAGCCGAGTTGGATCGGCAGGACAGTTTGGACGCCTTAGAGGAGGAGCGGGATGTGGCAAAAGCTCGTTCCGCATTCTATCAGCAGCAGGCTCGAAGATATCAAAGCAGAGAAGTACGGGCCAAAACTTACAATGTTGGCGAACTTGTTCTACGCCTGCCGGATAAGAAAAAGGACAAACTTAAGCCCAAGTGGGAAGGTCCCTTCATCATCGACCAAGTCCTGACCGGCGGAGCATACCGTCTACGTAATGCATCTGACAACCGACTCGAGCCAAACCCATGGAACGCAGCCCGTCTCCGAAGATTCTACGCCTAACGCCGGACTCAGAGTTCGTCTCACTCCTCCGTCCACCTTTTTAATTTTTCACTGTCTCTTGTCCCCCTCCTTCTTACGACTTTTTTTTCAATACCTTTGATAGGCTGATTTGCGCATTGTTCGCACACACTTGATGTGCTCCTAGCACTCACTATACCTGGGGGCTTCTTTAACAGAAGCTTATTTATACGGGCTTCATGCCCAACACATGCGTCATAATTCCGCATGTACCTTTTATTCACCATTATATGCATCGATATGACTTATGTTTTGGCCAAGCTGGGTTGCCTGGCTCCTGTGCTTACCCCTATGTTCCTGATTGTTCGGCTAGGAGGTAAAGGGAGCACCTCTGCGATTGTTATTGCCGGGTCAGCCGGATGTGTACCTCAAACTGGGTGAAGCCGAAAGCTAGCGTTCTTAAGAGAATATTCGGTCGGTGACTTGAAAGATGATTTATTACTTACTTATTTATTTGCCCCCAGATGCTTTTTCTGCTATTTTCACAGTCCGGACATGCACTTTAGGGCATGCCTCCCAGGGAAAGGAACCCCTAACGGAACTATTCTCCCTGGAAGATGTTTCTTACTAACCATGTAATATAACATAGCTAGTTGGGCACTTGTCTGATAAAGCACTCATGACCCCTACGCCTGGTCTCCATGCATGCCCCGGTTTTTTCATAACCGAGAAGGTATTCGGACACACTCCGGACTCTAGGGTCCCGAGGTTGAAGCGAAAAGGTCGGCACGATCTACAATCCGGCTAGAAGGCATTTTACATGTCATTTTAAATTACATCGTCAAACTGACTGATTGTACTCCTCTTCAATCCCATCTAACAGGTTGTCTAATTTACAGTCCTGCCAGGAATATATTGCGGCCAGCTCTACTTGGCCGTACATCAAGCTCACAGGGATCTCCTTCCCATCAGACCCCACATGTCCGACCTCGGCCATGTGGTTTGGGTCAGCGTTCGGGTACCGTGTCTTCACCATAGCCCAGGCCTCCCTGGCGCCTTGACGGCAGGCCGATATCTTGCACAGACGGAGACGTCGCCGTACTCCCTGAAGCTTCTCAGCAAGCCCTCCAAGGCCCTCAGGTAGGGAGACGGAAGGCCATAAGGCCTGAACGACGCCACTCATCGCCTGCCGAACACGTTCGAACAGTTGCACCAGCTCGGGAAGTTGGTCACCCGTTGAACTGGGCATTTCCTCCGCAGGGCGACCTGTGAGCACACCTAAAGACACATTTCTGTCAACCGACTTCCTCACCGAATTCTTCTTTTCAAAGGAATTTGCTCAAGCACTTACTATAAATGCCGCGACGAAGCCGCTGATTCTCCTTCACGGAGCCAGACAGCTGGGGCCGAACATCTTTCAGCTCTTCTCCTAGCTGGGTGTGGGCATCTTGGAGCTTGTTCCTCTCCTGCTGCACCTTCATAAGCACCCTCTCGCCGGCCTTCAGCTGACGCGGTAGTTGTTGCTTGTCCGGATCTAGTCCGGCGCCCTCTGCAATATTATTGTCAGATTTACGCATACGCCGCACTTTGTCAACTACTTATCTTTTCGAAGTACGTATTACCATCGGGGGTCCCTGTGGCGGCCAGTGCAGCCTCAAGTTGGGCCTTGCACTCTTGAAGCTCCTGGGACAGGCGGGTATTCTTCTCCGTAAGATCATGCATAATAAATGATCCTTAAACCAGTTCTTTTAACTATTTTAAGTCTCGGGGGCTACTGGCATATATAACTATTAAAATTACTTACCCGTATGTCCTTCACATACTGCTCTGTGGCTCTGGTTAAACCATCTTGAGCAGCACGGAGGTGCGCGTCTCCCGCATCAAAGGCATTCAACGCCTCCGAGGAGAAACACGCGTCACGAAGAACTATCCGGCAACGTTTGTGATTCATGGCGCTCTCCACATCAAACGGGGTGGCGGACAGCCTGTCGGCATCCTCCGGCTCATGCCTTGTATTCGCCTCCCCTTCCGGACCACGCATTGGAGCATGGCTAGCGGAGGCTTGATTGGCAACCTCTCCGAACACTGTCCGGCGAGCGCTCATTCTCCTGGAAAAGTTATGAGCATTAATATACCTCCTAGGGATCCTTCCCTTAAAAACAGCGGTGCGCCGTACCGTTGCGGCAACGTTTCGGTTCACGTCGCACTCCTCTTCCGCCTGCTGGGCCGAACTGACCCTTGCTTGTCAGCCGCCGCGGGTTCGGCTTCCCGCCTGAAAGGCACCTCCTGCGATGCACCATCAATATAGGATGGTCAGAATTGAGCATGGATCGAATGATGGTGTCAAGACCTCGGTCGTAGTCACCTGGGAAGCCGAAAACAAACCGGGGTAGTCAGCCGTAATGGCGACTAAAGCATTGTCCATGCTAAGTTGGTGGAACACCCCGTCAATCAGCTCCACCTTTATGTCTGGATCCTCTTCGGAGGCCGGATCAAGGGACCGTTCCGGATCCTCCAGCTGTGGAGTTAAGCTTTGTATGCCCTCCACGTCCCGGCGCAGCTCCTGCGTCGAAATCATAAAGTAAAATACTTGACTTTGGAAGTATGGATCGGGTAGATAAACGCCCACTTACCCAGCTCCGAGGGTTATTCATGGAGAATCCATTTAATGGACTCGTGCGGAGGAAGTCCTCCTCCTCCCCCTTGTACAAGCCGGACAGGATCTTTACCAGATCAGCTGCCGAGCCCGGCCCCCTGCGGCCATGATGGGTGGCGTCATCTTCCCCGTTTAAATCCCACATTGGGTGGCCCCTATATTGGAGCGGCTGCACCCCTCGCATAATACACGTGGCCATGATTCCAATCATGGTCAATCCGGAGTGGGCCAGTAACCTAATCCGGCCCATCAGATAATGGACGCTCCCATCATCCTCCCGTTGAGGGCTCCGCGGGCGCCAACTCAGGCGTTTCTTCAAGGGAGCATTGCTGAACTCTGGAAGGCCGATCCGAACTAGATCCGGCAGAGGGGCGTCCTCCATGTAGAACCATTCCGAAGGCCAGTCTTCGGACGCCTTCTTCGGGGTGCCGGATAGATATCCGGTCCCGGCGATGCGCCATATTTCGGCTCCGCCCACTTGATATATCGACCCCTCGTGAGAACGGGGTACGAGGCAAAACAATCTCTTCCACAGCGCAAAATGGGGCTCGATGCCCAAGAACAGCTGCAAAGAGCTACAAAGCCCACGATGTGCAAAATGGAGGCAGGTGTGAGGTGGTGAAGCTGGAGTCTGTAGAACTCCAGGAGCCCCCGGAGAAACGGGTGTATGGGAAATCCGAGTCCCCTTATTAGATAAGGGACGAAGCATACCCGCTCTCCTTTGGAAGGGTTGGGGACGCTCTCCGCCTGCTTTCCACCCCTGAAGGTGGCCAATCCGGCACGAACCGGAACCATGAAGGATGGGGGAGATATCCCTCGGTTTGGAGCGCCACTAGCTCACTGTGTGGAACCGAGCATCTCCCCCAATCTCCTGGCGTAGGGCTGGGAGCGCGAGAGGAGGAGTCGTGCCGACTATCCATGGTAGAATGGATTTTGGTTAGAGGCGCTTCGATGAGTACTTGGGGAAGGAGGATGGTGTGAGTTGGATCTAAGATCCTCGCCTCTCTTATAGGCGGCTCGTTTGCACGGCCAGGGGGTAAAATGTAAAGATGCCCTAGCTTTTCGCATTCATCCGACACGTGGAAGAGGGCCATTATTAGGCGTAGAGGCCAAGGAGCGCAACATTTATAAGGAAACCGGACACTATTCGACAGGAGCATGAAGTTTGAAGGAGAACCCGCCTTGCAAACGCCAAAGACAATTTACGCGCCGGACTCGTCGTCATTGAAGCCTGGTTCGGGGGCTACTGAGGGAGTCCCGGACTAGGGGGTGTCCGGACAGCCGAACTATCATGATCGGCTGGACTCCAAGACTATGAAGATACAAGATTGATGACTTCCACTTAGGGTTCGGCTCGAGTCTGTTGTTGGATGCATTATGCAGGCGGTACCGCTCCTCCGGTGAGAACTTTATCAATAATGAAGGGACCCTCCCACTTAGGTTTCAGCTTGTCCTTCTTCTTCTTCGGTAGGCATAGAACGAGTTCGCCAACATTATAAGTTTTGGCCCACACTTCTCTGCTTTGATACCTTCGAGCCTGCTGCTGATAGAGTGCGGAACGGGCTTTTGCGACGTCGCGCTCCTCCTCCAGGGCATCTAAGTTGTCCTGCCGATCTAACTCGGCTTCCTTCTCTTCATACATGCACACGCGAGGTGAGTCGTGGATTATGTCGCAGGGTAATACTGCTTCTGTGATGTACACCATAAAGAATGGTGTGTATCCGGTGGTGCGATTCGGCGTGGTCCGCAGCCCCCAGAGTACGGAGTCAAGCTCCTTGACCAAGTGCATGTCTGATTCTATGAAGGGTCGCACTAGTCTGGGTTTGATGCCGCTCATGATGAGACCATTTGCACGTTCGACCTGGCCGTTTGTTTGGGGATGATAGACGGAGGCGTAATCAATCTTAATGCCCATGTTGCCGCAACAAGTTTTCACTTCATCGGCTGTGAAGTTTGAGCCATTTTCAGTGATGATGTTCTGGGGGACGTCGTAACGGTGTACAACCCCAAATATGAACTCTATCACTGATCCGGATTCGGCCGTTTTAACTGGTTTGGCTTCTATCCATTTGGTGAACTTGTCCACCATGACCAATAAGTATTTTTTTCTTACGGCTTCCCCCTTTAAGAGGTCCGAACATATCCAGCCCCCAGACCGCGAAGGGCCAAGTTATGGGGATTGTTTGGAGAGCGGTAGGGGGCATATGGCTCTGATTGGCAAAGAGTTGGCAACCGACGCAGTGTTGGACATGGTCCTGTACATCTGCCCGGGCTGTCGGCCAATAAAAACCTGTACGGAAGGCTTTGCTGACAAGTGCCCGAGCCGCAGCATGGTGCCCTCCGAGTCTGGCATGAATTTCAGCCAAGAGCTGCCGCCCTTCCTCTTCGGAGATGCATCTTTGGAGCACTCCGGTGGCACTTTTCTTATAGAGTTCTCCCTCATGGACTTTGTAGGCCTTGGAACATCGCACAATACAACGTGCTTCATTTTGGTCCTCGGGGAGCTCCTGCCTATTTAGGTAGGCCAAGAAAGGCTCGGTCCACGAGGTGATTATAGCCATAATTTCGTGGGCCGAAGGTGTTATTTCGGTGGCGGAGCCCCCGATTACATCAGATGGTTCGGAATGTGGGGTTGTATTCAGAGCCGGGCTAGTGTTCCCGGACTCCCCTTCCCATACCACAGATGGCTTGAACAGCCTTTCCAAGAATATGTTAGGTCAGACAGGGTCGCGTAAAGCGCCGATGCGGGCGAGGATATCCGCCGCTTGATTGTTTTCTCGAGCCACATGGTGGAATTCGAGCCCCTCGAACCGAGCTGACATTTTGAGGATGGCATTGCAGTAGGCCGCCATTTTCGGATGCTTGGCATCAAAATCTCGATTTATTTGTGATATTGCGAGGTTTGAGTCCCCGCGCACTTCCAGGCATGAATGCCCATAGAGACTGGCATCCGGAGACCATGCAGCAGAGCCTCGTATTCGGCTGCGTTGTTGGAGTTTGTGTATAATATTTGGAGTACGTATTGGACCGGGTCTCCGGTGGGGGATGTCAGGACTACACCCGCTCCCAATCCAGCCAGCATTTTAGAGTCGTCGAAGTGCATGATCCAATTGGAGTACGCGTCGTACTCTTTAGGGAGTTCGGCTTCTGTCCATTCGGCGACAAAGTCAGCCAATACTTGCGACTAAATGGCCCGCCATGGTTTGTATGTTATGTCTAACGGAAGGAGCTCGATGGCCCATTTAGCAATCCATCCTGTGGTGTCACGGTTATTTATTATGTTGTTCAGTGGTACTTCGAAGGCCACCGTAATTGAACACTCTTGAAAGTAGTGTCGTAGCTTCCGGGATGCCATGAAGACTGTGTACGCTATCTTTTGATAGTGTGGGTATTGGGATTTGCATGGGGTGAGGACAGTGGACACGTAATATACCGGCTTTTGGAGCGGGAACTTGTATCCGTCTGTGTCGGGGGTTGGGTGCGACATATGCCAACGGATGGCTTATCATGGTGGGAGCGAGTAGAACGTCGCCGGTGCCTGGACGCGGGATAAGGCATAGACACGTACGCCGGCGAACTTTACCCAGGTTGGGGGCTCTCCGTGGAGATAATACCCCTACTCATGCTCTGCGGGGTCTCCACATGATCACTAAGGCACTAGTGTTACAAGTCGCTCATTGAGCTGTGTCTAGAGGTAGGAGAACGCAAGGCTAGCTCTTCCGTGCCCTAGGTAACTAGCTAGTTCTATCAGAGTTCGAACCCTTTGCATGGGTGGCCTGGGGGGTTTATATAGGCCTACCCCCCAGGGGTACAATGGTAATCCGTCCGGGTGCTGGGCCCGGCTGTCAGTGTCTCCAGCCTCCGGCTTCTCTGCCGACCGTTGGGGCCCGCCGCCTGGTGGGCCCCGCCGACTGGTTGGTGGCTGCTTACTTTAGCCGTGTAGTTGATGATGGGAGCTTGGTCATCTCAGTGTGGCTACAGTCCCGCCGCCTGGTGGGAGGCCACTGTTGTTGGGGAACGTAGTAATTTCAAAAAATTTCCTACGCACATCCAAGATCGTGGTGATGATATAGCAACGAGAGGGGAGAGTGTATGTCCACGTACCCTCGTAGACCGTAAGCGGAAGCGTTATGACAACGCGGTTGATGTAGTCGTACGTCTTCACGATCCGACCGATCCAAGTACCAAACATACGGCACCTCCGAGTTCAGCACACGTTCAGCTCGATGACGTCCCTCGAACTCCGATCCAGCTGAGTGTCGAGGGAGAGTTCCGTCAGCACAACGGCGTGGTGACGATCTTGATGTTCTACCGGCGCAGGGCTTCGCCTAAGCTTCGCGACGATATGACCGAGGTGGAATATGGTGGAAGGGGGCACCGCACACGGCTAAGGAACGATCCGTAGATCAACTTGTGTGTCATGGGGTGCCCCCCTGCCTCCGTATATAAAGGAGCAAGGGAGGAGGATGCCGGCCCTAGGACGAGGGCGCGCCATGATGTGGTGTCCTACTAGGAGTCCACCAAGAGGGGAGGAAGGGAGAAGGAAGTGGAGGAGAAGGAAAGGTGGCCGGCCCCCTTTTCCCTAGTCCAATTCGGACTAGAGGGGAGGGGGGGCGCAGCCTTTTTCTCCTCTTCCCACTAAAGCCCATCAAGGCCCAATACTCTTCCCCGTATTCCCGTAACTCCCCGGTACTCCCGAAAATACCCGAATCACTCGGAACCTTTCCGAACTCCGAATATAGTCGTCCAATATATCGATCTTTACGTCTTGACCATTTCGAGACTCCTCGTCATGTCCCCGATCTCATCCGGGACTCCGAACTCCTTCGGTACATCAAAACTCATAAACTCATAATATAAATGTCATCGTAACGTTAAGCGTGCGGACCCTACGGGTTCGAGAACTATGTAGACATGACCTAAAACCATTCTCGGTCAATAACCAATAGAGGGACCTGGATGCCCATATTGGTTCCTACATATTCTACGAAGATCTTTATCGGTCAAACCGCATAACAACATACTTTGTTCCCTTTGTCATCGGTATGTTACTTGCCCGAGATTTAATCGTCGGTATCCAATACCTAGTTCAATCTCGTTACCGGCAAGTCTCTTTACTCGTTCCGTAATACGTCATCTCATAACTAACTCATTAGTTACATGCTTGCAAGGCTTAGGTGATGAGTATTACCAAGAGGACCCAGAGATACTTCTCCGACAATCGGAGTGACAAATCCTAATCTCGAATTATGCCAACCCAACATGTACCTTCGGAAACACCTGTAGAGCACCTTTATAATCACCCAGTTACGTTGTGACGTTTGGTAGCACACAAAGTGTTCTTCTGGTAAACGGGAGTTGCATAATCTCATAGTTACAGGAACATGTATAAGTCATGAAGAAAGCAATAGCAACATACTAAACGATCAAGTGCTAAGCTAACGGAATGGGTCAAGTCAATCACATCATTCTCCCAATGATGTGATCCCGTTAATCAAATGACAACTCTTTTGTCCATGGCTAGGAAACATAACCATCTCTGATAAACGAGCTAGTCAAGTAGAGGCATACTAGTGACACTATGTTTGTCTATGTATTCACACATGTATTATGTTTCTGGTTAATACAATTCTAGCATGAATAATAAACATTTATCATGAAATAAGGAAATAAATAATAACTTTATTATTGCCTCTAGGGCATATTTCCTTCAGTCTCCCACTTGCACTACAGTCAATAATCTAGTCCACATCGCCATGTGATTTTGACACCAATATTCATATCTGTATATGATTAACACCCATAGTTCACATCATCATGTGACCAACATCCAAAGGGTTTACTAGAGTCAATAATCTAGTTCACATCGCTATGTGATTAACACCCAAAGAGTACTAAGGTGTGATCATGTTTTGCTCGTGAGAGAAGCTTAGTCAACGGGTCTGTCACATTCAGAGCCGTATGTATTTTGCAAATATTTTATGTCCACAATGCTCTGCACGGAGCTACTCTAGCTAATTGCTCCCACTTTCAATATGTATCCAGATTGAGACTTAGAGTCATCTGGATCAGTGTAAAAGTTTGCACTGATGTAACTTTTACAACAAACTCTTTTATCACCTCCATAATCGAGAAACATCTCCTTAGTCCTTACTAAGGATATTCTTGACCAATGTCCAGTGATCTACTCCTAGATCACTATTGTACTCCCTTGCCAAATTCAGAGCAAGGTATACAATAGGTCTGGTACATAGCATAGCACACTTTATAGAACCTATGACTGAGGCATAGGGAATGACTTTTCATTCTCTCTCTATTTTCTGCTGTGGTCGGGATTTGAGTCTTACTCAATTTCATACCTTTGCAACACAGGCAAGAACTCTTTCTTTGACTGTTCCATTTTGAACTATTTTAAAATCTTGCCAAGGTATGTACTCATTGAAAATCTTATCAAGCGTCTTGATCTATCTCAATAGATCTTGATGCTCAATATGTAAGTAACTTTTACTGAGGTCTTTTCTTTTTAAAGAACTCCTTTAAAACACTCCTTTATGCTTTGCAGAAAAATTCTACATCATTTCTGATCAACAATATGTCACTCACATATACTAATCAGAAAGGTTGTAGTGCTCCCACTCACTTTATTGTAAATACAGGCTTCATCGTAAGTCCATATAAAACTATATGCTTTGATCAACTTATCAAAGTGTATATTCCAACTCCGAGATGCTTGCACCAGTCCATAGATGGATCGCTGGAGCTTGCACATTTTGTTAGCACCTTTAGGATTGACAAAACCTCTTGGTTGCATCACATACAACTCTGCTTTAATAACTCCATTAAGGAATGCAGTTTTGTTTATCCATTTGCCAGATTTCATAAAATGCGGCAATTGCTAACATGATTTGGACAGACTTAAGCATCGATACGAGTGAGAAAATCTCATCGTATTCAACCCCTTGAACTTGTTGAAAACCTTTTGCAACAAGTCGAGCTTAGTGGATAGTAACACTACTATCAGTGTCCGTCTTCCTCTTGAAGATCCATTTATTTTCTATGGCTTGCCGATCATCGGGCAAGTCCACCAAAGTCCACACTTTGTTCTCATACATGGATCCTATCTCAGATTTCATGGCCTCCAGCCATTTCGCGGAATCTGGGCTCATCATCGCTTCCTCATAGTTCGTAGGTTCATCATGGTCTAGTTACATGACTTCCAGAACAGGATTACCGTACCACTCTGGTGCAGATCTCACTCTGGTTTACCTACGAGATTCGGTAGTAACTTATCTGAAGTTACATGATCATCATCATTAGCTTCCTCACTAATTGGTGTAGTAGTCACAGGAACAGATTTCTGTGATGAACTACTTTCCAATAAGGGAGAAGGTACAATTACCTTATCAAGTTCTACTTTCCTCCCACTCACTTCTTTCAAGAGAAACTCCTTCTCTAGAAAGGATCCATTTTTAGCAACGGATGTTTTGCCTTCGGATCTGTGATAGAAGGATTACCCAACAGTTTCCTTTGGGTATTCTATGAAGACGCACTTCTCCGATTTGGGTTCGAGCTTATCAGGTTGAAAACCTTTTTCATATAAGCATCGCAACTCCAAACTTTAAGAAACGACAGCTTAGGTTTACTGCTAAACCATAGTTCATACGGTGTCATCTCAACGGATTTAGATGGTGCCCTTTTAAACGTGAATGCAGCTGTCTCTAATGCATAGCCCCAAAACAATATTGGTAAATCAGTAAGAGACATCATAGATCGCACCATATCCAATAAAGTGCGGTTACGACGTTCGGACACACCATAATGTTGTGGTGTTCCAGGTGGCGTGAGCTGTGAAACTATTCCACATTGTTTTAATTGAATACCAAACTCGTAACTCAAATATTCCTCTCCGCGATCAGATCGCAGAAACTTTATTTTCTTGTTACAATGATTTTTCCACTTCACTCTGAAATTCTTTGAACCTTTCAACTATTTCAGACTTATGTTTCATCAAGTAGATATACCCATATCTGCTCAAATCATCTTGTGAAGGTCAAAAAATAATGATACTTGCCACGAGCATCAATACTCATTGGATCACATACATCTGTATGTATTATTTCCAACAAGTTAGTAGCTCATTCCATTGTTCCGGAGAACGGAGTTTTAGTCATCTTGCCCAAAAGGCACGGTTCGCAAGCATCAAATGATTCATAACCAAGTGATTCCGAAAATCCATCTTTATGGAGTTTCTTCATGCGCTTTACACCGATATGACCTAAACGGCAGTGCCACAAATAAGTTGCACTATCATTATTAACTTTGCATCTTTTGGCTTCAATATTACGAATATGTGTATCACACGATCGAGATCCAACAAACCATTTTCATTGGGTGTATGACCATAGAAGGTTTTATTCATGTAAACAGAACAACAATTATTCTCTAACTTACATGAATAATCGTATTGCAATAAACATGATCAAATCATATTCATGCTCAACGCAAACACCAAATAACACTTATTTAGGTTTAACACTAATCCCGAAAGTATAGGGAGTGTGCGATGATGATCATATCAATCTTGGAACTATTTCCAACACACGTCGTCACTTCACCCTTTAACTAGTCTCTGTTTATTCTGCAACTCCCATTTCGAGTTACTAATCTTAGCAACCGAACAAGTATCAAATACTCAGGGGCTACTATAAACACTAGTAAGGCACACATCAATAACCTGTATATCAAATATGCACTTGTTCACTTTGCCATCCTTCTTACCCACAAAATATTCAGGGCATTTCCGCTTCCAGTGACCATTTCCTTTGCAGTGTAAACACTCTGTTTCAGGCTATGGTCCAGCTTTGGGCTTCTTCTCAGGAGTGACAACTTGCTTGTCTTTCCACTTGAAGTTCCCTTTCTTTCCCTTTGCCCTTCTTTTGAAACTAGTGGTTTTGTCAATCATCAACACTTGATGTTCTTTTCTTGATTTCTACCTTCGTTGATTTCAACATCACGAAGAGCTCGGGAATCGTTTTCGTCATCCCTTGCATACTATAGTTCATCACAAAGTTCTAGTAACTTAGTGATGGTGACTAGAGAATTCTGTCAATCACTATCTTATCTGGAAGATTAACTCCCACTTGATTCAAGCGATTGAAGCACCCAGACAATCTGAGCACATGCTCACTAGTTGAGCGATTCTCCTCCATCTTTTAGCTATAGAACTTGTTGGAGACTTCATATCTCTCAACTCGGGTATTTGCTTGAAATATTAACTTCAACTCCTGGAACATCTTATATGGTCCATGACGTTCAAAAACGTCTTTGAAGTCCCGATTCTAAGCCGTTAAGCATGGTGCACTAAACTATCAAGTAGTCATCATATTGAGCTTAGCTAAACGTTCATAACGTCTGCATCTGCTCCTGCAATAGGTCTGTCACCTAGCGGTGCATTAAGGACATAATTCTTCTGTGCAGCAATGAGGATAAACCTCAGATCACGGATCCAATCCGCATCATTGCTACTAACATTTTTCAACACAATTTTCTCTAGGAACATATCAAAACAAACATATGAAAGCAACAACGCAAGCTATTGATCTTACAACATAATTTGCAAAATACTACCAGGACTAAGTTCATGATAAATTTAAGTTCAATTAATCATATTACTTAAGAACTCCCACTTAGACAGACATCTCTCTAGTCATCTAAGTGATCGCGTGATCCAAATCAACTAAACCATAACCGATCATCACGTGAGATGGAGTAGTTTTCAATGGTGAACATCACTATGTTGATCATATCTACTATATGATTCACGCTCGACCTTTCGGTCTCCGTGTTCCGAGGCCATATCTGCATATGCTAGGCTCATCAAGTTTAACCTGAGTATTCCGCGTGTGCAAAACTGGCTTGCACCCGTTGTAGATGGACGTAGAGCTTATCACACCCGATCATCACGTGGTGTCTCGGCACGACGAACTTTGGCAATGGTGCATACTCAGGGAGAACACTACTTGATAATTTTAGTGAGAGATCATCTTAAAATGCTACCGTCAATCAAAGCAAGATAAGATGCATAAAGGATAAACATCACATGCAATCAATATAAGTGATATGATATGGCCATCATCATCTTGTGCTTGTGATCTCCATCTCCGAAGCACCGTCGTGATCACCATCGTCACCGGTGCGACACCTTGATCTCCATCGTAGCATCGTTGTCGTTACGCCATCTATTGCTTCTACGACTATCGCTACCGCTTAGTGATAAAGTAAAGCAATTACAGGGCGTTTGCATTTCATACAATAAAGCGACAACCATATGGCTCTTGCCAGTTGCCGATAACTTCGGTTACAAAACATGATCATCTCATACAATAAAATATAGCATCACGTCTTGACCATATCACATCACAACATGCCCTGCAAAAACAAGTTAGACGTCCTCTAGTTTGTTGTTGCAAATTTTACGTGGCTGCTACGGGCTTAGCAAGAACCGTTCTTACCTACGCATCAAAACCACAACGATAGTTTGTCAAATAGACTCCGTTTTAACCTTCACAAGGACCGGGCGTAGCCACACTCGGTTCAACTAAAGTGAGAGAGACAGACACCCGCCAGCCACCTTTAAGCACGAGTGCTCGTAACGGTGAAACCAGTCTCGCGTAAGCGTACGCGTAATGTCGGTCCGGGCCGCTTCATCTCACAATACCGCTGAACCAAATTATGACATGCTGGTAGGCAGTATGACTTATATCGTCCACAACTCACTTGTGTTCTACTCGTGCATATAACATCAACGCAAAAAACCTAGGCTCGGATACCACTGTTGGGGAACGTAGTAATTTGAAAAAAATTCCTACGCACACGCAAGATCGTGGTGATGATATAGCAACGAGAGGGGAGAGTGTATGTCCACGTACCCTCGTAGACCGTAAGCGGAAGCGTTATGACAACGCGGTTGATGTAGTCGTACGTCTTCACGATCCGACCGATCCAAATACCGAACGTACGGCACCTCCGAGTTCAGCACACGTTCAGCTCGATGACGTCCCTCGAACTCCGATCCAGCTGAGTGTCGAGGGAGAGTTCAGTCAGCACAACGGCGTGGTGACGATCTTGATGTTCTACCGGCACAGGGCTTCGCCTAAGCTTCGCGACGATATGACCGAGGTGGAATATGGTGGAAGGGGGCACCGCACACGGCTAAGGAACGATCCGTAGATCAACTTGTGTGTCATGGGGTGCCCCCCTGCCTCCGTATATAAAGGAGCAAGGGAGGAGGAGGCCGGCCCTAGGAGGAGGGCGCGCCATGATGTGGTGTCCTACTAGGACTCCAAGTCCTAGTAGGAGTCCACCAAGAGGGGAGGAAGGGAGAAGGAAGTGGAGGAGAAGGAAAGGTGGCCGGCCCCCTTTTCCCTAGTCCAATTCGGACTAGAGGGGAGGGGGGCGCAGCCTTTTTCTCCTCTTCCCACTAAAGCCCATCAAGGCCCAATACTCTTCCCCGTATTCCCGTAACTCCCCGGTACTCCCGAAAATACCCGAATCACTTCGAACCTTTCCAAACTCCGAATATAGTCGTCCAATATATCGATCTTTACGTCTCGACCATTTCGAGACTCCTCGTCATGTCCCCGATCTCATCCGGGACTCCGAACTCCTTCGGTACATCAAAACTCATAAACTCATAATATAAATGTCATCGTAACGTTAAGCGTGCGGACCCTACGGGTTCGAGAACTATGTAGACATGACCTAAAACCATTCTCGGTCAATAACCAATAGAGGGACCTGGATGCCCATATTGGTTCCTACATATTCTACGAAGATCTTTATCGGTCAAACCGCATAACAACATACTTTGTTCCCTTTGTCATCGGTATGTTACTTGTCCGAGATTTGATCGTCAGTATCCAATACCTAGTTCAATCTCATTACCGGCAAGTCTCTTTACTCGTTCCGTAATACGTCATCTCATAACTAACTCATTAGTTACATGCTTGCAAGGCTTAGGTGATGAGTATTACCGAGAGGGCCCAGAGATACCTCTCCGACAATCGGAGTGACAAATCCTAATCTCGAATTATGCCAACCCAACATGTACCTTCGGAAACACCTGTAGAGCACCTTTATAATCACCCAGTTACGTTGTGACGTTTGGTAGCACACAAAGTGTTCTTCTGGTAAACGGGAGTTGCATAATCTCATAGTTACAGGAACATGTATAAGTCATGAAGAAAGCAATAGCAACATACTAAACGATCAAGTGCTAAGCTAACGGAATGGGTCAAGTCAATCACATCATTCTCCTAATGATGTGATCCCGTTAATCAAATGACAACTCTTTTTTCCATGGCTAGGAAACATAACCATCTCTGATAAACGAGCTAGTCAAGTAGAGGCATACTAGTGACACTATGTTTGTCTATGTATTCACACATGTATTATGTTTCCGGTTAATACAATTCTAGCATGAATAATAAACATTTATCAGGAAATAAGGAAATAAATAATAACTTTATTATTGCCTCTAGGGCATATTTCCTTCAACTGTAGCCACACCTGGTCTCATCAGCTTAATGGCATGCCTGTCTCGGGGCAAGGGATGGCCGCCTGCTGGAGGCCGGCCCCTCCCGAGTCCGTCTGGTTGAGCTTCCGCCGTCTTCTACGGGGTCACTGCCTGATAGGGCCCACCACCGGCAGGCCGTACCAACAGGCCGTCGTGGGGATGGTAGACGGAGGCGTAATCAAGCTAAATGCCCATGTTGCCGCACCAAGTTTTCACTTCATCGGCTGTGAAGTTTGAGCCATTGTCAGTGACGATGTTGTGGGGGACGCCGTAACGGTGTACAACCCCTGATATGAAGTCTATCACTGGTCCGGATTCGGCCGTTTTAACTGGTTTGGCTTCTATCCATTTGGTGAACTTGTCCACCATGACCAATAAGTATTTTTTTTTCTTATGGATTTCCCCTTTAAGAGGTCCGACCATATCCAGCCCCCAGACCGCGAAGGGCCAAGTTATGGGGATTGTTTTGAGAGCGGTAGGGGCATATGGCTCTGATTGGCAAAGAGCTGGCAACCGACGCAGTGTTGGACAAGGTCCTGTGCATCTGCCCGGGCTGTTGGCCAATAAAAACCTGTACGGAAGGCTTTGCTGACAGGTGCCTGAGCCGCAGCATGGTGCCCGCCGAGTCCGGCATGAATTTCAGCCAAGAGCTGCCGCCCTTCCTCTTCAGAGATGCATCTTTGGAGCACTCCGGTGGCACTTTTCTTATAGAGTTCTCCCTCATGGACTTTGTAGGCCTTGCAACGTCGCACAATACAACGTGCTTCATTTTGGTCCTCGGGGAGCTCCTGCCTATTTAGGTAGGCCAAGAAAGGCTTGGTCCACGAGGCGATTATATCCATAATTTCGTGGGCCAAAGGTGTTATTTCGGTGGCAGAGCCCCCGATTACATCAGATGGTTCGGAATCTGGGGTTGTATTCGGAGCCAGGCTAGTGTTGCCGGACTCCCCTTCCCATACCATGGATGGCTTGAACAGCCTTTCCAAGAATATGTTAGGTGGGACAGGGTCGCGTTTAGCGCTGATGCGGACGAGGATATCCGCCGCTTGATTGTTTTCTCGAGCCACATGGTGGAATTCGAGCCCCTCGAACCGAGCTAACATTTTGAGGATGGCATTGCAGTAGGCCGCCATTTTCGGATCCTTGGCATCAAAATCTCCGTTTATTTGTGATATTGCGAGGTTTGAGTCCCCGCGCACTTCCAGGCATTGAATGCCCATAGAGACTGCCATCTGGAGACCATGCAGCAGAGCCTCGTATTTGGCTGCATTGTTGGAGTCTGTGTATAATATTTGGAGTACGTATTGGACCGGGTCTCCGGTGGGGGATGTCAGGACTACACCCGCTCCCAATCCGGCCAGCATTTTAGAGTTGTCGAAGTGCATGATCCAACTGGAGTACGCGCCGTACTCTTTAGGGAGTTCGGCTTCCGTCCATTCGGCGACAAAGTCAGCTAATACTTGTGACTTAATGGCCCGCTGTGGTTTGTATGTTATGTCGAACGGAAGGAGCTCAATGGCCCATTTAGCAATCCGTCCCGTGCGTCACGGTTGTTTATTATGTTGTTTAGTGGTACTTCGGAGGCCACCGTAATTGAACACTCCTGAAAGTAGTGTCGTAGCTTCCGGGATTCCATGAAGACCGTGTACGCTATCTTTTGATAGTGTGGGTATCGGGATTTACATGGGGTGAGGACACCGGCTTTTGGAGCGGGAACTTGTATCCATCTGTGTCGGGGGTTGGATGCGACATATGCCAACGGATGGCTTTTCATGGTGGGAGCGAGTAGAACGTCCCCGGTGCCTGGAAGCGGGATAAGGTGTAGACACGTACGCCGGCGAACTTTACCCAGGTTGGGGGCACTCCGTGAGGATAATACCCCTACTCCTGCTCTGCGGGGTCTTCGCATGATCACTAAGGCACTAGTGCTACAAGTCGCTCCTTGAGCTGTGTCTAGAGGTAGGAGAACGCAAGACTAGCTCTTCCCTGCCCTAGGTAACTGGCTAGTTCTATCAGAGTTGGAACCCTTTGCATGGGTCGCCTGGGGGGTTTATATAGGCCTACCCCCAGGGGTACAATGGTCATCCGTCCGGGTGCTGGGCCTGGCTGTCAGTGTCTCCAGCCTCTGCCAACCATTGGGGCCCGCCGCCTGGTGGGCCCCGACGACTGGTTGGTGGTTGCTTACTGTAGCCGTCTTGTTGATGACGGGAGCTTGGTCATCTCAGTGTGGCTACAGTCCCGCCGCCTGGTGGGAGGCCACTGTAGCCACACCTGGTCTCATCAGCTTAATGGCATGCCTGCCTCGGGGCAAGGGACGGCCGCCTGCTGGAGGCCGGCCCCTCCCGGGTCCGTCTGGTTGAGCTTCCGCCGTCTCCTACGGGGTCACTGCCTGATAGGGACCACCACCGGCAGCCCGTACCGACAAGCCGTCGTGGGGAAAAGGACTCCGCCTGCTTGGAGCGACATCAGGAGGGACATGGCATAGTGCCTCGTCGTGCGGAGATCTCCGCTTGTACGGAGCACTGTAGCCACGCCCGCCTGGGCATCGGTGATGACGTGCTTCACTATAGCCACGCTCTGACTTGTACTCTCAATGGGGGCTCGGTTGTTCCGAGGCCGTGTCGTGGCCGCCTGCTTGATGCCACCCTCTCTAGAGGCCGGATGGCCGGAGCCGGCCACTCGCAACGCTGTAGGCTGGGGTTGGCCGCCCTCTGGTGGCCGGTCGTTGAGCCAGTCGGCCCCCAGAGGTGGAGCTTCAGCTCGGTGCCCAGCTAGGCGGAGCCCACCCAAAGTCTTGATAAATCCTGGGACCTGGGTGAGGCTACCCATGTCCCATTACTCCGACAGTCTGCTTCTCGTTCGACGACGAGCACTACGCTTACAACTTGATGTGTTGCAGCTTTGTACAGTAGCATAGGTTCGCCAATATTTGGCGCTGTCAGGACCGGATTGCTGGCCAATAGGGTCTTTATTTGATTCAGTCCAGCCGCGGTTGCATCCATCCACACAAGTGTTTGGTGCGTCAAAGAAGGCGGTAAAGAGGTAGTGCCTTTTCTCCTAAGCGGGAGATAAAGCGGCTTAAGGCAGCCACGCATCCAGCTAGTTTCTGGATATGCTTGAGGT
This sequence comes from Triticum turgidum subsp. durum, assembly GCA_900231445.1. Classification (NCBI taxonomy): domain Eukaryota; kingdom Viridiplantae; phylum Streptophyta; class Magnoliopsida; order Poales; family Poaceae; genus Triticum; species Triticum turgidum. The sequence goes on from LT934120.1 coordinate 24,394,210, forward strand.
CTGTTGGGATAGCCAACTGCGATAGAGCTCGGATTTTTGTCGGATTTGCTTTGATTCCTCTATTGGAAACGATGAAGCCTAGCAACTTCCCGGAGGGTATGCCGAAAACACATTTTTTTGGGTTGAGCTTGATGTCGTATGTTCGGAGGTTGTCGAACGTAAGTCTCAGGTCATCTATTAAGGTTTCGATGTGTCTTGTTTTTATGACCACGTCGTCCACATATGCCTCCACTGTTTTGCCGATTTGCTTCTCCAGGCATGTTTGAATCATGCATTGATAGGTTGCGCCGGCATTCTTGAGTCCAAAAGGCATAGTGTTGAAACAGAAGGGACCATATGGCGTTATGAAGGCCGTTGTGTCTTGGTCGGATTCTGCCATATTTATTTGATGGTATCCGGAGTTGTCGAGGAAACATAGTGAGTCGTGTCCTGCGGTAGCGTCAATGATTTGGTCGATGCGAGGGAGGGGGAAGGGATCCTTTGGGCAGGCCTTGTTGAGGTCTTTGAAATCAACGCATAGGCGCCAGGATTTGTCCTTCTTTTACCATCACCAGATTTGCCAGCCAATCCGGACATTTTATATCTCTGATGAATCTGGCCTCAAGTAGCTTGGCTAGCTCTTCTCCCATGGCTTGCCGTTTAGGCTCTGAGAAGCGCCTAAGAGTCTGTTTGACTGGCTTGTATCCTTTCAGTATATTGAGGCTATGTTCGGCCAGCCTGCGTGGGATGCCCGGCATGTCTGAAGGATGCCAGGCGAAAATGTCCCAATTTTCACGTAGGAAGTCTCGTAGTGCGGCGCTCATTGTGGGGCTCAACTGTGTCCCGATGGAAGCTGTCTTTGTGGGGTCCGTTGGATGGACCTGGAATTTGACTATCTCGTCTGCGGGCTTGAATGAGGTGGACTTGGGTCGTTTGTCGAGTATCACGCCGTCCCTGTCCACTATGGCACACAGCGTTGTTAGTTCCTCGGCCGCTAGGGCTTCGGATAATGCTTCCAGGGCTAGTGCGGCAGTTTTATTTTCGGTGCGACGTCCGTATCACTGGCTAGAGTGATGATTCCATTGGGTCCGGGCATTTTAAGCTTCATGTACCCGTAAGGGGGTATAGCTTGAAAGCTCATGAATGCGTCCCGCCCTAAAAGGGTGTGGTATCCGCTGCTGAACGGGGACACTTGGACGTGATTTCTTCGGACCTATAATTCTTCGGGGTGCCAAACACCATATCGAGTGTGATTTTTCCCGCACACCGTGCCTCCCAACTAGGGATGATTCCCCCGAAGATCGTGCCGCTTTACTCAATGCGGCTTTTATCAATTTCCATCTTGTTGAGCATTTTTTCATAGATCAGGTTTAATCCACTTCCGCCATCCATGAGTACTTTAGTGAGTCGGAAGCCGTCCACGATTGGGCTAAGAACCAAAGCGGTTGGTGCCCGGACTGTCTGGAATTGAGGTTCGTCACTGGCACTAAAGGTTATAGCAGTGTCGCTCCACGGATTTACTTTTCCCACGTGGCAGATTTCAGTGAAATTTCGATGAGCTCGCTTGCGCCTATTATTTGAGGTGAAAGTCTCGAAGACTGTCAGTACCGCATTGTTTTCTTCGGCAGGATGTTGTTCTTCCTTATGGTTTACAAGAAAATCCTCGCTGCTTTTTGCTACCTGCCGGAGTATCCAACATGCTCTAAGGCTATGCGTCGGCGTGATATCCGGCGTATTTTGCATGGCCCATTTAGCCATTCTTTCAATATGTTTCCACGCCCTGGAGTGGGCCTTGCTTTTTGGGAATTGGATCAGGTAACTTACAAGAGTTTACCCTTTTAGTTCGGACAAAGGGTTTGGTGAGAGCCGGATTATCCCAAAATTCTGTTTGGGTTTTCCACGCGCTTTCCATCGCACAGTACTTCTGTACTATGGCTGCTAAGTCAGCAAAGTGTACTATGTCACGGCGACTTATAGCATTAAGGATCCCTTTGTTCGTGCAGTTTTTGCAGAAAAGTGAGATTGCATCCTCCTCACGACAGTCCTTGACCCTGTTTAGAACAAGGAGGAATCTGGCCCAGTAGCGATGTACTGTCTCCTGGGGCTCTTGTCTAATATGGGAAGGACTGCATAAGTCTGGGTGGGTGGGCATAGTTAAGTCCAAATTCTGACCCGATTTGACATCCAGGGGCAGAGGAGCTTCCGGGCTCGGCAGCTCGGACTCCGGGATATTGCCCAATTTTTCTGGCCCGTTACCCGATTCTAAGTCTGGGGTCTGGGTCATGTCGTCCCGTGAGAGGGTATCCAGCTCAGAGATCTCGGTAATCTGGACATAGTTCATCCTCAAGGTAGAGGGATACTCCATGTGTGGCTCTTCCACTACCGCTATCTCATGGCTCACCGGTGGAGATTTGATATCCCTTTGGTCAGGTTTAAACCCAATCCGATCTTAGTTTGTAGCGACTCCCAGAGCGGCGATGCGATCCAAGAGCTCATTAAGGGAGGAGAGCTCCATTGGATCCATCTGTTCGGCGAGTTCCGAATTGACGTGGAAGCTGTTTTTGATGACCCAAGAGGTCATCGTTGGCGCGACAGCCGATCGGGCGGTCATGACGAAGCCGCCTAGTCAGAGAGTTTGGCCTACCGTCAGTGCTCCCCCAGAGGTGATGTTGTCCTTGACAACGAGACGAGCCATCGAGCCTTGCAGCGACGACATAGAGGAACTCTCAATGAAAGCACCAATGTCGGTGTCAGAACCGGCGGATCTTGGGTAGGGGGTCCCGATCTGTGTGTCTAAGGCTAATGGTAACAGGAGGCAAGGGACACGATGTTTTACCCAGGTTCGGGCCCTCTCGATGGAGGTAAAACCCTACTTCCTGCTTGATTGATCTTGATGATATGAGTATTACAAGAGTTGATCTACCACGAGATCGTAGAGGCTAAACCCTAGAAGCTAGCCTATGATGATTATGATTGTTCCTCTATGGACTAAACCCTCCGGTTTATATAGACACCGGAAGGGGCTAGGGTTTACACAGAGTCAGTTACAAAGAAGGAGATCTAACATCCGGATCGCCAAGATTGTCTTCCATGCAAAGGAGAGTCCCATCCGGACACGGGACGAAGTCTTGAGTCTTGTATCTTCACGGTTCAACAGTCCGGCCAAAGTATATAGTCCGGCTGTCCGGATACCCCCTAATCCAGGACTCCCTCACCAAGATCCACCCCATGTGATAATTTGACGTGTGTAAAGTCGTTCACTTCATTGATGGTCAATTAATACAGTGCATGCAAATTGAGTGGACATGAGGACAGAAGAAAGAGATTACTACTCCACTGCGCGCATGCGAGTAGTTAAACATTGGTTGCTAGTAGTACTTCCATTGATCTCCTTCGTATTTTGTGCCAATTTTTGACAGTAACATAATATTTACGCATTTGAGCAGTGTAGTCTACTTGAAATTTATGTTCCACTAAACTCATCGGGGGCCGTTTTGGGCCTCGAAACCAAAACCATCAATTAATCTTTACCTTGTTCCCATCCCATTCGAAAGCCTGCTCACACCTACTAGTACGTACCAAACCTGAATGTGTTCCCACTATGCAGGTATTAGTACTAGTGCTAGTACTTATGTTATAAAAAGGGGAACTACCTAACCGAAAATTACTCTACCTTTCCTCCTCATAAGTGCTTCTTCTTCGTCCGTCCTTTGCCATGGACGGTGAGCGGAGCTCTAGGTCGAGAACTACTCGTAACAAGGGAGCGACAACCAAGGCTACGGAAAAAAAAAGAGGGCTCGCCGCCACACGGAGACCTAGAAAGATCTCTCATGGGCAGGCGATAGCTCCCGGGAGCGCCCTAGCCGCAGAGGCAAACATGCCGAGCCGGCGGCGCTGGAGTCGGTATCCCTCGACGACATGCCCGATCAGCTCAATAAGCACCTCAATAAGCAGAAGGAGTTCATCCATGGCTTGGTGGAGCTGCTGAAGGAGAGCCTCGACGACATGCCCGCTGAGCTCAATAAGCAGGGGGAGTTGACCGCCGGCTTGGTGATGCTGCTGAAGAAGAGCATTGCCTCGGAGAAGAAGGCGACTGACGAAATCCTGCAACTTCAGGAGGACAAGGCGAAGCTCTGCCACGAGCTCGACCTGTTGAAGGAGAAGAACGCCGGCTAGAAGAAGCTGCATGAGAATAGTAGTTCCTCGATGAAGATGCTGCAGGCCCTACTCATGGAACAGAACGAGGAGTGGGCGAAGCTCCGCATCGAGCACCCGGCTGCTGTCAAGGTACATAATGCAGCCGTGGAACAGATGATGAAGGCTCGCATCGAGAAATCCCACGTCATGGATAGAATGAAGAAGATGGCGGAGGAGACGCGCAGGGAGATGGAGGTCGTGGAGGTGATGAAGAAGCAGTTATGACTCCGCGGCGAATTAGATCATTCGGGGTGATAATCTTCCTTCTTCTTTTGCTCATGTGTTTCATCTTTTGCTTCGGGTGTTTCGCCGCACGTGTCATGTTCTCTGTGATGCATGAATAGAACAGTGCTAACAATGAGATGACTAGCAAATTAGATCATTTTTTATCGCCATATGGCACTAGGCTACCGTGTTTCGTGCTCCTCCATCGAATACTACTCCAGTGGAAAACTTGAGTATACCGCATGGTTCTTTGCTCCTCCTCAGGTTGTTGGGACATTTATACGAGCAGTCAAATCACAAGGCCCCGCCTTCCAGCAGTAATGAGCCGTCAAATCACAAAGGCCCTCGCCTCTCATGAAACCGACCAAGCTAGACTACCCCGCCCTCTAGCCTTTTAAAAAATGTATACTTTTATACAGTAGTAGTATTATCGATGGATTGCGCCATGGAGCAAAACTTGAAATTAAAAAAAAGGTGGTACATATAGAGAGCGCTCGTTGCCAAATTATGCATATAGTACTATTAAAAAGGCTAGTCACAATAATGGTGTCCAGCACAACCCACCCCTCAAATGAAACTAAGCACCCTGGAATTCTTTGACAAAACTAAGCACCCTGAAATTCTTTGACAACTAAACTGCTGGCTATATGATGTTGGCCATATATATTGTACGTATATAATGTGAAGAAATGAGTGGTAGTACTATACCAATTAAAATATGAAATGTAAGAAATACTAGTATGTACGTACTGAAGAGTTAAAGTAACGAGAAGAAACATAACATAGTTCTGCTGGGGGCTCAGCACAACACACCCCTCAAATTAAATTAAGCACACCTGAAATTGAACTATGCAACTAATCTGGTAGACACTGCATTGGAACCACCATGAGCAACGACACTGCCACCTTACTCGGAGTCCTCGTCCACATTCTCGACTTTGTCCTTGTCCCTCTTCCTCTTGGCCGATACTTCTTTGGTTGAACCACACACTTGGCTCTTGCTCTTCATCCAACCCTTGTAGATATTGAAACAAAGGTTGCCATCCATTGTAGCATAGTGGATGTGGTCTATATCTAGTACATTCCGCTGCCATGCATGACGATGAAACGTGTAATGAGGTTTCTCCAGTTTATCGTACAAAGGATGAACCATGGCTCCTGCCAGGGTCAGCATTGAAGGCTGACCACTAGAGGGCAGCAACCGATTCTTCTGGAGGTCGAATGGGTTGCCTACAACGAGGCCTATCTGATCCAGGACTCTTTTGTCGTTCGTAAAGTCTATAGTAACGAATTTGACTAGGTTGCTCTTGAGGAAGTTCTTAAAATCTAGGCATTCAACGTTGCCATGGCATATGTGGTAGACCAAGCATAAGTTGTGCACGCAAACCTGGATCACGGCGGGCTTCTTCCTCTCTTCCTCCTTTAGATCCTTCTCTCATCCCAAGACTGTGGTGTACTCAACATCTAGCCCAGCGACCCACTCATCATCGGAGTTTTCGAACATGCCTCTAAAGTGAGCAAGGCATCCTTTCACCCTCGCGGAAGAACGGGTGTAGATGACATCGAACTCATCGCCGGTGATAGTTCTAACCTTGTACTCACCGCCGATCATGGAGATTTGGGATGCCATGGATTTGGGAGGAGGGTTAGGATTAGTGGAACTGCCGTAATGTGAAAGGACGGGACGACTAGGAGCGAACCACTGTAATATTAAAGGACGTGCGAGCACGAGTAGGAGCGAACTGCCAGCGTGCGAACGGCAGGGTAGTAGCTTTCCATTCTCCCATGATACGGGCTTCCGAGAGCCCTTGGATCTGAGATCGAACGGTTGCATGGCGTGATTCTAGACCTATGGGTGAATATCCTATCCTGGAGGGTTATTCTGCAAATTTTCAGCAACTTAGCATGCGACCATTCGATCTCAGATCCAAGGGCTGCCAGCAGCCCGTATCATGGTCGCGCCTACCATGACCGTCGCGTCGTTCGCGCGGTCACGCCCTTGGAGATTTGACACGATGCGTTAGGCTATCTGATGTTGGCATGTCATACATAGTCATCACTTAGTCACTCATACTACAACAAGGTAAGCTATAAGTGTATTTTTTTTACTTCTCTCTATCTCTTTCTTCGCATTCCCTCCATCCCATAATATAGAACGTTTTTTACACTAGTGTAGTGCCAAAAATGTTCTTATATTAGTATTTAGTGCATTTTCCAAGGAGTGGCCTCTTCCAATGAAATGGTGCTTTAGATGAGGTGCTAAGGGCATTAAATGGCTTAGCAATAAAGTCCCCAATGCATAGGTGCTTATTAGTTTTTTGTTGCTAAGTTTGCTTCATTTAATTAGCTATAGACTCAAAATTGTCTTTTCACCTAGGTACACGCGCTTAGCACCATTTCTTCCTTGGGTCACCAAACTAGTCTCTCTCTTCTTAATTAACTTGCCACATCAGACTTTATACCTATGTGGCAAGCTTAGCACATGTAGGAGCAAGTAAGTACAATAGTGCGCTTTACATGGCATTTTTGCATATGTGGAGGAAAGAGAGGCAAGGAAAAAGTGGAGAAGTGGGATCTCATGCAAGAGCCAGCCTCTACTACATGGTGGAGCATTGGGAGAGGCACCTGTATGGAGGTGGTCAGGAATCGGAAGACTCATGCCGGTCGTAGCGCCGCAGTTAAAATGATAATGGCAAGTCAAATCATGGGGCCCCACCTGTCCAGCAGTAACTCACTATCAAATCACACAGCCCTACGTTTGCAGCAGCCTACTCCCTCATCTTCTCGCGTCTCTGTCAAACCTACTAGGTGGAACTGCCTCGCCTAATGCATGGGAAAAGCCCCGCCCTCGACTTTTAAATAGTATAGTATAATAATTTTGTATCCATGGATTGCACCATGGAGCAAAGCCTCTAGAAAATGGCGGCACACATGTATGGAGTATACAGCACGCCCGTCGTGTTCGCGTCGCATCGGGCAGTCTGGCACGCTACTCTCCAAATGGAACGCACGTCATATTGCGTTTGCACACACATGTGGGACCGCAATTGAGAACCGACCAATAGAAGAGGGAGACGAGCGATGGTACTAGAGAAGTGTTGTACTACGTTGGTGCCTGGACGATCCCTGAATACATGGAAGATCAGTTCATCCATGCATGTGACCAGACTCCAGCAGACACGCCTGGATTGCTATCATCTACACATCGTGCAGGCTGTGTTGTACAGGGTTGTAGTTCTAGTGAGAAATCTAAAAAAACGTTTTTGTCATCTCTCAAAATTAGGTGTCATGTGCTTCGGATCGCTGCGAGGGTTAAACAGCGACAACTGAGTTGGGCTAGTTATTGGGGGCACATGCACGAAGACTACTCGGCTGCCATCTAGGTCAAGCCGGCTATGTTAATTAGGGCATCTATCGACGGACCCCTTTTCTATGAGTTTATCTTTAATTTGAGCTTTGTTCCTCGTCTAGTTTGTCCGTCGGGATTCATGTTGTCTCCTTTGGGCAGTGAGGTTATGATTTCTTGTCATGTGGCATTTTTTCGTGTTATATGTTATAATCCGGTGCTTCAGATCAAAATGACGACAACTGCGCCTCCGGGCCACATGCATGAAGACTTCTCGACAGTCATTGACGAGGTCAAGCCGGCTCCGGTAGACAAAAGAAAACTAGTACTCCACTATATAGGCAGGAGCCTCCGCGCTTGCTTACTAGTGTTTCTCTCTTCACACTGTCCCGTCCTCTCCAGATCTAAACACGACGGCGGTGGCCACACTCTATCTCTCTCTGCTCACCACTGGTCACAGATCCAGCCGGATCCTCTTCGGCGGGGAAGGTGAGAAGGTGCAATGTTCACGCGGTCGTCCTTGACGATGGCTCTTACCCACTGTTGGCGTGTCCCGATCAGCCTGCCTTGCCGTTCTCTCCCAAGCACCGCTAGGGAGGGAGGGCCTCCGACCCCTTCTTCCTTGCTGCCGTAGTGTGGGCAGATCCGGCCTCCCGCCGCCCACCTAGCGACATCCCGGCGACCATCAGGTATAACTTCCTTCGAAACTGGCCTTGCTCTACTTCTCGAGCTCCTAACGTCGTTGCATTTGTATCTTTTACTATTTCTCAGGCCCCCTTGTAGATAGGATTGATCGGCTGTTCGAAAACCACCTAAATTTTTACGGTTAAGAGGTAAAACTAGTTCATGCACTCAAATCTAGTACTACTTGGTTCAAACAAGGAAGAAAGGGGGTGGGTGGGGGAAGATGTGTTACCTGAATCTAGGACTTGGTCGAAAGAGGAAATAATGGGGGCGAAAAGTAGCAGAGACTGGCTATCCAACTCGTCTCTAGGTTTAATAGGGAAATAAAGGGAAACACAGTACAAACTCAATATAAACCCGATCTATTGGTTGAAAAAGGACAGAAAGTGGGGACTGGGGGACAATGAAGGAAATATGCCCTAGAGGCAATAATAAAGTTATTATTTATTTCCTCATATCATGATAAATATTTATTATTCATACTAGAATTGTATTACCTGGAAACATAATACATGTGTGAATACATAGACAAACATAGTGTCACTAGTATGCCTCTACTTGACTAGCTCGTGAATCAAAGATGGTTAAGTTTCCTAACCATAGACATGAGTTGTCATTTGATTAACGAGATCACATCATTAGGAGAATGATGTGATTGACTTGACCCATTCCGTTAGCTTAGCACTTGGTCGTTTAGTATGTTGCTATTGCTTTCTTCATGACTTATACGTGTTCCTATGACTATGAGATTATGTAACTCCCGCTTACCGGAGGAACACTTTGTGTGCTACCAAACGTCACAACATAACTGGGTGATTATAAAGGTGCTCTACGGGTGTCTCCAAAGTTACTTGTTGAGTTGACATATTTCGGGATTAGGATTTGTCACTTCGATTGTCGGAGAGGTATCTCTGGGCCCTCTCGGTAATGCACATCACTATAAGGCTTGCAAGCAATGTAGCTAATGAGTTAGTTACGGGATGATGCATTACATAACAAGTAAAGAGACTTGCCGGTAACGAGATTGAACTAGGTATTGCGATACCGACGATCGAATCTCGGGCAAGTAACATACCGATGACAAAGGGAACAACGTATGTTGTTATGTGGTTTGACCGATAAAGATCTTCGTAGAATATGTAGGAGCCAATATGAGCATCCAGGTTCCGCTATTGGTTATTGACCAGAGACGTGTCTCGGTCATGTCTACATAGTTCTCGAACCCGTAGGGTCCGCACGCTTAAAGTTAGATGGCAGTTATATTATGAGTTTATTTGTTTTGATGTACTGAAGGTTGTTCGGAGTCCCGTATGTGATCATGAACATGACGAGGAGTCTCGAAATGGTCGAGATATGAAGATTGATATATTGGACGACTATGTTCGGACACAGGAATGGTTCCAGGAGGTTTCGGGCATATACCGGAGTACCGGGGGTTAGTGGACCCCCCCCCCCGGAAGCTATTGGGCCTTATGGGCCTTAGTGGAAAGGAGAGAGGGAGGCCAGGAGGTGGCGCGTGGCCCCCCTTGCCCCAATCCGAATTGGGAAAGGGAAGGGAGTGGCGGCCCCCCCTTCTCCTTCCTTCTCTCCACCTCCTCCTTCTCCCTTCTCCTACTTGGAATAGGAAAGGGGGGGCAAACCTACTTGGAGTAGGATTGCCCCCCCCTTGGTCGGCCATCTCCTCCTCCCCCCGTTTATATACGAAGGAGGGGAGCACCCCATAGACACAACAATTGATCATTGATCTCTTAGCCGTGTGCGGTGCCCCCTCCACCATAGTCCTCCTCGATAATATCGTAGCGGTGCTTAGGCGAAGCCCTGCATCGGTAGAACATCATCATCGTCACCATGTCGTCGTGCTGACAGAACTCTCCCTCGATGCTCGGCTGGATCGGAGTTCAAGGGACGTCATCGAGCTAAACGTGTGCAAGAACTCGGAGGTGCCATGTTTTCGGTGCTTAATCGGTCGGGCCATGAAGATGTACGACTACATCAACCGCGTTGTGCTAACGCTTCCACTTTTAGTCTACGAGGGTACATGGACAACACTCTCCCCTCTCGTTGCTATGCATCACCATGATCTTGTGCGTGCATAGTAAATTTTTTGAAATTACTATGTTCCCCAACAGTGGTATCAGAGCCAGGTTTTATGCATTGATGTTATATGCACGAGTAGAACACAAGTGAGTTGTGGGCGATACAAGTCATACTGCTTACCAGCATGTCATACTTTGGTTCGGCGGTATTGTTGGATGAAGTGGCCCGGACAGACATTACGCGTACGCTTACGCGAGACTGGTTCTACTGACGTGCTTTGCACACAGGTGGCTGGTGGGTGTCAGTTTCTCCAACTTTAGTTGAACCGAGTGTGGCTATGCCCGGTCCTTGAGAAGGTTAAAACAACACTAAACTATCATTGTGGTTTTGATGCGTAGGTAAGAACGGTTCTTGCTCAGCCCATAGCAGCCACGTAAAACTTGCAAAAACAAAGTAGAGGACGTCTAACTTGTTTTTGCAGGGCATGTTGTGATATGATATGGTCAAGACGTGATGCTATATTTTATTGTATGAAATGATCATGTTTTGTAACCGAGTTATCGGCAACTGGCAGGAGCCATATGGTTGTCGCTTTATTGTATGCAATGCAATCGCCCTGTAATTGCTTTACTTTATCACTAAGTGGTAGTTATAGTCGTAGAAGCAATAGTTGGCGAGTCAACAACGATGCTACGATGGAGATCAAGGTGTCGCGCCGATGATGATGGTGATCATGACGGTGCTTCAGAGATGGAGATCACAAGCACAAGATGATGATGGCCATATCATATCACTTATATTGATTGCATGTGATGTTTATCTTTTATGCATCTTATCTTGCTTTGATTGACAGTAGCATTATAAGATGATCTCTCACTAAATTTCAAGATAAAAGTGTTCTCCCTGAGTATGCACCGTTGCCAAAGTTCGTCGTGCCCAGACACCACGTGATGATTGGGTGTGATAAGCTCTACATCCATCTACAACGGGTGCAAGCGAGTTTTGCACACGCAGAATACTTAGGTCAAACTTGACGAGCCTAGCATATGTACATATGGCCTCGGAACACTGAGACCGAAAGGCCGAGCGTGAATCATATAGTAGATATGATCAACATAGTGATGTTCACCATTGAAAACTACATTTCACGTGATGATCGGTTATGGTTTAGTTGATTTGGATCACGTGATCACTTAGATGATTAGAGGGATGTCTATCTAAGTGGGAGTTCTTAAGTAATATGATTAATTGAACTTAAATTTATCATGAACTTAGTACCTGATAGTATTTTGCTTGTCTATGTTTGTTGTAGATAGATGGCCCGTGTTGTTGTTCCATTGAATTTTAATGCGTTCCTTGAGAAAGCAAAGTTGAAAGATGATGGTAGCAATTACACGGACTGGGTCCGTAACTTGAGGATTATCCTCATTTTTTGCTGCACAGAAGAATTACATCCTGGAAGCACCGCTAGGTGCCAAACCTGCTGCAGGAGCAACACCAGATGTTATGAACGTCTGGCAGAGCAAAACTGATGACTACCCGATAGTTCAGTGTGCCATGCTTTACGGCTTAGAACCGGGACTTCAACGACGTTTTGAACATCATGGAGCATATGATATGTTCCAGGAGTTGAAGTTAATATTTCAAGCAAATGCCCGGATTGAGAGATATGAAGTCTCCAATAAGTACTATAGCTACAAGATGGAGGAGAATAGTTCTGTCAGTGAGCATATACTCAGAATGTCTGGGTATAACGATCACTTGATTCAACTGGGAGTTAATCTTCCGGATGATAGCGTCATTGACAGAATTATTCAATCGCTGCCACCAAGCTACAAGAGCTTCATGATGAACTATAATATGCAAGGGATGGATAAGACAATTCCCGAGCTCTTCGCAATGCTAAAGGTTGCGGAGGTAGAAATCAAGAAGGAGCATCAAGTGTTGATGGTCAATAAGACCACCAGTTTCAAGAAAAGGGCAAAGAGAAAAAGAAGGGGAACTTCAAGAAGAACAGCAAACAAGTTGCTGCTCAAGAGAAGAAACCCAATTCTGGACCTAAGCCTGAGACTGAGTGCTTCTACTGCAAAAAGACTGGTCACTGGAAGTCACTGGAAGCGGAACTGCCCCAAGTATTTGGCAGATAAGAAGGATGGCAAGGTGAACAAAGGTATATGTGATATACATGTTATTGATGTGTACCTTACTAGAGCTCGCAGTAGCACCTGGGTATTTGATACTTGTTCTGTTGCTAATATTTGCAACTCGAAACAGGGACTACGGATTAGGCGGACACTGGCTAAGGATGAGGTGACGATGTGCGTGGGAAATGGTTCCAAAGTCGATGTGATCACCGTCGACACACTTCCTCTACATCTACCTTCGGGATTAGTTTTAGACCTAAATAATTGTTATTTGGTGCCAGCGTTGAGCATGAACATTATATCTGGATCTTGTTTGATGCGAGACGGTTATTCATTTAAATCTAAGAATAATGGCTGTTCTATTTATATGAGTAATATCATTTATGGTCATGCACCCTTGAAGAGTGGTCTATTTTTTATGAACCTCGATAGTACTGATACACATATTCATAATGTTGAAGCCAAAAGATGCAGAGTTGATAATGATAGTGCAACTTATTTGTGGCACTGCCGTTTAGGTCATATTGGTGTAAAGCACATGAAGAAACTCCATGCTGATGGAGTTTTGGAATCACTTGATTATGAATCACTTGGTACTTGCAAACCATGCCTCATGGGCAAGATGACTAAAACGCCGTTCTCTAGAACGATGGAGCAAGAAACTGATTTCTTGGAAATCATACATACTGATGTATGTGGTCCAATGAATGTTGAGGCTAGCGGCGGGTATCGTTATTTTCTCACCTTCACAGATGATTTCAGCAGATATGGGTATATCTACTTAATGAAACTTAAGTCTGAAACATTTGAAAAGTTCAAAGAATTTCAGAGTGAAGTTGAAAATCATTGTAACAAGAAAATAAAGTTTCTACAATCTGATCGTGGAGGAGAATATTTGAGTTACGAGTTTGGTTTACATTTGAAGCAATGTGGAATAGTTTCGCAACTCACGCCACCCGGAACACCACAGCGTAATGGTGTGTCCGAACATCGTAATCGTACTTTACTAGATATGGTGCGATCTATGATGTCTCTTACAGATTTACCGCTATCGTTTTGGGTTATGCTTTAGAGACGGCCGCATTCACGTTAAATAGGGCACCATCAAAATCCATTGAGATGACGCCTTATGAACTGTGGTTTGGCAAGAAACCAAAGTTGTCGTTTCTTAAAGTTTGGGGCTGCGATGCTTATGTGAAAAAGCTTCAACCCGATAAGCTCGAACCCAAATCGGAGAAATGTGTCTTCATAGGATACCTAAAGGAAGTTGTTGGGTACACCTTCTATCACAGATCTGAAGGCAAGACTTTTGTTGCCAAGAATGGGTCCTTTCTAGAGAAAGAGTTTCTCTCGAAAGAAGTGAGTGGGAGGAAAGTAGAACTTGATGAGGTAACTATACCTCCTCCTTTATTAGAAAATAGTTCATCACATAAACCGGTTCCTGTGACGACTACACCAATAAGTGAGGAAGCTAATGATGTTGATCATGAAACTTCAGATCAAGTTACTACAGAACCTCGTAGGTCAACCAGAGTAAGATCCGCACCAGAGTGGTACGGTAATCCTATTCTGGAGGTCATGTTACTTGACCATGGCGAACCTACGAATTATGAGGAAGCGATGGTGAGCCCAGATTCCGCAAAACGGCTTGAGGCCATGAAATCTGAGATGGGATCCATGTATGAGAACAAAGTGTGGACTTTGGTTGACTTGCTCGATGATCGGCAAGCCATCGAGAATAAATGGATCTTCAAGAAGAAGACTGACGCTGATGGTAATGTTATTGTCTACAAAGCTCAACTTGTTGCGGAAGGTTTTCGACAAGTTCAAGGGGTTGACTACGATGAGACTTTCTCACCCGTAGCGATGCTTAAGTCTGTCCAAATCATGTTAGCAATTGCTGTGTTTTATGATTATGAAATTTGGCAAATGGATGTCAAAACTGCATTCCTGAATGGATTTCTGGAAGAAGAGTTGTATATGATGCAACTAGAAGGTTTTGTCGATCCAAAGGATGCTAGCAAAGTGTGCAAGCTCCAGTGATCCATTTATGGACTGGTGCAAGCCTCTCGGAGTTGGAATAAACGCTTTGATAGTGTGATCAAAGCATATGGTTTTATACAGACTTTTGGAGATGCCTGTATTTACAAGAAAGCGAGTGGGAGCTCTGTAGCATTTCTAATATTATATGTGGACGACATATCATTGATTGGAAATGATATAGAATTTCTGGATAGCATAAAAGGTTACTTGAATAAAAAAATCAATGAAAGACCTCAGTGAAGCTGCTTAAATATTGGGCATCAAGATCTATAGAGATAGATCAAGATGCTTAATTCGACTTTCACAAAGTACATACCTTGATAAAGTTTTGAAAAAGTTCAAAATGGATCAAGCAAAGAAAGGGTTCTTGCCTGTAATACAAGGTGTGAAATTGAGTCAGACTCAATGCCCGACCACTGCAGAAGATAGAGAGAAAATGAAAGAAGTTCTCTATGCTTCAGCCATAGGCTCTATCATGTATGCAATGCTGTGCACAAGACCTGATGTGTGCCTTGATATTAGTTTAGCAGGGAGGTACCAAAGTAATCCAGGAGTGGATCACTAGACAGCGGTCAAGAACATCCTGAAATACCTGAAAAGGACTAAGGATATGTTTCTCATTTATGGAGGTGACAAAGAGCTAGTCGTAAATGGTTACGTCGATGCAAGCTTTGACACTGATCCGGACGATTCTAAATCGCAAACCGGATACGTATTTATATTAAACGGTGGAGCTGTCAGTTGGTTCAGTTCTAAACAAAGCGTCGTGGCGGGATCTACATGTGAAGCGGAGTACATAGCTGCTTCGGAAGCAGCAAATGAAGGAGTCAGGATGAAGGAGTTCGTATCCGATCTAGGTGTCATACCTAGTGCATCGGGTCCAATGAAAATCTTTTGTGACAATACTGGTGCAATTGCCTTGGCAAAGGAATCCAGATTTCACAAGAGAACCAAGCACATCAAGAGACGCTTCAATTCCATCCAAGACCAAGTCCAGGTGGGAGACATAGAGATTTGCAAGATACATACGGATCTGAATGTTGCAGACCCGTTGACTAAGCCTCTTCCACGAGCAAAACATGATCAGCACCAAGGCTCCATGGGTGTTATACTAATTACTGTGTAATCTAGATTATTGACTCTAGTGCAAGTGGGAGACTGAAGGAAATATGCCCTAGAGGCAATAATAAAGTTATTATTTATTTCCCCATATCATGATAAATGTTTATTATTCATGCTAGAATTGTATTACCTAGAAATATAATACATGTGTGAATACATAGACAAACATAGTGTCACTAATATGCCTCTACTTGACTATCTCGTGAATCAAAGATGCTTAAGTTTCCTAACCATAGACATGAGTTGTCACTTGATTAACGAGATCACATCATTAGGAGAATGATGTGATTGACTTGACCCATTCCATTAGCTTAGCACTTGATCGTTTAGTATGTTGCTATTGCTTTCTTCATGACTTATACATGTTCCTATGACTATGAGATTATGTAACTCCCGCTTACCGGAGGAACACTTTGTGTGCTACCAAATGTCACAACGTAACTGGGTGATTATAAAGGTGCTCTACAGGTGTCTCGAAAGGTACTTGTTGAGTTGACGTATTTCGAGATTAGGATTTGTCACTCCGATTGTCGAAGAGGTATCTCTGGGCCCTCTCGGTAATGCACATCACTATAAGCCTTGCATGCAATGTAGTACGAGATGATGCATTACTTAACGAGTAAAGAGACTTGTCGGTAACGAGATTGAACTAGGTATTGAGATACTGACGATCGAATCTCGGGCAAGTAACATACCGATGACAAAGGGAACAACATATGTTTATATGCGGTTTAACCGATAAAGATCTTCGTAGAATATGTAGGAGCCAATATGAGCATCTAGGTTCCGCTATTGGATATTGACCAGAGACGTGTCTCAGTCATGTATACATAGTTCTCGAACCCGTAGGGTCCGCACGCTTAAAGTTAGATGACGGTTATATTATGAGTTTATGTGTTTTGATGTACCGAAGGTTGTTCGGAGTCCCTGATGTGATCACGGACATGACGCGGAGTCTCGAAATGGTCGAGACATGAAGATTGATATATTAGGCGACTATGTTCGGACACCGGAATGGTTCCAGCAGGTTTCGG
>LT934120.1:24411255-24544602 GCA_900231445.1 Triticum turgidum subsp. durum
AAACCTACTTGGAGTAGGATTGCCCCCCTTGGGCGCGCCTCTCCCCTTGGCCGGCCCTCTCCTCCTCCCCCGTTTATATATGGAGGAGGGGAGCACCCCATAGACACAACAATTGATCATTGATCTCTTAGCCGTGTGCGGTGCCCCCCTCCACCATAGTCCTCCTCGATAATATTGTAGCGGTGCGTAGGCGAAGCCCTGCATCGATAGAACATCATCATCGTCACCACGCCGTCGTGCTGACAGAACTCTCCCTCGACACTCTGGATCGGAGTTCGAGGGACGTCCTCGAGCTGAACGTGTGCAAGAACTCGGAGGTGCCGTGTTTTCGGTGCTTGATCGGTCGGGACGTGAAGACGTACGACTACATCAACCGTGTTGTGCTAACGCTTCCGCTTTTGGTCTACGAGGGTACATGGACAACACTCTCCCCTGTCGTTGCTATGCATCACCATGATCTTGCGTGTGCGTAGGAATTTTTTTGAAATTACTACGTTCCCCAACAGACAAGTCAACAGAGTAAGTCCAGCACTAGATTTTCTAGCTTCACAAAGTATAAGGTGGCTATACCGAACAAAATTGGGACCAACCCAGATATCATGTTCTGATGTTTGTTGCCCCGAGCCACTCTTATGTAATGCCACTGGTTAAATGTAGCAGTCGCACTGTTAAATGTAAGGACATGTAAACCAATGTTGTTTTCAATGTAAAGCCTCCTGTAATATGAATCAATGACACTTTTTTACATGTCCTGCTAAATTTCCCATTAAGATAAGTTGGTTCTTTTCGTTAGAAATGCAACTGTCCTGGTCCGCCTACTCTCTCGTGCCCAAAGTAATGTCATATTTAACGGTTGTCATAGTTAATCCTAATGCCCACACTAATATCTAGCAATGCCACTACTTTAGAAATTGCTACTGTCCTTGTAGGATTGCCATTCAGATAGGAACATGCTTCTTTTCATTTGATGCATGTTTCATCACTTGTTAGTCACCCTCCTTTCCATCTTTTTGTGCAAACAAAGATATACATTTCACGCTCGATCTTAGTTGAACTGCACAAATGATATCCAAATTATAGTTGAACATTCCAGGAGCTTCACAACCAACCTTGATGTTGCTCAATTTTATTGCAACTAATGAAGAAGAAGCTCTGTGGGTTTCGTTTTCTGATGGAAATGGAACCGGGGCTGGAGCCCTTTTCTTAAAAAAAATTAAGAAGAAGCTACTAGCTCACGAGACATTGCTTCATTTTAGGTGAACTGCACCAAAAGGTCCCATGAATTGAATCATCCATGTTGGTGACTGAAAGAACCAGCTTCAGCATCCCAGTCTAAGCACCCCCGGCCTCCA
Organism: Triticum turgidum subsp. durum; assembly: GCA_900231445.1. Lineage (NCBI taxonomy): Eukaryota > Viridiplantae > Streptophyta > Magnoliopsida > Poales > Poaceae > Triticum > Triticum turgidum. Next base: position 24,412,608 of record LT934120.1, read on the forward strand.
TCCTTGCGACGCACGGTACACCTTGTTTGCCACCTGCTCGACCCTACTGTCACTGATAAAATGAAGTAATAATATAGTTAAAATAGAGCGAGTGCCATCTCTATCATTTCATTTCCAATGTAGATAAAGAAAGTGCTTCTATTTGTTAATGTATGTTTCATCAAACTAGTCACATTGTTAATGTTTAGGCGTTTCTGTAAACTGGGGTGATTAATTTTAGTTGATCTGTACAAAAATAGAGATTTGAATGTCTCAAGGCGCCTCCTTGTACTACCGTTGTACACTGATGTTCATCACTGGCAGAAGGTGTATCTGGGAGACTTGGGACGATTTCCAGTATGAGGCGTACCGTATGAGGCGTCGCAGGGCCCATCTCGCCCTCGCAGCATGGCATACTATGATACTATCGCAATATTTTCTTCTATTTATTTTTTGTGTTTCATCAACTAGTGCCACTATAATGTAATCACGCTTTTTCATTATCTGTGCAAACAGGGTTATTCAGCTGCATTTTGGTGGAACTGCACAAATCACTAGTGCAGAACCGGGCAATAGCACCGGTTCGTAAGGCCCTTTAGTGTCGGTTCCATAACCGGCACTAAAGTGTGGGCACTAAAGCCCCCCCCCTTTAGTACCGGTTCAGCACGAACCGGTGCTAAAGGGCAACCACGTGGCACGAGTCAGCTCCGGGGGCCTGGAGCCCTTTAGTACCGGTTGGTAAGACCAACCGGTACTATAAGGTTTGGGGGTTTTTAGTTTTATGATTTCTTTTTCATTTAATTTTTTGTTTCCATTTTAATTCTTTTTCATTTGCTGGTATTTTACGATACTACACATTGTACACGTTATGCATATATATATATATAGAATTTCTAGTAGAACCAATCATGCATATATTATATATATATCATCAATGTCTCACAAACTACCATATTAATTAATTCACACATACACTCATGTATAGCTATATACAATTTCTCCTACATATGCATGTTGCCTTCGGAGCCAGTGGCATTAGCCTAATTGGTGCCTTCGGAGCACGATGACAATTGGAAGTGGTTTTCATGGGGGCAATAGCGGGTAATAGTATTCTCCCTTCGGATTTATGACCTGGTCGAGCAAAAATCCCGCTATTTCCTCTTGAAGTGCTTCTACGCGCTCTGTTTCTAGGAGCTTCTCCCGCATCTCTTTGAACTGTTAAGAAGGAGATCAATATGCATGTGTATCAGTTGTGTGACTAGATATCGATAATGATGTAAAAATTGTGAATAGTGTTCTGACAAGCGTACCCATTCCTGTCTTTGAGATCTGCTCCTTTCGGACGCCATCATGCGAATGTTCTCGCAAACGCAGAATGCACACAGATCAGTCCCCTGCGCCTGCTTCGGGGCCTTTACGAGAATGGAATTTGATCAGATAATAATTAATCAAGCATGATAATTAAAGAGATGGCAGCTAGCTAGCTAGCTAGTACTACTTAATTACTTACCTTGGATCGAAACCATTTAAGCTTTGGTTTCCATTCGCCTTCCGTGACCTTGATGAACCTTGCCCAAGCCCTGCCCCGCCGACAAAGAAAATGAATAACGGGGTTATTAAATAGTTCATATCATGAAATGACGAACTAAATAGGCTGAGATATATAGTTAATAATGATTGAAATTACCTGTTGACTATCCCAAACAAGATGTTATAGTCAGTTTTTGCTTTGAGTAGTGAGTCCAGTATTTCAACTGTTCCGTCGTCAACTTTAATGATACACAAGAACCAGTGAAATCTGCATGCACACACGTTTGCATGTCTTAATTAAGCGGGCATATGTAAGCAAAAACATGTAGCTAGCTAGTAGGCAAAAACAGAGAATTTGTAGTACAACACAGTGTGACTCACTGGAAGTTGTAAGGAAGTAGTATATCTTCATTGTATTTGAGGCACTTCAAGAACTCTAGCATGCTGTCCTCTACATTCTTTTGCTGACGTGGATTCATTAGCCATGTGTATTCATTAACGGTGTTTGGGTCAATGAACCCAATGCCAAAGCGTCCACTTTTTCTCATTTCATACATCTTCATCCTACATAATACCACAGAAAAGAATATAGTGAGGATAATTACAGGTAATGATTGATCAAAAGGATCACTACAGCTAGCTTGAGACTTAAATTACAGAAAGAAATCACTTACAGACAATAGCAACTGACGATAGATTTGTCGAGTGCGTCTTGATTGTATAACTGAAACAGTTCAGTATACTCAATGGACACAGCTTTCTCATGGAAGTAATGCTCCTCCTTGACATTCATCATGAGGGACAATCGATCTGAAATCTTGCTAATGTTCATGTACCATTGATGCAATTCATACATTCTCGTTGGGAGGTTCTTGACCTTGTCTGGCGCGACCAAAGGTTGGCCCCGGACATATTTCCGTTTTATTTCATCCTCTCTAAGCAAAGGCATGGGCTCGATCTCGAGGAGTTGTCCAACAGTGATGTTGAGAACTTCAGCCTACATTATATGCTCCTCTGTTATTACCACATTGCCCACCTTGGGAACGTGCACTGTTTGCCCACAATAATATTGGGCGCGCGTACTGTCACGTGTTGTTGGCACAACAAGCGAGGGGATCGATTGCGCCACCTGTTCTCCCAGCTGGGGAATGGTTTTCCCGCATTTTTTGTCAGCTGCTTCTTGTTTGCTCGATCCCGATGTAGACGTGCTCGCCTCCTTTTGTAGACGTGCTCGATTTAACTTCCTGATGTGGCGCTCATAGTCTGTGTCAACAGGCTTGGGAGCTGGTGGTTGAGCCATACGAATGAAGTGGTCAATCATTTCCTCAGGCACTTTCTCCCTTGGCGGCGGTGGCGGTTTCGGTGCAAAATGGGCTTCCACCTCGGCCTTTGATATGGCTGTGATTTCCTCCTCGGACCTGTCATAAGCCCTCTCTGGAAGAGGCGTGAGGCTTGGACCATATTTATATCGCTTGCCTCCGCCTGTACTTCTTGTACTACCTCGACTCGTACCGCTACGCACCATAGCTACGGGGTGTCTCTTCTACGATTGCTGAGGCGGCGGAGACGGCTGACGGGGCTGAGTTGGACGAGGAGGAGTGGCCTGAGGTTGTGCCAGACTTGGAGGAGGAGTGGACGTCTGACGCTGTGGCGGACTAGGAGGAGGAGTGGCCTGACACTTTGCCGGACTTGGTGGACTTGCAGGAGCGGGAGACTGCTGACTCGGTGGCGGACTTCAACGAGGAGTCGGCTGACGCGGTGTCGGTGGCCTTCGAAAGATGATGCAATCCTTTTTCCATAGGATGATACGATGTTTGGCCTCTCCGAGAAAGCGCTCATCGTCACCTCCAGGAATGTCAAGCTGTAGCTCCGAATATGGTGGGTCCACCACCTCATCAACCAAGACACGAGCATAGCCCGCTGGAATCGGGTTGCAATGGAAGGTTGCCTCAGGGGATTTGTAAAAGCAACGGCGTCCGCCACCTTCATGGATATGTTCTTCATTTTGACATGTAGCTCGCAGTTAGTGTTCTCCGTGATGTCATCCATGGGGTATCTACCCAGCATTGCGTCGTCCGGGGCGGCCGAACCCACGCTGCTTCTCGGCATGGATGGGCCGGTGCTATCCAATGCTGGATCATCCGCTAGCTGCTGCAGCTGCTGAGACCCCCTTTGCTAGGTAAGTGAGTCGATCTGCTCCTGCTGCCGCTGGAATTTGACTGCCAATTCCGCTTGACTTGCTTCTAGGCCTTGAAGGCGTTCATAGTCCCACTTCCTCTGCTCCTCCTCCATCTTCCTCTTCTTCTCCTCCGCAATCTTCTTTCTCGCATGGGTTCTGTAGTCATTGTTCCAATCTGAAAACCCCTCATACCACGGAATAGTGCCCTTGCCTCGTGTTCTTCCCAGGTGTTCAGGATTTCCAGGGCACGCGTAAGCTCGTCGTTCTCTCTGTTGGGCTCGAACACCCCCGATTGTGCCTCTTCTATTGCAACAAGTATCGCATCGTCGGCTCCCTTCAGACTTGCCTTCGTCGAAACATTGCCTGTCTTTGGGTCCAACTCCCCCCCATGCGCATAGAACCAAGTCCTGCACCTGGGGGCCAACTCTTAGTAACCGGAGTGACACATGCGTCCTCCATCTCTTTCTCAGACTTATCCCACTTAGGCATTGCCACCGCATAGCCACCTGGCCCCAGCTTATGGAACTTATCCTTTTTTCGGCATTCTTCTTGTTTATTCTCGACCGTTCCTTAGCTAATTCCGAATCCTTGAATTTCACGAAATCGTCCCAATGAGCACGTTGGTTCTCTAGTGTTCCCTCGAATACTGAAGTCTTCCTTCCTCCCTTGACGTACTTGTCCCATTCACGATTCTTGTGGTTCTTGAATGCAACCGCCATCTTCCTAAGAGCAGCGTCCTTGACTTTCTGCACATCTGCTTCTGTGAAATGATCTGGTAGGGTGAAATGTTCCATGAGAGTATCCCAAAGCAGATCTTTTTGATTCTTGTCTACAAAAGTAACATCTGGACGTGGAGCAGCGTCCTCTTTGTCTTTTTGTCTTTTGTCTTTTGCTGGCTCTCTCCATTCTTGAAGGGAGATCGGGAGTTGGTCCTTCACAAGAACTCCGCACTGACGAACGAACTTGTCCGCAATCTTCTTAGGCGCTAATGGTTCGCCATTAGGTTTGACTGCCTCGATATTGTACTTTACGCCCTCCTTCAACTTTTGGTTCGGGCCTCGTTTCGTCCTTTTGCCTGAAGATTTGCTCGATCCGGATGGCTGAAAGAACAAAGATCGATTCGTTAATATATCTTCAAGTCATTTAAAACATGTGATGATCACCAGATACCTGCTTATATAAATATATATACCTCACCGGTCTTTGTTGTTTCAGGATCAACATGTTCTTCGTCATCGTCATAACCGTAGTTCATGACTTCATCAATTCGGTCATCGCGATCGAATATCATATCACCCTCTCCTGTGTTGTTTAGAAATTCGGAGCCGTCATAATCTTCTTTATTCTGATCATCATCTGGCCCGTGTATCATATCGAACATGGTCTGTTCTCCCTCTCTGTCGGTATTGTCTGCCATAGCTTTTATTTCACTAATCCAAAAGAAATATAAAACAATTTAGTATTCAAATTACATCGTCTCGAATAATAGATATAATCTCGAATACATCGTCTAGAATAATAGATATAATCTTGAATACATCGTCTCGAATAATATATAATATTGAATAGTACATCACTAGCTAGGTAGCTAATTAAAGATCGAATACTACAGAAGAATCTAGGACACTCGCGGTTCCTGCGGCGCGGGCGGTGGACACCCAAAGAGAAGGAACCCTCACAGGATCATAGTTGAAGTGAGATCCCCGGAGATACTGCCAGGTATTGGAGAACCTGCCGCCCTCTAACGCAACCATGTAGCGATGGACGTGCTCGTCCTCCTCCCTCACACGGCGACGTACCACCTCCAGCGGGGCCGGGTCCCTCCGCACCGAAACTGGCCCACACGAACGCCACCAAACGAGATCAGGGTCGACGACGGGACCCGGGGCCGGGTTCCTCACCAAGCAGCGCGCCCCTCCAAGAAGCACCTCCCAGTGCCAGCCCGGTGGAGCCCAGTCCCGGACATGGGTCGGCTGGACGTCGTCGCGGATGGGTCGACGGCGAGGATGCGGGCCGGGCATTGTCGAGAACAAATACTAGCTATATGCCCGCAAAAAGTAACATTTTTTTAATGATTGGATTTTGATAACTAAAATTTCTAACATTTCTACTATTTCAAAAATCTATATACAATTTCATACTAATTAAGCATCTAACAATAAAAACAGAAAACACAACTTCTATACATCCATTAAAAAACTGAAAAACAACATTATATAAAAAATTTCTGTACTAATTAAACACTAATTATATACTAATAATAATAATCTAAATTATATACTAATTAAACATAAAAAAATTCCATAGTAATTAAACACTAATTAAACACTAATTTCCATATAAAAAATTGATAACTAAAACAATAATAATCTAAATAATCTAAACTAATTCATACATATGTGTGTGTGTGTGTTCATCATGCTCTTGTGTGTGTGTGTGTGCTCGGGGAGGGGCGGCGCCCATGGTGGCCGCCGGGGGCGAGGGAGAGAGGTTAGAGGGGGAGAGCTCACAGCGGGGCGATGGCGACGGCGAGGCGACGGCAAGGCGACAGCGGCGACGGGGACGGGGGCGGCGACGGGGACGGGGGCGGGCCCAGGGCGGCGACGGAGACGACGTTAGCGACGGGGACAGGGGCGGCGACGGGGACGGGGGCGGCGACGAGGACGATCGAGGGCGGGGGCGACGGCGACGGAGACGGAAATAGAGGAACAAACAGAGAGGGAAAACGAAATTTTCGGACGTGTTGTATATATAGACCCCCCCTTTACTACCAGTTGGAGCCACCAACCGGTACTAAAGGCCTGTTTTGGCCAGGCCAAGCGGCGGGAGGCGACCCCCTTTAGTACCGGGTGGTGGCACAAACCGGTACTAAAGGCTGCCCCTTTAGTGCCGGTTTGTGCCACGACCCGGTACTAAAGGCCTCGCGCTGCCACACCAAAGTTTAGTCCCACCTCACCGGGCGAAGGGCAGCCGCACTGGTTTATAAACCCAGCCGCGGCTACCACTTCAAACTCCTCTATATAGCAGGCTGGTGGGCCTAAACTCTGCGCACTGCCCTGTGAGTCTGCTGGGCTTTTAAGGCCTGTAATTACACACCTGTGGCCTATCAGGCCCACAGGGCAGTGCCCCAATTTTTTTTATAGTTTTTTTCTTTTCTGCTTTATTTTCTTCTATTTTTTTGCGTAGTTTTTTGAATAGTTTTTTCTTTTCTGTTATATTTATTTTCTTCTATTTATTTGTGAGTAGTTTTTCATCTAGTTTGCCAAAATTCAACATTTTCAGAGTTCATTTTGTAGTGATTTTCAATTTCACGGTCATTTTGTAAACGATTGAAAAATAGCAAATATAATTTTTTTTCTTTCCTGCTTTATTTTTTCTTCTATTTATTTCTGAGTAGTTTTTTCTTTTCTGCTATATTTATTTTCTTCTATTTATTTTTGAGTAGTTTTTTTATATAGTTTTTTTCTTTTTAGCTATAATTTTTCTTCTTTTCTGCTATTTTTTCTTTTCTGCAAAACATGATGGTCAAAGTCTGGAGTTATAACTTAAAAAAAAGAAATGTCGACGTGTAATTAGTTTTTGCCATAACAGAAGAAGTCCAGAGTTGTAATAAGTTATTAAAAATAAAAAAGAGGTGCAATGCTCGTTAATTTGCTTCAAGCCTTTCGGAATAGTGTAAAATGCACTGCGCATAGCTCCGTGCAGTCTACCGTATTTCTGAAGGCTTGAAGCTAAGCAACGTGAGCATTGAGCCTCTTCTTCATCGTCTCTGCACTCAGGGCTTATAAATCGCTCCTAGTCCCTCTCACTTCGTGAGGTGGGTATCGGTGTACTAAAGTAGGGGTACCTTAGTACCCCGAACTTGTGCACGGGCAGTCGCAGCACCCCGCGGCAAGGCTTGCCGGGCACCCGCCAAGACCCTCCGCTATTCACATCACTGCCATTCAAGAACAAAGTGTTAACTAAGAAAGACAAGACCCCGGCAAGAGGAGCTTGCCGGGAAGGACAGGACTCCGGCAAGTGGAGCTTGCCGGGAAGAACAAAGACCCCGGCAAGAGGAGCTTGCCGGGAGGGCCAACCACGGCGCTTCAGGAAACTTGCCGCGACACCCCGCGCGTCCCGGCAAGGCACAGCGAGCGGCAAGCTTGCTGGTACGGAGAGACAACGGCCACGACAAGGCTGCCACTCTGCACCCAAGCTCCAGCGCATCCAACGACGTGTCACCCCATGACTATCCCAGGAGCACGTGGCGAGGCGCTGTGCAGCCATGCGATGCGAGGTGGCAAGCGAAGCTGACAAGGAGGCCATCGTGGTGATCGGTGGCGACCGGACGGGCATTAAATGCCCTTGTCCCCTGCCGTCAGAGTTAGGTAGGGGACACTGTTGGTAGCAGTTGTACCAACCCGCGTTTTTACCTTTCTACCCCTCTTTCTACGCTGCCACCTGTCGGTGACCCCCTTAGACTATAAAAGGGAGGCCCATGCGCACGTAGAAGGGGTTCGGAACTTTTCCACACTTGGGCTCGACTCATACGAGACCACACCACACCCACACCTAAAAGCAAGAACAAATACAAACACAAAGCAGCAGTAGGAGTTTTATCTCTCCGGAGAGCTCCGAAGCTGGGTAAAAATCCCCCGCGTGCCGTCGCCTCAATCTGCTCTGCGTGCGCCCTCCGCTCCCTTGCCGGACCAGAAGGGGCCCCCTGCCCCATAGGTGTTCGTGCTCCCACAGAATCCCCACGACATCTTTGGCGCGCCAGGTAGGGGAGCGTCGAGGTCGAGCGTAACTGATCCGGCGTCTGCGCACGCTGCATCAGCATCTTCATCAACATGCCACCGAAGAAGAAGACTTCGGAGGTGGCCGCCCCGTCTGCGACCGTCCCGCCGCCACCGGAGCAAACGGGCGGTGGGGTGGACGCCGGCGGAGGAGCGGGCGCCAGCGAGGGGACTCGCATCATCACCCGGTCCAAAGACAAGGCCCCGCAAGGTTCAGCATCTGCACATCCACCGCACCCTTCTCAGGAGGTGCAGGATCGACAGCGCCACGGCGCTCCTAGCACCGTACTCGCGTTGGAGCAAGGCCAAGTTGGTGGGTCGCGGGACGTTCAAGGCCAGCATGCACGTCAACACGCTGGCACGAGCGCAGTGCGGTCGCCTGGGCAAGATGCTGCTCCTTCTAACACTGTTGGAAATTTGAGCATGTCTCGCACCTCGCGCCGCTCGCCAGCGCCGCCCAAGACTCCAGAAGAAGCGCTGGCCCGAGCCCAGCTACTTCTAGATTACCCTCCGGCGCCAGACAAGATCCACGACTGGAGGGCAGCCATTTACAGCCTCATCGGCTTCGCCAACGGCGACAAGCCCCGGCAACCGAGCACGTCGAAGCCCCGTCAAGACGCCCAGGCGCAAGCCGACGCCGACAAGACAGCTGGGGGTGCCACCACCGTGCACTCCCAGCCCCGAAGGCCAAGATCGCCGACTCGCCGGGCCAACCTCGACGCCGACTCCACCGCGTCGTCGGACCCGCGAGCTCGCCGCAATCAGCGCCAAGTTCTTCAAGAACGACGACACAAAGACGCTCGCACTCGCATCGAGCACAGAAGAGAAGCGCGACATCCATCTGACCAGCGCGCTGGGCCCACTGTCGATATGCATGCGCCAGGGGAACCAGGCGACTTGCCGTACGCGGCAGGTTGCCCTGCGTTCACCCGTGAGCTGCGGCAAGTCCAGTGGCCCAGTACCAAGAACTTCAAACCAGACGTGCCCGAGAAGTACGACGGCAGGATACATCCGTCAGAGTTCCTCAGCGTCCACACCATCGTGGTGCAGGCTGCCGGAGGACGCGACGAGAAGATCCTCGCCAACTACTTCCCACTAGTGCTCAAGCCCAACGTCAGATCTTGGCTCATGCACTTGTCGGACGGCTCCATCTCTTCGTGGGCGGACCTGTGTCATCAGTTTGTCGGCGCCTTCACAGGCGGCCACAAACCCCATGGCCAGGAGAGCGATCTGCATCTGCTCGTCCAGAAGGAGGGAGAGCCCCTACGCAAGTACATACAGAGATTCAGCCAGGTGCAGCGCAACATCCCAGACGTCCACCCTGCCGCAGTTATCAGCGCGTTCCATCAGAACATGCGTAACCGCAGGATGAGGGAGGAGATGGCAATGTGCAAGATCAAAGATGTCAGCGAGCTATATGCTCTGGCCGACAAGTGCGCACGGGCTGAGGAGGGGAGGAAAATCCCCGGAGAGACTGCAGGAGCAGAAGGATCTGACAGTGAGGATGCCGCCCTGGCGAGGAAGAACCGGAGGCGGAACAACAGAAAGAGAAAGGCTAAGGATGTGCTAGTTGTTGAGCAGTCCGGCAATGGAGGCGGCTCCGACAAGGCCAGAGCTGCTGACTCCGGCGAGGCTGTGGTAGCCGCCGACAAGCAGGATGGCTCCGGCAAGCAATATTGCAAGATCCACCGCACCAAGGGCCATGACCTCCAGGCCTGCAAGAAAGTTGAGCAGATGGCGGAGCTACAGAAAGCCGAGTACGAGCGCCGCGACAAGGAGAGGGCCCAGGGAGGTGGCTGAGAATCCGGCAAGAAGCTTCCCGCCCGGGGAGGGCACCGCGGCAAGGCCAAGCCGCGGCAGGGAGATAGGCCTCCCCGTGGCCGCGACAAGGACGAAGACGAAGACGAAGATGATGAGATGGAGGAAGATGAGACTGATGACCAAGAGTTTCAGAAGGCAACAGTTGTTTGTGCATCGACGGTGGTGCTTCTCTGCACAACTCGCACCGCCAACTCAAACAGTGGGCGCGAGAAGTGAGCGCAGCAGAACCGTCCGTCGAATCGTGCAAGCCCCTGAAGTGGTCCAGCACGCCCATCATCTTCGATGTTGAGGATCACCCTGACTGCATCACTGCGGTCGGGTGCTTGCCGATGTTGGTTTCGCCAACAATCCGCAACCTCAAGGTCACGAAGATGTTGGTTGACGGCGGGGCCGGCCTGAACCTGATATCCTCCGCAGTGCTCAAGAAGCTCCAGATCCCCGACAGCGAGCTCGAAGAGACTGGTACCTTTCAAGGAATAAATTCGGGAAGGAGCAAGCCGAAGGGGAAGATCACACTGCCAGTGACGTTTGGCAGCGAGCTGAATTTCAGGACAGAGAGAGTCACGTTTGACGTTGTTGATTTCCCATTGCCCTACAATGGGATACTCGGCCGTCCGGCGCTTGCCAAGTTCATGGCAGCCTCTCACTACGCCTACAATGTGCTCAAGATGCCTGGTCCAATAAGTGTCATTTATGTCCAAGGCGACGAGCAGGATGCACTTATCTGTACCGACAAGATCTACCGGGAAGCAGCAGCCGTAGCAGAACACGAACCACTTGCCGCTGAAGCTCCCCGAGAGAAGAGGATGACCAAGTCCGGCAAGAGTAGCTCTGATGCCCACTCCGGCAAGCGCACCTCTTCGGAGTGCTGCGCTACCGTCAAGGACGCACCATCGAGCTCCACCGGCAAGTGCAAGAAAGCAAAGGCAGCTTCACAAGAGACCAAGTCCGGCAAGCATAGCTCTGGTGCCCACTCCGGCAAGCGCACCTCTTCGGAGTGCTGCGCTACCGTCGAGGACACACCATCGAGCTAGAGCACAGTCGTTCTTAAATTCTTAGGTTATGTTCCTTGAACGGCCGTGCCTTGTATGAAAAACCTGTGCGCAGAGGAACCGGCTTGTGGCTGAGTTGCGCCCTTGGTTTGTTTCGATTCCGCTCAACAAAACAAGTGAGCTGCAACTAGCCCCGACAAGGTCTCTTGTCGGAGGCAGCACTGCCAGTGGGCTGCTGATGTTCCGCACTCAGCAAGTGTGCTTGCGTCGGCAAGTCCCCTCAGAGCGTAGGGTAAAAACATACAAGGCATAAGGTCAAGTAAAGGATATAACATAGCGGTTGGTGTCGTTCGAAGAAGCGCAGCCTTGCCGGGACTCAGACGACAGAAAAGCTAAGTTACCCAAGTCTGAGCATAGAGCCCAGTCAGTTCCAGATTCTTATGTTATATTCCTTGAACTGCCGCGCCTTGTATGCAAAACCTGTGCGCGGAGGAACCGACTCGTGGTTGAGTTGCGCCCTTACTTTGTTTCGAGTCTGCTCAACAAACGAAAGTGCGCTGCAACTAGCCCGACAAGGTTTCTTGCCGAAGACAGCACCGCCAGCGGGCTGCTGATGTTCCGCACTCAGCAAGTGTGTTTGCGCCGGCAAGTTCCCTAAAAGCGTGGGGTAGAGGCATACAAGGGAAGCGACAAAAAAAAGGATATAACATGGCAATCATTGCCGCAGAGCGCAGTCAGTTTCAAATTTTTAAGGTTATGTTCCTTGAACGGTCGTGCCTTGTATGGAAAACATGTGCGCAGAGGAATCGACTCGCGGCTAAGTTGCGCCCTTGGTTTGTTTCGAGTCCGCTCAACAAAACAAGTGAGCTGCAACTAGCCCCAACAAGGTTTCTTGCCGGAGGCAGCACGGCTGCTGATGTTCCGCACTCAGCAAGTGTGCTTGCACCGGCAAGTCCCCTCAGAGCGTAGGGTAAAAACATACAAGGGATGTGACAGAGTAAAGGACATAACATAGCAAGCGTTGCCCAGAATAAAGTTATATTACAAAGATAACTTATTGCGGCACTGACTAATTTGTTTTCATCACTAAAATAATAGCAGAAGGGTGCACCGGCACCTGGGCCCCGGCAAGCCAACATCGCTGGGGGCTGCAAGTACCAAGACTCATACCCGGCAAGCCAGAGTTGCCGGGGGCTGCGATATCAGCTAAGTTTTTCATCCCTCATCATGCATCCTTTTATGGACTGAGGAGCGCGAAGTTATATTCCTTGAACTTCCGTGCCTTGTGTGGAAAACCTGTGCGCAGAGGAACCGGCTCATGGCTGAGTTGCGCCCTTACTTTGTTTCGAGCCCGCTCAACAAATGAGAGTGAGCTGCAACTAGCCCCGACGAGGTCTCTTGCCGGAGGCAGCACCGCCAGCAGGCTGCTGATGTTCCGCACTCGGCAAGCGTGCTTGTGCCGGCAAGTCCCCTCAAAGCGTAGGGTAAAAACATGCAAGGGATGGAATCAAGTAAAGGAAATAACATAGCGAGCATTGCCCAGAATAAAATTATATTACAAAAATGACTTGTTGTGGCACTGACTAGATTGTTCTCATAACCGAAATAGCAGTGGCAAGAAAAAGGGAGAAGATGAGGGAGTGCGGTATTTTTGCGCTCCCCTTCCGCCCTTTTTAAGGAGCGAGGTGGGGGCTCGGCCGCCCCGCTCAGCCAATCAAGGCGCAAGAAGAGCAGAGAGTTGGGGCCGACCCGCTGCCTCCGCCCGTGACGGCTCGGTTTCCCACCTCCACCGCCCACGACCCCACGCGCATGGGAGCCGCGTGGCGGGGATGCAGAGCCGAGGCGACAGATGAGGTAACCTCGCCCCGCCCCGTGATCACGGGGGTGGGCGCCTCGAAAATCGCGCACGCCACCCATGCCTCCCACGACGCCGCGATTGACGCGTGCTGTTGCGAGAGGGCGCGGTGGACACGGAGTAGGTTTTGAGTGGACCCAGGCCACGTGTGCCCGTGCACTGTTTTGGGCCTGGCCCACCAGCGCTCGGCACCGTGTATGGCCCAGGCCCGGGGGCTCCTGTCGGTGGACTAAAGTAGGGGTACCTTAGTACCCCGAACTTGTGCACGGGCAGTCGCAGCACCCCGCGGCAAGGCTTGCCGGGCACCCACCAAGACCCTCCGCTATTCACATCACTGCCATTCAAGAACAAAGTGTTAACTAAGAAAGACAAGACCCCGGCAAGAGGAGCTTGCCGGGAAGGACAGGACTCCGGCAAGAGGAGCTTGCCGGGAAGAACAAAGACCCCGGCAAGAGGAGCTTGCCGGGAGGGCCAACCACGGCGCTTCAGGAAACTTGCCGCGACACCCCGCGCGTCCCGGCAAGGCACAGCGAGCGGCAAGCTTGCTGGTACGGCGAGACAACGGCCACGGCAAGGCGCTTGCCGCGGCAAGGCTGCCACTCTGCACCCAAGCTCCAGCGCATCCAACGACGTGTCACCCCAAGACTATCCTAGGAGCACGTGGCGAGGCACTGTGCAGCCATGTGGTGCGAGGTGGCAAGCGAAGCTGACAAGGAGGCCATCGTGGCGATCGATGGCGCCCCTAACGGTCGTTTCCTTGCACTGTTGGGGCGACCGGACGGGCATTAAATGCCCTTGTCCCCTGCCGTCAGAGTTAGGTAGGGGACACTGTTGGTAGCAGTTGTACCAACCCGCGTTTTTACCTTTCTACCCCTCTTTCTACGCTGCCGCCTGTCGGTGACCCCCTTAGACTATAAAAGGGAGGCCCATGCGCACGTAGAAGGGGTTCGGAACTTTTCCACACTTGGGCTCGACTCATACGAGACCACAACACACCCACACCTAAAAGCAAGAACAAATACAAACACAAAGCAGCAGTAGGAGTTTTATCTCTCCGGAGAGCTCCGAAGCTGGGTAAAAATCCCCCGCGTGCCGTCGCCTCGATCTGCTCTGCGTGCACCCTCCGCTCCCTTGCCGGACAAGAAGGGCCCCCTGCCCCATAGGTGTTCGTGCTCCCACAGAATCCCCACGACAGTGGGACTAAAAAACAGCTTACGTCTGGTTCATCCATGAACCGGTACTAAAGGTGCTCGTGGGGCCCCAGCCTTACCTGACACAACCTCATTAGTACCGGATCGTGGTATGAACCGGCACTAAATGGTGATGGTGGGGCCATAGCCTGACCGGAGGCTGACACAGCCTCTTTAGGTACAAACTTTCTGTTAGTGCCCGTAGTTTTCAAATTTGAATAGTTTAAATTTTGAATTATTTGAAATTAGTGTGAAGCACTAGTTTGTGAATAACTTAACTTTAAAGATCAGTAAAGGCATGAAAGAATTTCTTTGCACATAAAATTTCTTCGCGTTTCAAATGCCAAAACACATAACTACCCTAACTATTACAGAGATTCCCCTCTGGGTGTGAAACACAGAAGAAAGTGATGATAGTGAAGCCGATCACATCCCTGATCTTTGGGTGTGAAACTTTTTCTTCGCGTGTGTCCCTTTGCGCTGTAACCATGGAAAATCTTCATCATTTAACGGGATGCTCGGGTCAATATTCACTGTGAATGGAGCAATTTCATCAAACTTTTCATAATCTTCTGACTTGTCTATCTTGCCATCCACTCCCACGATGTTTCTCTTCCCAGAAAGAACTATGTGCCGCTTTGGCTCATCGTACGATGCATTCGCTTCCTTATCTTTTCTTTTTCTTGGCTTGGTAGACATGTCCTTCACATAGAAAACATGTGCCACATCATTGGCTAGGGCGAATGGTTTGTCTGCATACGCAAGATTGTTGAGATCCATTGTTGTCATTCCGTACTGCGGGTCTTTCGTTACCCCGCCTCGTGTCATATTGACCCATTTGCACCGAAACAAAGGGACCTTTAAACCACGTCGATAGTCAAGTTCCCATATGTCTTGTATATAACCATAATATGTTTCCTTTCCCGTCTTGGTTTCTGCATCAAAGCGGACACCACTGTTTTGGTTGGTGCTCTTCTTATCTTGGGCGATCGTGTAAAATGTATTACCATTTATCTCGTACCCTTTGAAAGTCATTATATTCGAAGATGGTAACTGGGACAGCAAGTACAGGTCATCTTAAATAGAGGTGTCATGCATGGTACGTGTCTGCAACCAGCTAGCAAAACTCCTGGTTTGTTCACGTGTAATCCAGTCATCAGACTGCTCCGGGTGTTTGGAGCGTAGCAAATTCTTGTGTTCATCCATATACGGAGCCACCAAGGCGGAATTCTGTAGAACTGTGTAGTGTGCTTCAGTGAGAGAATGTCCGTCCATACATATTATTTGTTCCCCTCCTAGCGTGCCTTTTCCATCCAGTCTGCCCTTATGCCACGATTCAGGAACACCAATCGGCTTAAGGTCAGGAATAAAGTCAATACAAAACTCAATGACCTCCTCATTTTGATGGCCCTTGGAGATGCTTCCTTCTGGCCTAGCACGGTTATGAACATATTCCTTTAAGACTCCCATGAACCTCTCAAAGGGGAACATATTGTGTAGAAATACAGGACCCAAAACGTTAATCTCTTCGCATAGGTGAACTAGGACGTGCGTCATGATGTTGAAGAAGGATGGTGGGAACACCAACTCAAAACTGACAAGACATTGCACCAAATCATTCTGTAACCTTGGTATGATTTCTGGATCGATTACCTTCTGAGAGATTGCATTGAGAAATGCACATAGCTTCACAATGGCTAATCGAACATTTTCCGGTAGAAGTCCCCTCAATGCAACCGGAAGCAGTTGCGTCATAATCACGTGGCAGTCATGAGACTTTAGGTTCTGGAACTTTTTCTCTGCCATGTTTATTATTCCCTTTATATTCGACGAGAAGCCAGACGGTACCTTAATACTGAGCAGGCATTCAAAGAAGATTTCCTTCTCTTCTTTGGTAAGAGCGTAGCTTGCATGACCCTGATGTATGCCGTCTTCTCCGTGCATATGTTGCTGGTCCTCCAGTGCCTCAGGTGTATCTTTTGTCTTCCCATACACGCCCAAGAAGCCAAGCAGGGTCACGCAAAGATTCTTCGTCACGTGCATCATGTCGATTGCGGAGCGGACCTCTAGGTCTTTCCAATATGGCAGGTCCCAAAATATAGATTTCTTCTTCCACATGGGTGCGCGTCCGTCAGCGTCCTTCGGAATAGGTTGTCCGCCAGGACCCTTTCCAAATATCACCTTCAAATCCTTGACCATATCATGTACATCAGCACCAATACGGTGGCGAGGCTTCGTCCGGTGATCCGCCTCACCTTTGAAATGCTTGCCTTTCTTTCTTACGGGATGCCTGCTCGGAAGAAATCGACGATGTCCCAGGTACACATTCTTCTTACAACTATTTAAATATATAATGTCGGTATCATCCAAACAGTGCGTGCATCCGCGGTATCCCTTGTTTGTCTGTCCTGATAGGTTACTGAGAGCTGGCCAATCATTGATGGTCACGAACAGCAACGCCTTTAGGTCAAATTCTTCCCCCATGTGCTCATCCCACGCACGTACACCTGTTCCATTCCACAGTTGTAAGAGTTCTTCAACTAATGGCCTTAGGTACACATCAATGTCGTTGCCGGGTTGCTTAGGGCCTTGGATGAGCACTGGCATCATAATGAACTTCCGCTTCATACACAACCAAGGAGGAAGGTTATACAAACATAGAGTCACAGGCCAGGTGTTATGGTTGCTGCTCTGCTCCCCAAAAGGATTAATGCCATCTGCGCTTAGACCAAACCATACGCTCCTTGCGTCATTTGCAAACTCCTTCCCGTACTTTCTTTCGATTTTTCTCCACTGCGACCTGTCAGCGGGTACTCTCAACTTTCCGTCTTTCTTACGGTCTTCTCTGTGCCATCGCATCGCCTTGGCATGCTCTTTGTTTTGGAACAAACGTTTCAACCGTGGTATTATAGGAGAACACCACATCACCTTGGCTGGAATCTTCTTCCTGGGGCGCTCGCCCTCGACATCACCATGCTCATCGCGGCTGATCTTATAGCGCAATGCACCACATACCGGGCAAGCGTTCAAATCCTCGTACTCACCGCGGTAGAGGATGCAATCATTAGGGCATGCATGTATCTTCTGCACCTCTAACCCTAGAGGGCAGACAGCCTTCTTCGCTTCGTACATACTCTCGGGCAATTCGTTGTCCTTTGGAAGCATATCCTTTATCATTACCAGCAACTTTCCAAATCCCTTGTCAGATACACCATTCTCTACCTTCCATTGCAGCAATTCCAGTGTGGTGCCCAGCTTTTTCTTGTCACCTACGCAATTCGGGTACAACAATTTTTTGTGATCCTCTGACATGCGCTGCAACTTCTTCTTCTCCAAATCACTTGCGCAGTTTCTCTTTGCATCGGCAATGGCCCAACCTAGATCATCAACGGGCTCATATGATGCCTCTTCTTCAGATTCTTCCCGCATTACCGGCTCAGCTTCTTCCCCCATTGTTGTATCATCGTATTCAGGGAACCCATGGCCAGGATAGCTGTCGTCGTCCTCTTCTTCTTCATTGTCTTCCATCATAACCCCTCTTTCTCCGTGCTTGGTCCAAACATTATAGTGGGGCATGAAACCGGACTCAAACAGGTGGACGTGAATGGTTCTTGACGTAGAGTAATTGCGACCATTCTTATAGCCAGCACATGGACAAGGCATAAAACCATCCGCCCGCTTGTTTGCCTCAGCCGCAAGCAGAAAAGTATGCACGCCCTCAACGAGCTGGTGAGAGCATCGGTCATCGTACATCCATTGCCGGCTCATCTTCATTACACAACACTGAATAGACCAAATTAATACAAGTTCATACATAAAGTTCATACATCGGGGCAAGCCGCGCCCCTCTGGCCGCGTCCCAGCTGGCGACCTTCGGGGAGGTCGAGTCCCAGCTGGCGACCTTCGGAGAAGCCGAGTCCCAGACGACGACTCTGAAGCAAGCCGACTCCGGGCTTGCGACCTTCCGGGGGGCCGACTATGGGAGTCGACCCACGACCTTTCACGAAGACCGATGCAGGGCACGGCCCCGACGTGGCCGTCCCCTCCGACCCACAAGGGGTGGGCGTGGCTACAGTGAGCCGTATCGCCGGGAGATCTCCGGTGAGGCGCGGCACTGTTGCCATGCCCCCCCCCTGACCTCAGCCACAGTGCGTGATGCACTGTGCCCATGACGGCGGCCTGTACGGCCCGAAGATCGCCGGGCCACCTGTCAGTTGGAGAATCGAAGACGGCCAGAGCGCCTGAAGACGGCCCTGTGGGAGTCGGCCTCCTCAGAGTCGGCCGCCTCCCTGCCAGGGCCCCACCAGCCATAAACCAGATTGGATGGGGAATGGTGACAGTGATCGCCTGACAGACGGCAGCACTGTTCCCACGACCCCATGACCAAGCCTGCGTCATCAGGAGTGCTGCACAGTGTTCCGCCTGTCCGCGGGACCCACCAGTCGGCGGGCCCCAGAAGCCGGCAGGGGGACGGCGGCGTGAGAGACAGACGGCTAGGGGCCACGCCCAGTCAAATTACTATTGTACCCCCGGGGGGTAGGCCTATATAAACCCCCCGAGGCACCCATGCAAAGGGTTGGACTTTGGATAGATTTAGACACACAGAAAGCGGAGGAGAGAGCCAGCCTCGCTCCCTCCTGCCTCCCGATACAGCTCCAGGAGCGCCTTTGTAACCATCTCACCATAGTGATCATGCGGAGACCCTGCAGAGCAGCAGTAGGGGTGTTATCTCCCCGGAGAGCCCCGAAGCTGGGTAAGATTTGCCGGCGTGCATGTCTGTGCCTCATCCCGTTTCCAGACACCGGCGACGTTCTACTCGCCCCCACCATGATAAGCCACCCGTTGGCATATGTCGCACCCAACCCCCGACATTTGGCGCCCACCATGGGGTGAGGTGCACCGTCGTCCGGAGATCTGTTCTGGACGGGAACCCTTTTCCTCCCTGGCGAGCGCAGCCAGCCCGGCTCGCCAGATGGAGTCTGCATCGACACGCTACGCGGCGCCGAAGCCGCCTGTGCTGCGAGCGGCCTCGCCGAACTTATCGGCGAGGTGCGCCTCTCCGACGAGCCTGCCCCAGATGCAGGCACGGGTGGCCCCGAGAACCTTCTCGCGGGCCTCCTCGACCAACTCCACGTCGCTGGCGAGCCTGCCGTAGATTTGGAGTCCGTAGGCTCCTCCGACCCGATGCTGGTCGACTCCGATGCCGTATCGCTCGATGTCTTCCCCACCAACGTGGTGGTCTATGACGAGCCGCTTCCGTACGAGGAGAGTGGCGGAAGCGCCGTCACGGAGGTGCTCGTTCTCAGCCACAACGAGCACTCCGGCGAAGACGCCCAGGACCCGCTGCCAGCGGTCCTGGAAGACCTGACCGTGCCCATTCCAGAGGACGCGGACGCCGAGACGCTGGAAACACGCCGCCTTCAGATCATCGAAGGCGCCAAGAAGTTGGCAAGCATGAGGCGCTTGTCAGAAGCATACCAGCGCGAGGTGGATCACGCTGTAGGCGGCTCGCCGGCTCCAATTGGGCCAAGCCGTCTAGGTGCGGTCCGACAGCGCGGCGCGGCCATCGCCGACCTGCTCGGGGCGAAACGCCCCGTGTACGCTACCCCAGCGGAGAATATCCGCGCCGCCCAAGCGGCGACTGACGAGCTGAAGAACTTCAAGGGCGAAGAGCGCCGTGTGATGACGGAGTGAGTCCAGCAGCTCCTCGACGCGGTTGCTGCGCAAAACGCGGCAGGCAGCCGCACAGATGCGCTGCAGCAGCCGAACGACGACTTACCCCCTCGCCGAGATCAAGGCGCGACCTCCCGGATGCCGACTGGCGGAGTCCGCGGAAGGAAAGAGAAGCAGCCGGCTGTCAGTCACAGCCGGACTTGCATCACCATCGAGCGCGACCAAGATGGCCGCCCGAGAGCAGTAGAACGACGGGACGATTATCTGCCTCCCCCACCCCGAAGAGAGCGGCGAGTTTCTCCGCCGCCTGTCGAGCATCCGACTCTCGGAGGTCGCCTTGGCCGCCGAGAGGGAGTCGGAGAGAATGACGCCCGCCATCGGATCGACCGACTCCACCGATCCCTGGCGCTGGAAGAAGAAGATGAGTTGGGTCCGCCTTGCTTCGGGCCCCGCATCAGAGATGAGCCCTTCCCCAAAGGGTTCACGCTGCCCCAAGACACACCCAAGTACACCGGCTCTGTGAAGCCGGAGGACTGGCTGATAGACTACTCCACATCCATCAACATAGCAAACGGCAACAAGCGAGTTACCGTGAAGTATGTTCCCCTCATGCTCCAGGGCACGGCCCAGACATGGCTGAACAGCCTGAAGCCCCGCAGCATCAATAGCTGGGTCGACTTCACCGAAGCCTTCATTCGTAACTTCACCAGCACGTACAAGCGACCTCCCAAGCCGCGCCAGCTCTCCTTGTGCGTGCAAGGCCCTAAAGAATCAACGTGCGACTACCTCACGCGCTGGGGCAAACTTCGAAACTCCTGCGAGGGCGTGCACGAGGTGCAGGCCATCGAGTACTTCACTGCCGGGTGCCAAGAGGGCACCCTCCTCAAGCACAAGCTCCTCTGCGACGAGCCCGAAACCCTTGGCGAACTGCTAGTCATAGCGGATAAGTACGCCACGGCCGACTCTTCCATGAAGACGAAGATTCAGGTCAACGCGGCTGGCAAGGTGACTCCCCAGGCTCCCAGAACCCCGGTTGGAGACGCCAGCCGGCGACAGCAGCAAAATGACAACAAGCGCAAGGCCCCGCAGCCGACTTCCAACAGTCGGCAGGTCGCAGCAGTAGAAGATCAGCAGCCGGAGGGGCAGCCTCCGGCCAAGCGGCAGAAAGGCGACAAGTCCAACTGGTTGCCGGCTTTCTCCTATGAGAAGACTTTGGATGGTCCTTGCAAGTTCCATAGCGGCGCGAAGCCGTTGAACCACACCACAAGAAAGTGCCACTGGCTTGCCAGAATCGCCAAGGGAGACGGCCTCACTCCTCCGCCGCCTGCAGGGCCGCCGCCTCCGCCGCCGCCCCAGCAGCCGGCGGCTCGGCCAGTCGGCGCAGTCCAAGACGAGTTCCCAGAAGAGCACGGAGCCTACGTAGTGTTCACCAGTATGGCAGATGACCGGCGCAGCAGGCGCCAACAACCGCAAGAAGTAAACGCAATAGCAACGGATGCTCCAGAGTTCATGCATTGGTCCGAGAAGCCTATCAGCTGGAGTCGGGCGGATCACCCAGAGGTGATGCCGAGTCTAGGCTCCTACGCCCTGGTCCTAGGCGTGACCTTGGCCACTGATAGGCGGGCCGCCCGTTTCTCGCGGGTCCTGATAGACGGAGGCAGCAGCATAAACATCCTATACAAGGACACCATGGAGAAGCTCGGAATCAGGCGGAGGCAGCTGCAGAGCAGCCGCACCGTGTTCCATGGAATTGTACCCGGCCTCTCCTGTTCACCGATCGGCAAGATTCTGATAGACGTCCTCTTCGGAGACAAAGATCACTTCCACCGAGAGCCAGTCTGGTTCGAGGTGGTGGACTTGGAGAGCCCGTACCACGCACTGCTTGGCCGGCCTGCCCTGGCCAAGTTCATGGCGGTTCCCCACTACGCCTACCTCAAGATGAAGATGCCGAGCTCCAAGGGGATCCTGACCGTTGCGGGTGACTACAAGAAGTCGTCCGCTTGCACGGCCGAAAGCAGTCGGCTGGCCGAGTCTTTGGTGATCGCAGCCGAGAAGCGGCTCCTTGACCGAGTCGTGGCGATGGCCGGAAAACAGCCAGAGATGTCGCCCGACCCCAAGGAGTCGGAGGCAGAAGGATCATTCAAGCCGGCTAAAGAAACCAAGAAAATACCCTTGGACCCGGAACACCCGGAGAGATACGCTGTCGTAGGCACAGGCCTTGACAGCAAATAGGAAGGCGAGCTCGTCGATTTCCTCCGTGAGAATCGGGACATCTTCGCATGGTCCCCCAAGGACATGCCGGGTGTGGCGACGGAATTCGCCGAGCACAAGCTACACGTCAGGCCGGATGTGAAGCCCGTCAGGCAGCCCTTGCGCCGCCTGTCAGAAGAGAAGAGAAGAGTTGTTGGAGAAGAGATAGCCCGGCTCCTGGCAGCCGGATTCATTATGGAAGTGTTTTTTCCAGAGTGGCTAGCAAACCCAGTGCTGGTACTGAAGAAAAACAAGCAGTGGCGGATGTGTATCGACTACACAAGCCTCAATAAAGCCTGCCCGAAGGACCCGTTTGCTCTGCGAAGGATTGATCAGGTGATAGACTCCACAGCCGGATGCGAGCTGTTGAGTTTCCTAGACGCATACTCAGGATATCACCAGATCAAGCTGAATCCAGCAGACAGACTGAAGACCGCATTCATCACGCCATTTGGAGCCTTCTGCTACCTGACAATGACGTTCAGCTTAAGGAATGCCGGCGCCACCTTTCAGCATTGCATGCAGAAGTGCCTCCTCAAGCAACTCGGCAGGAACGCTCACGTCTATGTGGATGATGTGGTAGTGAAGATGGAAAAGCGTGGGACGCTGCTGGAAGACCTCAAAGAGACCTTCGAAAATTTGCGCCGATTCCAGATCAAGCTCAACCCCGAGAAGTGCGTGTTCGGAATCCCAGCCGGCCAGCTCCTTGGCTTCCTGGTCTCCGAACGCGGCATAGAGTGCAACCCCGTGAAGATCAAGGCCATTGAGAGAATGGAGGTACCCAGCCGACTGTTGGATGTGCAGAAGTTCACCGGCTGCCTGGCGTCCATCAGCCGATTTATCAGTCGGCTGGGAGAGAAAGCTCTGCCTTTGTATCAACTGATGAAGAAGACCACCTTTTTTGAGTGGAACCACAAGGCAGATGAGGCATTTCTCCAACTAAATAAGATGTTGGCAACTCCCCCTGTGCTGGCGGCTCCGACTCCCAAAGAGCCCATGCTCTTGTACATAGCCGCCACCAGCCGGGTAGTCAGCACAGTCATTGTAGTCGAGCGCAAGGAGGAAGGCAAGGCGCTTCCACTCCAGAGACCGGTATATTACCTAAGCGAGGTACTGTCGACCTCCAAGCAGAACTACCCTCACTACCAGAAGATGTGTTACGGCGTGCATTTTGCCGCCAAGAAGCTGAAGCCCTACTTTCAGAACACCCAATCACTGTGGTTTGCACCGCTCCGCTCGCCGAGATCATTGGAAGCCGAGACGCCTCTAGCCCCTTACACCATATACTACCAACCTCGCACCGCCATCAAGTCGCAGGCGCTGGCCGACTTCCTCGTCGACTGGGCCGAGACCCAGTACCTGCCGCCAGCGCCCGACTCCACTCATTGGCGGATGCACTTCGACGGCTCCAAGATGCGCACCGGCCTTGGAGTCGGCGTCGTCCTCACCTCCCCTAAGGGCGACAAGCTCAAATATGTGCTACAAATCCACTTCGCCGCCTCCAACAACGTCGCCGAATATGAAGCGCTCATCCATGGGCTCCGGCTTGCCAAGGAACTCGGCATTCGCCGGATCCTGTGCTATGGCGACTCCGACTTGGTGGTTCAGCAATCATCCGGCGACTGGGACGCCAAAGACGCAAACATGGCAAGCTACCTCTTCCTGGTGCAGCAACTCAGCGGATATTTTGAGGGGTGCGAATTCCCTCACGTGCCAAGAAACGGCAATGATCAAGCAGATGCCTTGGCACGAGTCGGCTCCACTCGCCAGGCAATACCTTCTGGCGTCGCCCTTCAGCGCCTCCTCAAGTCGTCTATCAAGCCTTCACCAGAGTCAGACTCCATCTTCGTGCCGGCTCCGCCAGAAATAGTTGGATCCGACTCCAAGGCCCCAGCAAGCGACCTCAAGAAAGCCACAGTTGGAACAAGCCCGGGGACTGCGCCAGTCGGCCCGGGGACTTCAGAGCCCAGCCCGGAGACTGCGCCAGTCGGCTCGGGGACTTCAAAGCCCGGCCCGGGGACTGCGCTAGTCGGCCCGGGAGCTGCCCCAGTCAGCCCAGAGATTCCCTCAATCCAGCAAATGGTGGCAGACTCCAGCCCGCCGCCTCCCAGCCCAGCCACCCTTGTCCAGGTCGCTGTGGTAGCAGTTGAAGAGATAGCAGCACCTTCATGGGCACAGCCCATCCTCAAGTTCCTAGTGAACAAAGAATTACCAACAGACGAGACCCTGGCTCGGCAAGTGCAGCGCCGAGCAGCAGCTTACACCATAGTCAACAGAGAGCTAGTTAGGCGTAGTGTCACTGGTGTCCACCAGCTCTGCGTAGAATCAGACCAAGGCCAAGCGATCCTCAGAGACATCCACCAGGGCGAGTGCGGCCACCATGCGGCTTCGAGGGCACTCGTGGCCAAAGCCTTTCGGCATGGTTTCTTTTGGCCGACTGCCCTGGAAGAAGCTAAAGAGCTAGTCCAAAAATGCAAGGGGTGCCAGATGTTCCGCTCCAAGCCCCTTCAGCCGGCTTCCGCACTGAAGACAATCCCCATTGCCTGGCCCTTCGCAGTTTGGGGCCTGGACATGGTGAGACCATTCAAGACGGCCCGAGGCGGCCTAACTCATTTGCTTGTCGCGGTGGACAAGTTCACCAAGTGGGTGGAAGCAAAGCCCGTCAAGAAACTAAACGGGCCTATAGCAGTAACCTTCATTGCCGACATCACAGTGCGGTACGGCATACCGCACAGCATCATCACCGACAATGGCACCAACTTCACCAAGGGCGCCTTGGCTCGTTTCTGCGCGACGCAGGGCATCCGACTGGACCTAGCGTCCGTCGCCCATCCGCAGTCAAACGGCCAGGTGGAATGAACCAACGGCCTCATCCTGTCCGGCATCAAGCCTCGATTGGTCGAACCACTCGAGCGCTCGGCTGGCTGTTGGGTCGAAGAGCTGCCTGTCGTCCTCTGGAGTCTGCGCACAACCCCAAACAAGTCAACCGGCTTCACGCCTTTCTTCCTCGTCTACGGTGCTGAAGCCGTCATCCCAACGGATATAGAGTTCGACTCTCCGCGAGTCTCCATGTACACCGAGGAGGAGGCTGAAGAAGCACGCCAAGACGGCGTCGATCTGCTGGAAGAGGGCCGGCTATTGGCACTCAGTCGGTCTGGCATCTACCAGCAGAGTCTGCGCCGATACTACAATCGCAAGGTCAAGCCAAGATCGTTCCAAGAGGGTGACCTTGTGCTCCGGCTAATTCAGAGAACAGCCGGCCAGCACAAGTTGTCGGCGCCTTGAGAAGGTCCCTTCATCATCAGCAAGGTGCTAGGGAACGACGCCTACTATCTGATCGATGCTCAGAAGCCTCGAGCGCGCAAGAGGGACGACTCCGGCAAAGAAACAGAGCGCCCGTGGAACGCGAATCTTCTTCGAAGATTTTACAATTAATGCAGTATGTATCGCGCTACCCTCTTTTGTATTAAAGTACTAAGACCTTAGGCCCCCCGGGACGAGCTCGGGGACTGCCTTTTTGATTATCTGTATGATAAGGATTACGCTTCCGAACATGCTGTTCCTTTTTATCATACTGTCTGGCACCGGGTCCGACTAGTCGGCCCGGGGACTCGCCGTCTTGCGCTATGAAATGCTTCCTGTGGTCAGACAAGTAATGTGTCGCGTTCAAAGCCGTCTCCTGTCGAAAGCCGCAGCTCGCAGAGCGACTGATGGTAGGCAGGGGACAAGCAAGAACGAGCGTACACATGAAAAATGGCTAAGGACCTAAAGCTACGCATAGCCCGAGCCGGCTACCAGCCTCCCCCCACCGAGCCGACTCATAAGCAGTCGGCTCGCCGTCTCAATTTTTACCAAAGACAGCCGACTTTCGAATAAGTCGGCCTGTCGGTTTCTAGCCGATTCGCTGAAAAGGATCTAAATGGCTAAGTACTTGCCTTCCTGAGGTAGCCAAGCACTTGACCCGGCGACAGTCCGCAGAGCGGCTGCCCAACCGGCAAGGCGGCAACTAAAAGAAGGCGGCAAAGGAAAAAGTCTAAGGAGCAAAAAGCAAGGAAAGGCCGAAATTAGATAAATATTTACATAAGGCCCTCGGCCGAATACACCCCGCGGGTGGAATTGTTTGAACCTAACGAGTTTTTCAGAGAACAACAAAGACAGATAAACAGAAGCACTCTAGGAGGCGGCCTCCGGAGCCGGAGGATCGGAGGTGACGGCGGTGTCGGATGCCGGGGCAGTCGGCTGGGCGGTCTCAGCTTGGTCACCTCCGGCGACGGTCGCCTTGTCCTTGTGCGGCTCGTTGCTGGAGGCGCGATCGGGCTGAGGCTAGCCGCCTGCTTCGTCTTCTGGCGCCTCCTCCTCGCCTTCGTCCTCCGACTCGTCCTCCTCGGCGCTGGAGTCGATCACCTCCGCCGAGTCCTCCTCGTACTCCGGGTTCATCCCAAACCAGTCCGGCGGTGCCTCCTCGCCGCCTTCGGTCCGCTCGGGCACAAAGACACTGGTGTCCGTGTACTCGGCGATGGCTACCGCGCGCTCGACAAGGGCGCCTTCTACGGCCTCCAGCTCGGCCTAGGCCTCTGACCGGAACGCGGCCAGACGGTCCAGGTCCAGCCCCGGATACCACCCTTTGACGAACTCCAAAGCCCGGCGTGCTCCGGCACGGGCCGAGGAGCCCCTCCAAGCCTCAAAGCGGCCGGCGGCGACCTCCAGCCAGTCGGCGGTCCGACTGGCGGTGCGAAGAGCCGGCACGTTCGGCCATAGGGCGGCAACCACTTGGGCACCGGCACGCTGAAGACGGCGAAGCAGACGGTGAGCAGGACGAAGACGAGCCCCGATGCTCAGAAGCTGCTCGTCGATGGTTCGGGGGGCTTTGGCGGCAATCACTTCGCCCTTCGCCCTTCGCTCCTCCCGAGCCGCCTCGATGGCCAGAGGGACGGCCTGCGAATGGCCGGGAAAGAAGTCTGCCAAGGCAGAAGGAAAGGTAGTCAGAAAATCAGAAATCAGCCCGACGCAGAGTCGGAAGACCAAAGAAGAGAAAAAAGACTTACCATCAAGGATGTCCTCGAGCTCGTGGTAGCCGGAGGTCAGCATCGCCTCCCGATCAGTCCACGCGGAGCGTTCGACCTCGAACTCGGCCATGAGGGCATCCTCCCGCGACTTGGCGTCGTGTTGCGCCTTCCGGAGCAGCTCCTTCTGCTCGGCCAGCTGCGTCGCCAGCAGATCGCGCTCTTTGACGAGCTTGTCGCACTCCTCCTCCTTGGCGCGGAGAGCGGTGTTGGCCTCGCCCAGCTGCTCCTGGAGGGCGGCGTTGGCGCCTGAAGATCGAAGAAGAAGACAAGAAAGTCATCAGCAAGGTAGGTCGCCGGGGAGATCCGGCCCGACTGCTCAGCAGTCGGCCCGAATCTCGGGGACTACAGCCCGCGGGCGCGCCAGCGCGCCCCCGCGGAGAAGAAGGAAAATAGATCGCTGGGAGATCCGGCCCGACTGCTCAGCAGTCGGCCCGAATCTCGGGGACTACAGCCCGCGGGTGCGCCAGCGCGCCCCCGCGAAGAAGGAAGAACTAGCTCACCTCGGCTTTCCGTCAGATCGGCGGTCCGCTTCTTCAGCTCCTCAACATTGCGGTTGAAGGCAGTGGCGCGGAGATTGTGGTATTCCTGCAAAGCCGGCAAAGGCAAAAGTTAGTCCTGGGAGCTCACAAGAAGGAGTTCCGAGCCGCCTGCTCAGCAGCCGGCCCCGAACTCGGGGACTACACCCAGTGGGTGCGCTGGCGCGCCCCCACAGAAAAAGACAGAAATTAACAAAGAGAAACGAAACATACCCGGACGGAGGTCCGCAAGGCCAGATGCGCTCTGGTGTAGAGTTGGAGGGCGTCGCCCTCCTCGCGCAGCTTCGACTGGACGTCCAGGAGGGCCTGGTTCAGCGGGCCGGTGCCACCTCCGCGCAGCCAGCCAGTGGGCGCGGCACTGGAGGCCTCGACGTCCAGGTTCGCCGAACTCGCGGCGCCAGTCTCCCGAGCTCGCGGCGCTGAGCTCGTCCTCTCAAGCCGGCGGCGCGCCGGCGCGGCGACCTAAAGAAGCAGTCGCGCCTCGGCATCGTCCGCGGTCGGAGGATCTTGCGGGTCCACCGGCTGCTTGCCATGCGGCCTCCCAGACGGAGGTGGCGGAGGCGGCGGAGGCGGCGCGTGAATGTCCGAGCCTGAGACGTCGCCGCCCTCCTCCGCGAGAGGGTTCTCGGTGCCGACCTCTCCGGTCTGCCCCGTGAACTCCTGAGCCGGCGGCGCTGACGACAATGGAGGGACGAGCATCGCCGATCGGCGACGCGCGACCTCCTCGGCGTGCCGTTTCACCGCGGCAACAATCTTGGCCTCCTCCAGTCGCCGTTGTACATTGGCGGCCGCCTTCTCGGCCTCCGCCTTCTCCAGGCGGGCGGCCTCTTCTTCGTCGCGCTTCTCCCGCGCGTTCCGTTCCGTCGCCTCCCGAAGGTCGGCGGCGGGATCAATCCACCGAGTGTTGGCAGATGTCTCCACCGACCCCATGACGGAGGGGACGGCGGCTCTCTCAAGGGAGAGGGGAGCTCTAGAGAAGATCGGAGGGAAAATCAAGCAAGATTCGGATAAGATCCAGCAAAGAAATAAAAGAGTAAAAGGACTTACGAGGAAACTAGCGGCGGCCTTCTCACTTCCTTTCGGAAGCGGTTGGCCTTCGCGGCCGCCTCCTCCCACTTGGTCGCGGCGGCGGCTCCCTTGAACTTCTTTTGCTTGCCGCCGGGCGCACTCGGCCCGGCGTGACGCCTCTTCGCGCCGGCTTGGCCGGAGGGGCCGGCCCTCGGCTGGCGGCGCGGGACGAATTCCACGTCGACGTCGTCCTTGGGGCAGTCGGCGAAGGTCGCCGACGGCCTGAGGCCGCCGTCTGCTCCTTCTCCGCCGCCTTCGGCGTCGGCCTCCAGCGCCGCCGCCCCCAAGTCTGGGTCGTCAACGTCACTGACCTCGCGATCTGGGACTTAATCGCGAGGCTCTCTTATGGTGCCGGCCGCGGGCGCCGTGAGGGGATTCTGCCCAGAAGAAGCCAACGATGATTACAGTTTGGAGTCAGACGCAAAGAAGATCGAACTACAGACGGGTGCGACTTACCATTGGAGGGGGGTTGTCGCGCGAGTACGGCTCCTTGCCGAACTGCCAGTCCTCCGTGAACTCGCAGTGGGCGATGTGGTTCACCAAGTTCGCCACCTCCCCACGCGGCATGTCCTTGGTGCACAGCCGGCTCGGATCGTGGTGGCCGCTCATCTGACAGATGAGGTGAGGCCGGCCCTGGAGCGGAAGGACTCGGTGCGCCACGAAGGCGGCCAGAAGATCGGAGGCGACGAGCCCCTACGACTGCAGCAGAACTCGGAGTCGCGCCATGGCGCCGGCTCCGGAGGGAGAAAGTGATTTGGACCGATGGGACCAACTGGCAAGCCGGCCAGTCAGAGGCTCGGGGTCGAAGGGCGGCAGGTTGACCCAGTCGCCATCGGTGGAGATGTTCTTCACGTAGAAGTAGGACTTCTGCCACATCTTCACCGACTTCACCAACGGAATGGGAGGGAAAGGATTGTCGGCCGTCGAGCGCCGCACCGCGATGTAGGTGCCGCACTGAGCCGGCGTGCCGGCGGCCTGAGTACCAAGTTTTGAAGAGAAAAACTCCCCCCACAGCTCGAGGGTGGGGAGAACGCCGATGTAGCCTTCGCACAGAGTGGCGAAGGCGGAAAGAAGCACCACCGCGTTGGGGGTAAGGTGGTGCGGCTGCAGCTTGTGGAACTCCAGGAACAAGCGGAAGAATCCGCTCGCCGGAAGCCCCAGCCTGCGCATTAGGTGCGAGCGGAAGATGACCCGCTCGCCCTCCTCCGGCACGGGCCAGATCTCTCCCGCCGGCGCGGGACGGGTGTGCACCAGGTCCGCGCTCGGGAGACGGCGGGTCCGGCGGAGAAAGTCGATGTGCTCCGCCTCCACGTCGGAGCCATCCCACATGCCGGAGCGCGAGGTGGGGGGCGCGGCAGAAGAAGAACTCATCGCCAACGAGGAAGAATGCCTTGGCTCGCGGCGGAGGAAGAAGAGAAGGCAGGAGAGTGGGGGAGAGGGTGTGCGTGCAGTGCCGCCTCGCTCCTCCCCGCCTATTTATAGCCCTACGGGCTGAGGAGCCGAGGGGGCGGATGTGGGATTAACTGCGCCCGAGGCCCCACGCTGCCCACGATTAACCCCCACGAAGTTACTGCGCACAGTAACAACGTGGGGATGCCAACCGTCCGCGGCCACAGCGGATCCGCTCGGGGGCCGAGGCGCGGTAATGGCGGGGCCCACCTGGCGGCCCGTCCCGTCACGCGCGTGGGTAGGCAGACTATCGCCCCCACGTGGCGCCGCGCGATAGGACCGTCTCAATGATGGCAGGGAAGCGTATCCGCTACGCCGCCTGTTTTCCCGCCGCGACTTACGAATAACGGCCCCTCGCTGAGCGAGTCCGAATTCGGCAGGTCGGCCCAAAGAAAACAGCGGCCGAGTCTCAGAATCGGCGCTGGGAAGATTGAAACTGTTGAAGCCCCACGAGGCAGCGCCCGCAGGGTTTCACCAGCTTCGGGGACTACTGTCGGAGTAATGGGCCACGGGTAGGCCGACCCGGGACCCAAGATCTTTCAAGACATCGGGGCAAGCCGCGCCCCTCTGGCCGCGTCCCAGCTGGCGACCTTCGGGGAGGCCGAGTCCCAGCTGGCGACCTTCAGAGAAGCCGAGTCCCAGACGGCGACTCTGAAGCAAGCCGACTCCGGGCTTGCGACCTTCCGGGGGGCCGACTATGGGAGTCGGCCCACGACCTTTCACGAACACCGATCCAGGGCACGGCCCCGACGTGGCCGTCCCCTCCGACCCACGAGGGGTGGGCGTGGCTACAGTGAGCCGTATCGCCGGGAGATCTCCGGTGAGGCGCGGCACTGTTGCCATGCCCCCCCGACCTCAGCCACAGTGTGTGATGCACTGTGCCCACGACGGCAGCCTGTACAGCCCGAAGATCGCCGGGCCACCTGTCAGTGGGAGAATCGAAGACGGCCAGAGCGCCTGAAGACGGCCCTGTGGGAGTCGGCCTCCTCAGAGTCGGCCGCCTCCCCGCCAGGGCCCCACCAGCCATAAACCAGATTGGATGGGGAATGGTGACAGTGATCGCCTGACAGACGGCGGCACTATTCCCACGACCCCATGACCAAGCCTGCGTCATCAGGAGTGCTGCACAGTGTTCCGCCTGTCCGCGGGACCCACCAGTCGGCGGGCCCCAGAAGCCGGCAGGGGGACGGCGGCGTGAGAGACAGACGGCTGGGGGCCACGCCCAGTCAAATTACTATTGTACCCCCGGGGGGTAGGCCTATATAAACCCCCCGAGGCACCCATGCAAAGGGTTGGACTTTGGATAGATTTAGACACACAGAAAGCGGAGGAGAGAGCCAGCCTCGCTCCCTCCTGCCTCCCGATACAGCTCCAGGAGCGCCTTTGTAACCATCTCACCATAGTGATCATGCGGAGACCCTGCAGAGCAGCAGTAGGGGTCTTATCTCCCCGGAGAGCCCCGAAGTTGGGTAAGATTCGCCGGCGTGCATGTCTGCGCCTCATCCCGTTGCTAGGCACCGGCGACGTTCTACTCGCCCCCACCATGATAAGCCACCCGTTGGCATATGTCGCACCCAACCCCCGATAGGAGCGGCGGCCCCCCCTTCTCCTTCCTTCTCTCCACCTCCTCCTTCTCCCTTCTCCTACTTGGAATAGGAAAGGGGGGGCAAACCTACTTGGAGTAGGATTGCCCCCCCTTGGTCGGCCCTCTCCTCCTCCCCCCGTTTATATACGGAGGAGGGGAGCACCCCATAGACACAACAATTGATCATTGATCTCTTAGCCGTGTGCGGTGCCCCCTCCACCATAGTCCTCCTCGATAATATCATAGCGGTGCTTAGGCGAAGCCCTGCATCGGTAGAACATCATCATCGTCACCATGTCGTTGTGCTGACAGAACTCTCCCTCGATGCTCGGCTGGATCGGAGTTCAAGGGACGTCATCGAGCTGAACATGTGCAAGAACTCGGAGGTGCCATGTTTTTGGTGCTTGATCGGTCGGGCCATGAAGATGTACGACTACATCAACCGCGTTGTGCTAACGCTTCCACTTTCAGTCTACGAGGGTACATGGACAACACTCTCCCCTCTCGTTGCTATGCATCACCATGATCTTGCGTGTGCGTAGTAAATTTTTTGAAATTACTATGTTCCCCAACAGTGGTATCAGAGCCAGGATTTATGCATTGATGTTATATGCACGAGTAGAACACAAGTGAGTTGTGGGCGATACAAGTCATACTGCTTACCAGCATGTCATACTTTGGTTCGGCGGTATTGTTGGATGAAGTGGCCCGGACAGACATTACGCGTACGCTTACGCGAGACTGGTTCTAACGACGTGCTTTGCACACAGGTGGCTGGCGGGTGTCAGTTTCTCCAACTTTAGTTGAACCGAGTGTGGCTACGCCCGGTCCTTGAGAAGGTTAAAACAACACTAAACTATCATTGTGGTTTTCATGCGTAGGTAAGAACGGTTCTTGCTCAGCCCATAGCAGCCACGTAAAACTTGCAACAACAAAGTAGAGGACGTCTGTCAGGACCCCGACTCAATGCCACATCGATCTAGCATGTAACACCTCATATCACTTTGCGGCCTCACGCACGGTATCCCCACGGGTGTCGCCTTACCTTTGCCTGGGACCGTTTGCGCCTTTTGGCACACGTATATGATAGTGTCGCTAGCATCCATATGATAAGGAGCCCGGGCTGACATGGCTAGTTGTAAACCCAAAGTGGCACAAACTTACAGGGACGGGCATCCATGACCCAGCATCGAACGTGTCGGTCATCAGCGAGTGAATCCAGGCTGTAGCACTGGGCTAACAGGACTCCGGTGAATCGGGCTGTAGCGGGCTAACAGGACTCCGGTATTCATCGCGTGAGATTTCCCCGAAGGGACAGACACAGGAACGAAGAAGCACACATGCCGGCCAGCCTAAGTGTTCCGGAGCAATAGCACGCTACCATGGCTCAGTGGAAGCACTAGGAGACATTTCCCGGTAAGAGAGGCTACTAAGGATAAACAACTAGATAGTCAGATCCCAAACATAGCAATACACATTACACGTACGCATAACATGCAAGTATGTGTTGTACAACATGGCATCACAGCATAACTCATCAACTCATATAGATAAAGGCTCAGAAGAGCCATCATAGCATTTATTGCAAACAGGGGTCACAGGACCCATCATACAGAGCATACAAGCAACAAGCGGAAGCATTACATGTCTGGGTACAAACATCTACAAATGAAAAAGGCTGAAGAGCCTGACTATCTACAACATCCGATCAAGATTGTAGCTGAGGTACAAGCTACTCGTCGAAGTCCACGAGAACACTAGTAAGACCGAAGTCTCCGCTGCAAAAACATAAATAAAGCAACATGAGTACAAAGGTACTCAGCAAGACTTACATCAGATCCTATCATACATGCACTTGTATCAAGAGGGTAATGTGGGGTTTAGTTGCAGCAAGCCAGCTTTGACTCTGTGGCTATCCTGTTCTACGACTACCAGAACTTCTTTGAGGTGATATGGTGCACACGAGTCCACTGATCACCACACAATACACTACTATGGATTCATCCCCGTCTCCCTAAGAGAAGGCCATCCATAGCACTCACACTTGTCTTGAGCATTTTATAGTATCCACTTCAAGTTGTCTATGTACCATGTAAGCATCCAAGAAGTCCATAACCGTGGACCCGGCTATTCGAATAGATCATGTTAACCCTGCAGGGGTGTACTTCTTCACACATGCTCTAGCCACTTACCACCATGTACACGTCGTGTATCTTGGCAACCTTCAAGCGGAAGCCTGGCGAGGGAGTCGGCCATGACCTGACTAACCACACAAGACTCTAGCCCAGGTTTATCGCCTATTCGGGTTCCATCCGCAAGGAGATCCGGCCGGGGTGTCGCTCACGGCCCCAAACGATGTGTGCAGGGTTCCCGAGCCCACCATCCAGGTGCCACTCGGTACACCAGGCCACGTGTGCCTAGTCTGTCCCAAGCCCACCCTGTCGGGTGCCACTTGGTAGAAAAATAGCACTACCTACAAACACCAGAAACTAGTTGCGACTCCTGGACAGAGATCAAGTTGGTTAATAAGTCGAGAGGGGTCGAGTTACCGGAACCCAATGTGTGGTAGTATCGAGTCATTGGACAACATACATAGAACTCAGTGCTTAAGGACGGTTCCAGTGAGACAACCCACCATGTACTCCTACATGGCCTCTCACCGCTACCTTTACCAAATCGTGTTCACACACATTACTCTCAGCACCAGAACAAATCATGACACTTCAATTCATTCCCAATGAATCAGACCTGACACAACTCTAAGCAATAGCAGGCATAGCATGGTAGGAACACAACATGGCTCAATCAACTCCTACACATGCTAGTGGGATTTAACTATTTACTGTGGCAATGACAGGTCATGCAGAGGAATGGGTTCAACTACCGCAGCACAAAGTAGCAGATGAATCGTTGTTGTCCTAATGCAATAACTGAGAGCAGGAGCGAGAGAGTAGGATTTTATCAGAATGAACAAGGGGGGGTTTGCTTGCCTGGTAGATCAACAAGGAAGGCACTGCTTCATCGACAGGTACTCCCGAGCACTCTCCGGAGCAGGACCTATCGAGAAGGAACGGTGCCAACAATCAAAACACAAGCATATGCAACAACATGATGCATGATCATGGCATGTAGATGTGATGCTGTTTGAGCTAATGCAGCTAGCATTCATTTGCTAGAAGTCCATTTGAATCAAGAATTCAAATGCAACTCCAAGCTAAGTCTTTATAAATGCCATTTATGTGTTTTCACCTATACAGCATGTATAAGTTGGTTTGTCATGCATGAAACTAGTACAGATGGAATGATTGCATTTTTCTGATAATTTTTCATATATAAATTGTTTCAATCTGAGCTACGGTTGAATTTCTGGACTGGGGTTTGACCGGGTGTGGGGCCTGCTGTCAGTGGCTATTAGGGGTGTTTAGTTGGCAGGGTTAGCGCTAATGGCTGCCACGTCGACAGTCGACGGAGCCTGGCCGGTGGCGACCAAAACGACGGTGGCGTGGCTCGGATTTGAGCTACGGGCGGTGTTTTGGCGCACTGAGGGCACCGGGGAGGAGCTCTTGCTCATCCGAATCCAGAGGACCGGACGGGAGGCCGCGGGGTGGCCGGGAGCAGCGCTGGCAGCGAGCGAGGCGGCGGCCGGAGCTCATGGGAGCGGCGGCTACAGGATGCTCGGGACGACGGGGCAAGGGGGAAACGGGTCAGCGTCTCACCACGGGGCTGCAGGGATGGTTAACGGCTTGGGGACGGCTTGGTGACGACGGAACAGCGGCGACGATCTCCGGGCCGAGGCGGCGGAGACGAGCTTGATGGTGACGCTTCCCGCCGTCCGGGCTTGCTTCCTTCGCCAAGGAGATGTAGTAGACGATGGCGGAGCTCGCAAGCACGACGGGCGGTCGAGGGAACGGCGGGGGCGCGCGTGGCAGCGAACGGCGGCGACGGTGGCGCTCGGGCGTGCGCATGAGGGAGAGTTAGAGGAGGGGGCGAGAGCAGAGAGTAACGGGGAGAGGCGGAGAGGGTCGAGGGGGGCCGCGTGGCGTCTCCAGGGGTCGACGAAGCGAGCAGGGAGGCAGGAGGAGGTGGAAGCAGGAGGTGGCCGCGGGTGCGCGCGCAGGCGACACGCACAGTGCCAGTAGGCACGAGGAAGAAGACATAGGAGGAGGCGGGCTGGGCTGCTGCTGGGCTGCACAGTAACGGGCTGCACAGGGAGGTAAGCGCCAGGTAGGTTTTTCCTCTTTCTTTCTGTTTCTGTTTCTGGTTTTCTGTAATTTGTTTTGATTTAGTTTTAAACACTAAATCATTTTATTTACTTATGCCAATTTTTGTAGGAACTAGTGGCATTATTCCAGAACTCCCCAACTAGTGGCATATTTTTTGGACATATATTAATATATATAACTAATATATTTCCAATGCAAATATTTATGCATTAATTCCAAATGCCCAAAATAAATACTTGTGACCTCCTAAAAATATTGGTTTGATTGTTATCTCTGTCCAATATTTTCAGAGAGCAACATGAGCATTTTCTTGCACCCTTTTGGAGCAATTTTTATCTGGGTCATTTCCATAGATGATTCTGAGGGTTCACAAATCCTCATTTCAAATTTGAATGGAATTTAAACATGATGCACAAATGACTAGCTAGTCTTGGTCATAACAGAACTAGGGATGTGACAACTCGCCCCCACTTGAAAGAATCTCGTCCCGAGATTCAGGTGTCAACGGAAAGAAAGCGGGGTACTCCAGTCGAAGACGATCTTCTTGCTCCCAAGTAGCTTCTCTCTCGGAATGATGAGACCACTGAACCTTGAGAAACTTGATGTTATGACGTCGAGTGACACGCTCTGCTTGATCAAGAATGTGAACCGGGTACTCTCGGTATGTGAGGTTATCTTGGAGATCAAGAGTTTCGTGGTCCACTCCGCGGATAGGATCCGAGAAGCAACGCCTGAGTTGAGAGACGTGGAAGACATCATGCACTCTGGAAAGATGTGGGGGTAGTTCCAACTGGTAGGCAACCTCTCCTCGTTTAGCGAGAATGCGAAAAGGACCAATGTAACGAGGAGCCAACTTGCCCTTGATACCGAAACGATGGGTACCCTTCAAAGGAGTAACCCGAAGGTAAGGTTTGTCGCCAACTTCATAAGTCATATCCTTATGATGACGATCATACTGGCTCTTTTGGCGAGACTGGGCTGTTTATAAATTTTCACGAATGATGTGAACTTGCTCTTCTGCCTCCTGGATCATGTCCGGTCCAAAGAATTGTCTTTCACCGGTTTCTGACCAGTTCAAAGGTGTTCGACATCTTCGTCCATAGAGAATCTCAAAAGGAGCTTTCTTGAGACTGGATTGATAGCTATTGTTATAAGCAAACTCGGCAAAAGTAAGACATTTCTCCCAATCCATACCGAATGAGATAACGCAAGATCTAAGCATGTCTTCGAGAATTTGATTGACCCGTTCCACCTGACCACTTGATTGAGGGTGGAAAGCGGTACTGAAGGAAAGATGGGTTCCCATGGCAGTTTGGAAACTCTCCCAGAAATGAGAAGTGAAAAGACTGCCACGGTCTGAATTGATCTCTAGTGGAACACCCTGAAGTGATACTATTCGAGAAATATATAAGTCAGCGAGCTGACTAGCGGTGATACTCTCTCGAACAGGTAGGAAGTGAGCCACTTTGGAAAGACGATCAACGACTACGAAGATAGCGTTATTCCCTTTCTTGGTCCTGGGAAAGCCGGTGATGAAGTCCATACCAACTTTATCCCATTTCCATTCAGGAATAGCTAAAGGCTGAAGGGTGCCAGCGGGCCTTTGATGCTCTGCCTTAACGCGACGACAAACGTCACAATTAGCAACGAAGTCGGCGATTTCTCTCTTCATCCTAGTCCACCAGAACCTCTGGCGTAGGTCCTGATACATCTTGGTACTACTGGGATGAATTGTGAGAGGACATTCATGCGCCTCCTTAAGAATCAATTGTAGAAGATGCTGCTTCTTGGGGACCACCAGGCGATTCCCAAAGAAAACCACACCTCGATCATCTATAGAGAAACTACCAGCAACACCCTTGGCAATGTTTCTCTTGATCCGGTTAATCCCCGTATCATGCTTCTGGGCTTCTATGATATGATCTACAAGAGTAGGTTTCGCCACCAAGGTAGAAAGGAATCTGTGAGGAGCAATGTGAAGGTTAAGCTTACAAAATTCCTCATGGAGAAGTGGTTGGCCTTGCTGCAACATGAGATTGTTGCAATAGGATTTACGGCTTAGAGCATCAGCCATGACATTAGCTTTGCCTGGGGTGTAGGTAATCCCTAAGTCGTAATCTGAGATCAATTCCAACCAACGTCTTTGCCTAAGGTTCAAATCTGGTTGGGTGAAGATATACTTGAGACTCTGGTGATCGGTGTAGATCTCGCAACGTTTACCAAGAAGGTAATGTCGCCAGGTCTTGAGTGCATAGACTACGGCTGCAAGCTCTAGATCATGTGTAGGATAATTCTCCTCATGTGGATGCAACTGTCGAGATGCATAGGCAATCACATGACGATCCTGCATAAGGATGCAACCTAGTCCCTATCATGAGGCATCGCAGTAGATAACAAAGTCTTTAGTGAAATCCGGTGGCACAAGTATGGGAACAGAAGTCAGGCGTCTTTTCAGTTCCTGAAAACTGTACTCACACTGTGGGGACCACTCAAACTTTTTATCTTTCTTGAGAAGTTCCGTGAGGGGTTTGGCTACTTTGGAGAAGTTTTCAACAAAGCGGCGACAATAGCTGGCTAGACCGAGGAAACTCCTAACTTGTTTAACGGTTTCAGGTGGAGTCCAATCGAGAACGGCCTTAACTCTCTCGGGATTGACAGCAATACCCTTAAAAGAGATTACGTGGCCTAGGTAGGTCACTTCTGGCAACCAAAATTCACACTTGGAAAACTTGGCATAAAGGCGATGCTCTCTGAGTTTTTCTAATACAAGTCTAAGATGTTCGGCATGCTCTTCCTCGTTCTTCGAGTAAATAAGAATATCATCGAGGTAAACCACGACGAATTTATCTAAGTACTCCATGAAGATCGAGTTCATCAAGCGGGAGAATGTTGCTGGAGCGTTGGTTAGACCAAAGGACATGACGGTGTACTCGTACTGACCATAACGAGTGACAAAGGCTGTCTTGGGGATGTCTCCGTTTCTGATCTTGATTTGGTGGTAGCCTAACCTCAAATCCATCTTGGAGAAGACTGAGGATCCAGCGAGCTGATCATACAGATCGTTGATCCTGGGGAGCGGATATTTGTTCTTTATCGTGACCAAATTAACGGGACGATAATCTACAACCATCCGGTCCGTACCATCCTTCTTCTTGACAAAGAGGACAGGGCAAGCCCAAGGAGAAGAACTAGGACGGATGAAACCCTTTTGCAAGGACTCATCAAGTTGTTTCTTAAGCTCGGCTAGTTCTAAGGGTGCCATCTTGTAAGGTCTCCTAGAAATTGGAGCGGTTCCTGGGATAAGATCTATGACGAACTCTACATCTCTGTCAGGTGGAACACCTGGCAGTTCCTTTGGAAAGACATCCAGAAAGTCACAGACTATCGGGATATCTTCAAGGTCTGGAAGAGGGTAGGCATTAAGAGAATAGAGCTGACGCTTTGCAACTCTGGTGGAGACAGTGACTATCTTGCCAGATGGATGTGTAAGCTGAACAGACCTGGTGTAACAATCAATCTTGGCATGATGAGCTGTCATCCAGTCCATACCCAAGATGATGTTAATATCTGAAGACTTGAGGGCTACAAGTGATGCAAGAAATACAAGTCTATCAACAAGGATTTCATTACCATAGCTGATTCTGGTAGTTTGCCATCTAGACCCTGGGGTTTGGATTTCAAGCGGAGTTGGCATATCACGAAATGACATGTCGTGCAAACGAGCATAGCCTTCAGAGATGAAAGAATGAGATGCTCCGGTATCGAATAGAACCATGCTGGATGACAATTGACAAGGAGTGTACCAAGAACGACATCTGGATCATCATGAGTGTCTTTAGCTGAGACGTGATGCACACGTCCACGTTCAGTGGGGGCTGACTTGACAATGATCATCTTGCGTGATGGCTTACCACGGCCAACAGACTTCTCAGGCGGGGGTGGAGCATAACTAGTCTGAGAGTAGTCACGTGCATAGTGTCCTGGCTTCCCGCATGTGAAGCAAGTCCCTGAAGTTGGACATGGACCCGCACTGACAAGCGGTCTACCAGTAGGCCTGGGTGGAACATACGACTGAG
The DNA here is from genome assembly GCA_900231445.1 of Triticum turgidum subsp. durum. Lineage (NCBI taxonomy): Eukaryota > Viridiplantae > Streptophyta > Magnoliopsida > Poales > Poaceae > Triticum > Triticum turgidum. The sequence continues at coordinate 24,452,858 of LT934120.1, forward strand.
CTGGGGGAGGCACCACATAGGATGGCCTCGGTGAATATCCGGAAGGAAGAGCGGAGTTCGGAACCCAAATCCGGCGCTTCTGAGAACTGGAGCCGAAAGAAGATCCCAAATCACGGGTGTGCTTACGAGACTCCTTGTAAGTGAGCTGAGCTATCTCTGCATTAATGGCCTTGTTCACAAGAGCTTGGAATGTATCACAATGATGCAGGTGGAGATCACGATGCAACTTGGGGTTGAGACCCTTCCGGAACCTAGCCTGCTTCTTGGCGTCCGTGGACACTTCTTCTGTGGCATAACGGGCGAGGTTCTCAAACTCTCTACTGTAGGCATCAACAGCCATCTTACTCTGGGTGAAACTACAGAACTCTTCTCTCTTGCGATCAAGGAGGGCCTGGGGAATGTGATGCTCGCGAAAAGCCTCAATGAAATCCCTCCAAGTAGGAATCTGGCCAGCTGGAAGCATAGCCTCATAGTTCTGCCACCAAATACTAGCAGGACCTTCCAGATGGTATGTGGCATAGGTGACCTTGTCATCTTCAGCTACGTTCGCAGAACGGAGCTTGTGTGTGATACTACGAAGCCAGTCATCTGCATTGAGTGGCTCATGGAATGATGAAAGGTAGGTGGGTGCAAGCGAATAAAGTCATGAATGGTCACGGATCCTTTGAACTGATGTGCGGTGTTCTCCTCGATACGTGCCAACAAGCGGTTAGACTCACGCTTGTTTCTCTCCATCTCTAACATGAACTCTGTCAATGAAGGCCGGTCGGGAGGATCCTCATCCCTACCATCTTCGTGGTTCTGACTACGAGCAACAGAACTTCGCTTAACTGATGACATCCTGAGAAACAAAACCAAGGACGGAATCAGCATCAACTATAGGCTATAGAATGTAGGACAAGGAAATTGGTATCTCTTAAACTCCTAGGGCAATTCCGGCAGCATAACGGCAGTAAAATGCTCAGAATGAGACATCCTGCTAAAATGGGGTAGTAACATACTCAACATCATCACTCAAGGTTCTGAGATAGTACTAATCAGGCTATACCGGAAGTACTCGAAAACTGGAATATGACTCTGACCAACCAATCCTATGGAACTACGGAGTAGTAACACGTGATCCTGATAGACGGAAGAGAATGCCTAGTTCCTTAACCCCGCTGAAAGGATAGGATGACTCAGATCAGAAGGCCATGAGGTAAAGGAGTAAAAAGAGCCTTACGTTCCTTCCCACAATCAATTCCCTTACATAACTAAAGAATTTCTAGACTCAACTTCGACCAGTTTGGCTTGCTAATCCTACAGGCAGTCAGGCTCTGATACCAAAGCTGTCAGGACCCCGACTCAATGCCACATCGATCTAGCATGTAACACCTCATATCACTTTGCGGCCTCACGCACGGTATCCCCACGGGTGTCGCCTTACCTTTGCCTGGGACCGTTTGCGCCTTTTGGCACACGTATATGATAGTGTCGCTAGCATCCATATGATAAGGAGCCCGGGCTGACATGGCTAGTCGTAAACCCAAAGTGGCACAAACTTACAGGGATAGGCATCCATGACCCAGCATCGAACGTGTCGGTCATCAGCGAGTGAATCCAGGCTGTAGCACTGGGCTAACAGGACTCCGGTGAACCGGGCTGTAGCGGGCTAACAGGACTCCGCTATTCATCGCGTGACATTTCCCCGAAGGGACAGACACAGGAACGAAGAAGGACACATGCCGGCCAGCCTAAGTGTTCCGGAGCAGTAGCACGCTACCATGGCTCAGTGGAAGCACTAGGAGACATTTCCCGGTAAGAGAGGCTACTAAGGATAAAAAAACTAGATATTCAGATCCCACACATAGCAATACACATTACACGTACGCATAACATGCAAGTATGTGTTGTACAACATGGCATCACAGCATAACTCATCAACTCATATAGATAAAGGCTCAGAAGAGCCATCATAGCATTTATTGCAAACAGGGGTCACAGGACCCATCATACAGAGCATACAAGCAACAAGCGGAAGCATTACATGTCTGGGTACAGACATCTACAAATGAAAAAGGCTGAAGAGCCTGACTATCTACAACATCCGATCAAGATCGTAGCTGAGGTACAAGCTACTCGTCGAAGACCACGAGAACACTAGTAAGACCGAAGTCTCCGCTGCAAAAACATAAATAAAGCAACATGAGTACAAAGGTACTCAGCAAGACTTACATCAGATCCTATCATACATGCACTTGTATCAAGAGGGTAATGTGGGGTTTAGTTGCAGCAAGCCAGCTTTGACTCTGTGGCTATCCTGTTCTACGACTACCAGAACTTCTTTGAGGTGATATGGCGCACACGAGTCCACTAATCACCACACAATACACTACTATGGATTCATCCCCGTCTCCCTACGAGAAGGCCATCCATAGCACTCACACTTGTCTTGAGCATTTTATAGTATCCACTTCAAGTTGTCTATGTACCATGTAAGCATCCAAGAAGTCCATAACCGCGGACCCGGCTATTCGAATAGATCATGTTAACCCTGCAGGGGTGTACTTCTTCACACACGCTCTCGCCACTTACCACCATGTACACGTCGTGTATCTCGGCAACCTTCAAGCGAAAGCCTGGCGAGGGAGTCGGCCACGACCTGACTAATCACACAAGACTCTAGCCCAGGTTTATCGCCTATTCGGGTTCCATCCGCAAGGAGATCCGTCCGGGGTGTCGCTCACGGCCCCAAACGATGTGTGCAGGGTTCCCGAGCCCACCATCCGGGTGCCACTCGGTACACCAGGCCACGTGTGCCTAGTCTGTCCCAAGCCCACCCTGTCGGGTGCCACTTGGTAGAAAAATAGCACTACCTACAAACACCAGAAACTAGTTGCGACTCCTGGACAGAGATCAAGTTGGTTAATAAGTCGAGAGGGGTCGAGTTACCGGAACCCAATGTGTGGTAGTATCGAGTCATTGGACAACATACATAGAACTCAGTGCTTAAGGACGGTTCCAGTGAGACAACCCACCATGTACTCCTACATGGCCTCTCACCGCTACCTTTACCAAATCTTGTTCACACACATTACTCTCGGCACCAGAACAAATCATGACACTCCAATTCATTCCCAATGAATCAGACCTGACACAACTCTAAGCAATAGCAGGCATAGCATGGTAGGAACACAACATGGCTCAATCAACTCCTACACATGCTAGTGGGTTTTAACTATTTACTGTGGCAATGACAGGTCATGCAGAGGAATGGGTTCAACTACCGCAGCACAAAGTAGCAGATGAATCGTTGTTGTCCTAATGCAATAACTGAGAGCAGGAGCGAGAGATTAGGATTTTATCGGAATGAACAAGGGGGGGGGGGTTGCTTGCCTGGTAGATCAACAAGGAAGGCACTTCATAGACAGGTACTCCCGAGCACTCTCCGGAGCAGGACCTATCGAGAAGGAACGGTGCCAACAATCAAAACACAAGCATATGCAACAATATGATGCATGATCATGGCATGTAGATGTGATGCTGTTTGAGCTAATGCAGCTAGCATTCATTTGCTAGAAGTCCATTTGAATCAAGAATTCAAATGCAACTCCAAGCTATGTCTTTATAAATGCCATTTATGTGTTTTCACCTATACAGCATGTATAAGTTGGTTTTTCATGCATGAAACTAGTACAGATGGAAAGATTGCATTTTTCTGATAATTTTTCATATATAAATTGTTTCAATCTGAGCTACGGTTGAATTTCTATGATTTTTTGAAGTTTTGGTAATTTTCTGGAATTTCCTAATTTATTTTAAATCCAAAAAATGAATAATTGCATCAGCTAGCGTAAGCTGACCTCAGCAGGTCAACGGTGCTGACCAAGTCAAATCTGAGGCTGGGACCCACATGTGAGTGACACAGGGACTAATCCCGGTCAAACTCTGCGCTGACTGGGGTTTGACCAGGTGTGGGGCCTGCTGTCAGTGGCTATTAGGGGTGTTTAGTTGGCAGGGTTAGCGCTAATGGCTGCCACGTTGACAGTCGCCGGAGCTTGGCCGGCGGCGACCAAAACGACGGCGGCGCGGCTCGGATTTGAGCTACGGGCGGTGTTTTGGTGCACTGAGGGCACCGGGGAGGAGCTCTTGCTCGTCCGAATCCAGAGGACCGGACGGGAGGCCGCGGGGTGGCCGGGAGCAGCGCCGGCAGCGAGTGAGGCGGCGGCCGGAGCTCATGGGGGCGACGGCTACAGGATGCTCGGGACGACGGGGCAAGGGGAAAACGGGTCAGCGTCTCACCACGGAGCTGCAGGGATGGTTAACGGCTTGGGGACGGCTTGGTAACGACGGAACAGCGGCGACGATCTCCGGGCCGAGGCGGCGGAGACGAGCTTGATGGCGACGCTTCCGGCCGTCCGGGCTTGCTTCCTTCGCCGAAGAGATGTAGTAGATGATGGCGGAGCTCGCAAGCACGGCGAGCGGTCGAGGGAACGGTGGGGGCGCGCGTGGCAGCGAACGGCGGCAACGGTGGCGCTCGGGCGTGCGCGTGAGGGAGAGTTAGAGGAGGGGGCGAGAGCAGAGAGTAACGGGGAGAGGCAGAGAGGGTCGAGGGGGGCCGCGTGGCATCTCCAGGGGTCGACGAAGCGAGCAGGGAGGCAGGAGGAGGTGGAAGCAGGAGGTGGCCGCGGGTGCGCGCGCAGGCGACACGCATAGTGCCAGTAGGCACGAGGAAGAAGACAGAGGAGGAGGCGGGCTGGGCTGCTGCTGGGCTGCACAGTAACGGGCTGCACAGTGAGGTAAGTGCCAGGTAGGTTTTTCCTCTTTCTTTCTGTTTCTGTTTCTGGTTTTCTGTAATTTGTTTTGATTTAGTTTTAAACACTAAATCATTTTATTTACTTATGCCAATTTTTGTAGGAACTAGTGGCATTATTCTAGAACTCCCCAACAAGTGGCATAATTTTTGGACATATATTAATATATATAACTAATATATTTCCAATGCAAATATTTATGCATTAATTCCAAATGCCCAAAATAAATACTTGTGACCTCCTAAAAATATTGGTTTGATTTTTATCTCTGTCCAATATTTTCAGAGAGCAATATGAGCATTTTCTTGGACCCTTTTGCAGCAATTTTTATCTGGGTCATTTCCATAGATGATTCTGAGGGTTCACAAATCCTCATTTCAAATTTAAATGGAATTTAAACATGATGCACAAATGACTAGCTAGTCTAGGTCATACCAGAACTAGGCATGTGACAACGTCTAACTTGTTTTTGCAGGGCATGTTGTGATATGATATGGTCAAGACGTGATGCTATATTTTATTGTATGAAATGATCATGTTTTGTAGCCGAGTTATCGGCAACTGGCAGGAGCCATATGGTTGTCGCTTTATTGTATGCAATGCAATCGCCCTGTAATTGCTTTACTTTATCACTAAGTGGTAGTTATAGTCGTAGAAGCAATAGTTGGCGAGTCAACAACGATGCTACAATGGAGATCAAGGTGTCATGCCGATGATGATGGTGATCATGACGGTGCTTCAGAGATGGAGATCACAAGCACAAGATGATGATGGCCATATCATATCACTTATATTGATTGCATGTGATGTTTATCTTTTATGCATCTTATCTTGCTTTGATTGACAGTAGCATTATAAGATGATCTCTCACTAAATTTCAAGATAAAAGTGTTCTCCCTGAGTATGCACCGTTGCCAAAGTTCGTCGTGCCCAGACACCACGTGATGATCGGGTGTGATAAGCTCTACATCCATCTACAACGGGTGCAAGCGAGTTTTGCACACGCAGAATACTCAGGTCAAACTTGACGAGCCTAGCATATGTACATATGGCCTCGGAACACTAAGACCGAAAGGCCGAGCGTGAATCATATAGTAGATATGATCAACATAGTGATGTTCACCATTGAAAACTACATTTCACGTGATGATCGGTTATGGTTTAGTTGATTTGGATCATGTGATCACTTAGATGATTAGAGGGATGTCTATCTACATGGGAGTTCTTAAGTAATATGATAAATTGAACTTAAATTTATCATGAACTTAGTACCTGATAGTATTTTTCTTGTCTATGTTTGTTGTAGATAGATGGCCCGTGTTGTTGTTCCATTGAATTTTAATGCGTTCCTTGAGAAAGCAAAGTTGAAAGATGATGGTAGCAATTACACGGACTGGGTCCGTAACTTGAGGATTATCCTCATTTTTTGCTGCACAGAAGAATTACATCCTGGAAGCACCGCTAGGTGCCAAACCTGCTGCAGGAGCAACACCAGATGTTATGAACGTCTGGCAGAGCAAAACTGATGACTACCCGATAGTTCAGTGTGCCATGCTTTACGGCTTAGAACCGGGACCTCAACGACGTTTTGAACGTCATGGAGCATATGATATGTTCCAGGAGTTGAAGTTAATATTTCAAGCAAATGCCCGGATTGAGAGATATGAAGTCTCCAATAAGTTCTATAGCTACAAGATGGAGGAGAATAGTTCTGTCAGTGAGCATATACTCAGAATGTCTGGGTATAACGATCACTTGATTCAACTGGGAGTTAATCTTCCGGATGATAGCGTCATTGACAGAATTATTCAATCGCTGCCACCAAGCTACAAGAGCTTCGTGATGAACTATAATATGCAAGGGATGGATAAGACAATTCCCGAGCTCTTCGCAATGCTAAAGGTTGCGGAGGTAGAAATCAAGAAGGAGCATCAAGTGTTGATGGTCAATAAGACCACCAGTTTCAAGAAAAATGGCAAAGGGAAAAAGAAGGGGAACTTCAAGAAGAACAGCAAACAAGTTGCTGCTCCAGAGAAGAAACCCAAGTCTGGACCTAAGCCTGAGACTGAGTGCTTCTACTGCAAAAAGACTGGTCACTGGAAGTCACTGGAAGCGGAACTGCCCCAAGTATTTGGCGGATAAGAAGGATGGCAAGGTGAACAAAGGTATATGTGATATACATGTTATTGATGTGTACCTTACCAGAGCTCGCAGTAGCACCTGGGTATTTGATACTTGTTCTGTTGCTAATATTTGCAACTCGAAACAGGGACTATGGATTAAGCGGACACTGGCTAAGGATGAGGTGACGATGCGCGTGGGAAATGGTTCCAAAGTCGATGTGATCACCGTCGACACACTGCCTCTACATCTACCTTCGGGATTAGTTTTAGACCTAAATAATTGTTATTTGGTGCCAGCGTTGAGCATGAACATTATATCTGGATCTTGTTTGATGCGAGACGGTTATTCATTTAAATCTAAGAATAATGGTTGTTCTATTTATATGAGTAATATCTTTTATGGTCATGCACCCTTGAAGAGTGGTCTATTTTTTTATGAACCTCGATAGTACTGTTACACATATTCCTAATGTTGAAGCCAAAAGATGCAGAGTTGATAATGATAGTGCAACTTATTTGTGGCACTGCCGTTTAGGTCATATTGGTGTAAAGCACATGAAGAAACTCCATGCTGATGGACTTTTGGAATCACTTGATTATGAATCACTTGGTACTTGCAAACCATGCCTCATGGGCAAGATGACTAAAACGCCATTCTCCAGAACGATGGAGCAAGCAACTGATTTGTTGGAAATCATACATACTGATGTATGTGGTCCAATGAATGTTGAGGCTAGCGGCGGGTATCGTTATTTTCTCACCTTCACAGATGATTTGAGCAGATATGGGTATATCTACTTAATGAAACATAAGTCTGAAACATTTGAAAAGTTCAAAGAATTTCAGAGTGAAGTTGAAAATCATTGTAATAAGAAAATAAAGTTTCTACAATCTGATCATGGAGGAGAATATTTGAGTTACGAGTTTGGTTTACATTTGAAGCAATGTGGAATAGTTTCACAACTCACGCCACCCGGAACACCACAGCGTAATGGTGTGTCCGAACATCGTAATCGTACTTTACTAGATATGGTGCGATCTATGATGTCTCTTACTGGTTTACCGCTATCGTTTTGGGGTTATGCTTTAGAGACGGACGCATTCACGTTAAATAGGGCACCATCAAAATCCATTGAGATGACGCCTTATGAACTGTGGTTTGGCAAGAAACCAAAGTTGTCGTTTCTTAAAGTTTGGGGCTGCGATGCTTATGTGAAAAAGATTCAACCCGATAAGCTCGAACCCAAATCGGAGAAATGTGTCTTCATAGGATACCCAAAGGAAGTTGTTGGGTACACCTTCTATCACAGATCCGAAGGCAAGACTTTTGTTGCCAAGAATGGATCCTTTCTAGAGAAGGAGTTTCTCTCGAAAGAAGGGAGTGGGAGGAAAGTAGAACTTGATGAGGTAACTATACCTGCTCCTTTATTGGAAAATAGTTCATCACATAAACCGGTTCCTGTGACGACTACACCAATAAGTGAGGAAACTAATGATGTTGATCATGAAACTTCAGATCAAGTTACTACAGAACCTCGTAGGTCAACCAGAGTAAGATCCGCACCAGAGTGGCACGGTAATCCTATTCTGGAGGTCATGTTACTTGACCATGGCGAACCTACGAATTATGAGGAAGCGATGGTGAGCCCAGATTCCGCAAAACGGCTTGAGGCCATGAAATCTGAGATGGGATCCATGTATGAGAACAAAGTGTGGACTTTGGTTGACTTGCTCGATGATCGGCAAGCCATCGAGAATAAATGGATCTTCAAGAAGAAGACTGACGCTGATGGTAATGTTATTGTCTACAAAGCTCAACTTGTTGCGGAAGGTTTTCGACAAGTTCAAGGGGTTGACTATGATGAGACTTTCTCACCCGTAGCGATGCTTAAGTCTGTCCAAATCATGTTAGAAATTGCCGCGTTTTATGATTATGAAATTTGGCAAATGGATGTCAAAACTGCATTCCTGAATGGATTTCTGGAAGAAGAGTTGTATATGATGCAACTAGAAGGTTTTGTCGATCCAAAGGATGCTAACAAAGTGTGCAAGCTCCAGCGATCCATTTATGGACTGGTGCAAGCCTCTCGGAGTTGGAATAAACGCTTTGATAGTGTGATCAAAGCATATGGTTTTATACAGACTTTTGGAGATGCCTATATTACAAGAAAGTGAGTGGGAGCTCTGTAGCATTTCTAATATTATATGTGGACGACATATTATTGATTGGAAATGATATAGAATTTCTGGATAGCATAAAAGGATACTTGAATAAAAAAATCAATGAAAGACCTCAGTGAAGCTGCTTACATATTGGGCATCAAGATCTATAGAGATAGATCAAGACGCTTAATTGGACTTTCACAAAGTACATACCTTGATAAAGTTTTGAAAAAGTTCAAAATGGATCAAGCAAAGAAAGGGTTATTGCCTGTAATACAAGGTTGAATTGAGTCAGACTCAATGCCCGACCACTGCAGAAGATAGAGAGAAAATGAAAGAAGTTCTCTATGCTTCAGCCATAGGCTCTATCATGTATGCAATGATGTGTACAAGACCTGATGTGTGCCTTGGTATTAGTTTAGCAGGGAGGTACCAAAGTAATCCAGGAGTGGATCACTAGACAGCGGTCAAGAACATCCTGAAATACCTGAAAAGGACTAAGGATATGTTTCTCATTTATGGAGGTGACAAAGAGCTAGTCGTAAATGGTTACGTCGATGCAAGCTTTGACACTGATCCGGACGATTCTAAATCGCAAACCGGATACGTATTTATATTGAACGGTGGAGCTGTCAGTTGGTGCAGTTCTAAACAAAGCGTCGTGGCGGGATCTACATGTGAGGCGGAGTACATAGCTGCTTCGGAAGCAGCAAATGAAGGAGTCAGGATGAAGGAGTTCGTATCCGATCTAGGTGTCATACCTAGTGCATCGGGTCCAATGAAAATCTTTTGTGACAATACTGGTGCAATTGCCTTGGCAAAGGAATCCAGATTTCACAAGAGAACCAAGCACATCAAGAGACGCTTCAATTCCATCCGAGACCAAGTCCAGGTGGGAGACATAGAGATTTGCAAGATACATACGGATCTGAATGTTGCAGACCCGTTGACTAAGCCTCTTCCACGAGCAAAACATGATCAGCACCAAGGCTCCATGGGTGTTAGACTCATTACTGTGTAATCTAGATTATTGACTCTAGTGCAAGTGGGAGACTGAAGGAAATATGCCCTAGAGGCAATAATAAAGTTATTATTTATTTCCTCATATCATGATAAATGTTTATTATTCATGCACGTACTTTCTTCCGATTTTTCTCCACTACGACCTGTCAGCGGGTACTCTCAACTTTCCGTCTTTCTTACGGTCTTCTCTGTGCCATCGCATCGCCTTGGCATGCTCTTTGTTTTGGAACAAACGTTTCAACCGTGGTATTATAGGAGAACACCACATCACCTTGGCAGGAATCTTCTTCCTGGGGCGCTCGCCCTCGACATCACCATGCTCATCGCGGCTGATCTTATAGCGCAATGCACCACATATCGGGCAAGCGTTCAAATCCTCGTACTCACCGCGGTAGAGGATGCAATCATTAGGGCATGCATGTATCTTCTGCACCTCTAACCCTAGAGGGCAGACAGCCTTCTTTGCTTCGTATGTACTCTCGAGCAATTCCTTGTCCTTTGGAAGCATATCCTTTATCATTACCAGCAACTTTCCAAATCCCTTGTCAGATACACCATTCTCTGCCTTCCATTGCAGCAATTCCAGTGTGGTGCCCAGCTTTTTCTTGTCACCTACGCAATTCGGGTACAACAATTTTTTGTAATCCTCTAACATGCGCTGCAACTTCTTCTTCTCCAAATCACTTGCGCAATTTCTCTTTGCATCGGCAATGGCCCGACCTAGATCATCAACGGGCTCATCTGATGCCTCTTCTTCAGATTCTTCCCGCATTACCGGCTCAGCTTCTTCCCCCATTGTTGTATCATCGTATTCAGGGAACCCATGGCCAGGATAGCTGTCGTCGTCCTCTTCTTCTTCATTGTCTTCCATCATAACCCCTCTTTCTCCGCGCTTGGTCCAAACATTATAGTGGGGCATGAAACCGGACTCAAACAGGTGGACGTGAATGGTTCTTGACGTAGAGTAATTGCGACCATTCTTACAGCCAGCACATGGACAAGGCATAAAACCATCCGCCCGCTTGTTTGCCTCAGCCGCAAGCAGAAAAGTATGCACGCCCTCAACGAACTGGGTAGAGCATCGGTCATCGTACATCCATTGCCGGCTCATCTTCATTACACAACACTGAATAGACCAAATTAATACAAGTTCATACATAAAGTTCATACAACACTTAAATGTAACAAACAAATAACTCTCTAGCTAAAGCATTTAAATGCAACAACAAATGCGATCAAGATCGCAACTAAGGTAACAATTGATCCAACAGCATAATGATACCAAGCCTCACTATCGATGGCATATTTTCTAATCTTTCTAATCTTCAAGCGCATTTTCTCCATCTTGATCTTGTGATCATCGACGACATCGTCAACATGCAACTCCAATTCCATCTTCTCCCCCTCAATTCTTTTCAATTTTTCTTTCAAGTACTCGTTTTCTCTTTCAACTAAATTTAACCTCTCGACAATAGGGTCGGTTGGAATTTCCGGTTCACATACCTCCTAGATAAAAATATCTATGTCAACTTGATGGGCATAATTTGTCATAAACACGAAATGCAACAAATAGTTTTAAAAGAGAATATACCACATCCGAATCATAACAAGGACGAGGGCCGACGGGGACGGATATCAAAACCATGGCACTATGTATAACAAAGGTGCTGGAAGGGCCCCACTCTGGAGGGCCGACGGGGACGAACCAGTACTAAAGGTGCTGGAAGGGCCCCACTCTGACAACATCCTGCCACCACTTTCTTTAGTACCGGTTCGTGGCACGAACCAGTGCTAAAGGTTCGCCACGAACCAGTACTAAAGAGCTCCTCCCGCCTAGCCGTTGGAACCGGCACTAATGGACACATTAGTGCCGGTTCTGTTACAAACCGGGACTAATGTGTCTCACATTTGACCCTTTTTCTACTAGTGAATGTACGTATAGAACTGGCATATATGCAGAGTGCAAGGTGTGCCAGGTAAAAATTACCAACACCAACCATGCTCCATGCACGCATTGGCATCCACCACCACCAGTGAGATGTGTGGCGCTCTCTGTGGACGGATCTTTCTCGGCAGCAAATCCTCTAACCAAATACCAATAGCTTATATTGGCAGTTTTCTAGGGAGTACTCTTTTCTGAAGGAAGCACCAATCTATTTTTCTTTATTTGTACACCGTGTCACAACTTTGACCCAAAGGTCCAGAGCTATTTTAGGGTGATTGGAGCAGTACTCGGAGAGTGATTGTAAGAATGATTTTCATTAGCTGTCACACTGATTGTAAGCATGAGCAGGTGGAAGATTAGGTTAGTGCGAAGCTTACCTTAAACCCTACTGTCGGTGTCAAAACCGGTGGATCTTGGGTAGGGGGTCCCGAACTGTGCGTCTAGGCGGATGGTAACAGGAGACGACGGACACAATGTTTTACCCAGGTTCGGGCCCTCTCGATGGAGGTAAAACCCTACGTCCTGCTTGATTAATATTGATGATATGGGTAGTACAAGAGTGGATCTACCACGAGATCAAGGAGGCTAAACCCTAAAGCTAGCCTATGGTATGATTGTTGTAATGTATGTTGTCCTACAGACTAAAGCCCTCCGGTTTATATAGACACCAGAGGAGGCTAGGGTTACACAGAGTCGGTTACAATGGTAGGAGATCTACATATCCGTATTGCCAAGCTTGCCTTCCATGCCAAGGAAAGTCCCATCCGGACACGGGACGGAGTCTTCAATCTTGTATCTTCGTAGTCTTGGAGTCCGGCGGACGATGATAGTCCGGCTGTCCGGACACCCCCTAGTCCAGGACTCCCTCAGTAGCCCCTGAACCAGGCTTCAATGACGATTAGTCCGGCGCGCATAATGTTCGGCATTGCAAGGCGGGTTCCTCCCTTGAATAATCCAGAGAAGATCATGAACACCAGGATAGTGTCCGGCTCTGCAAAATAAATTCCACATTCCACCGTAGAGAGAATAAAATGTACACTAGTCCAATCTGCTGATGTATTATGCGGCGTGACATCACACCGCTACCAGGCTTTTACTTGAATCGTTTTTTACTATACCACCTCAGCACGTTTAGCGAAGCAGTTTCCTTGGCACGTCTTGTCGAAGCAGAGATCGTGTTCCCCTTATTCCGGGATTCTCATCAATACGGACGTGGGTAACCCAACCGCGCCATTGATGGTGGCATTTGGGAGATAAGCGAGTTTTACCAGGCCGGTGGGGGGACGCACAGTTTCGTCCGCCTATATATAAGGGATAAGGATTTACCTTCTCACCTACGCCTTCTTCCTCCTTTGCTTATCCATCTCCGCGCGCTCAAGCTCCAACGCCCAAGCTCGCGCATCTCGCCTCGACCTTCTCTGAATATGTCCGGAGCGGGAGGCAAATGGTTGGCCTCCACCGTTAAGGAGGAGCACATCACCGAGCTGCGCAGCGCCGGATACCTCTCCGGCGATATCGCGCATCGGCTGCCCGACGAGGGGCAGCTCATCCCTACCCCTGGGCCTCATGAGAGGGTCATCTTCCTTCCCCACTTCCTCCGCGGACTGGGCTTTCCACTCCATCCATTCGTCCGGGGGCTCATGTTCTACTATGGCCTGGATTTCCACGATCTGGCACCGAACTTCATCCTCAACATCTCGGCGTTTATCGTCGTGTGTGAGGCCTTCCTCTGCATCCGGCCCCACTTCGGCCTGTGGCTCAAGACCTTCAACGTCAAGCTGAAGGTTGTGAAGGGCACGCAAGCGGAATGCGGAGGCGCCATGTTGGGTAAGTTGCCCAACGTCCCTTGGCTCGAAGGGGCCTTCGTGGACTCCGTCAAGGGGTGGCAATCGGGGTGGTTCTACATCACCGAGCCACGCAAGCCCACATGGGCAGCGGCCCCCGAGTTTAGATCTGGCGTCCCCATGCAGCTCACCTCCTGGAAAGAGAAGGGCTTGCTGTGGGGCAATCCGAAGGAGGTGACGGGACTCCGAGCCTGCATCCAGAAGCTGGTGAGCAATAAGCTCAGGCTCGTCGACATGGTCCAAGTCATGCTCATTCGTCGGATTCTCCCATGCCAAGAACGGGCATTTAATCTGTGGGAGTTCAATTCGGAACAGCACCAGGTGCTGAGAGGTCTCTTCGATACGACATACGAAGGCGCCTGGAGGGTGCTATTTAAGGGCGCCGAAGCCCCCGCATCCGCGACGGAAGATCGCGGATTTCGCTCGCAGCATCCGGCTGACGAGGTAAGTGATTCAACCCCATTACGGGACACTTGTGGTAATCGAATTGATCCTAAGAGGGTTTCATTCTTCCTTTTCCTTTGACAGGAATGGATGGAGAAGGCCAAGCAGCTTATCAGCTCGGCTCCCATGCCAGAAGACCCAGTGGACGCCCGTTTAGCAGGGCTGCTGGTTCCGGCACCGCATGTGGTGCCGGAGAAGAAGGCCAAGAAGGTGGCCGCGGGGACTCGAAAGAGTTCTCGCAATCAGGCGTCCGACGACGAGGCGGACTCCTCCCCCGAAGACGAGGAGGAGGAGGAGGACTCTCTCCCAGAGGAGGGAGAGAAGAAGAGGAAGGCTTCCCCGATAGGGGAGGCCGAAGGGTCCAAGAGGGGGAGGACTATCCCCCCGGACAGTTTCGCCAACACCACCGTTGGCGAGGATGAGTGGCCTCCAAGGGCCAGGCGTCCGGCAAGATTGTAAGTATCCGGATCCTTGATATGCAATTTCTTTCGTGTCGCGTAGTGTCCTTCTAACGCCGCATTCTATCCGTAGTCCGGCTGATGATGATCTCCCCGCTTCATCAAGCGGGTCATTGGCCCCGTCGGATGTGGACTCACTTCCGACTGCCACTACCCCCCGCGCCGGCGAGGGCGCCGAGGTGGGATCCCAGAGAGGGACCCATCAAGAGGAGGCTCCGGAGGCGCCGTCAGGCTGCCTCCCGGACTTTGTGCCGGACTCTACATCGGAACCCGTAGTGGTTCCAGAGTCTGGCGGGCGGCCCCTTCGAAAGAAGGGCAAGACCGTGACACCGGCGATCTCCGTCCAACCGGAGGCGCCAGATAACTTGTTGGAGGCGCTTAAAGGCGCTTCCATCGAGGAAGAACACCGCACTATCATGAGTGCGGTGATTCAGAAGGTTCAGCTCGCTAAGAGCGGGCTAACCGAAGCCTGCAGCAGCCTTCTAACAGGCTTTGAGGTAAGAAGTTAAAGTTATGTAATGTAATACCGCATAGATAGTAGCCCCTGATGCTCAGTTCGGTGTTCGGAAAGAAAAGCCGGACTGAGGATCTAACAAGATATACATAGGGTTGCTTAAAATATGTCAATATGGGTTTGCAGGCTGCGCTGTTGACCTCTACCGCACTAACGACGGAGGTCGATGTGCTGAAGCAGGATCTCGAGCGGTCCGAGCGAGAGCTCGGCCATGCGAAGAAGCAGCTCGAGCACAAAGAAGGTGAGTAAAACCACTTTGAATAGTTACCTTATAGAAAAGGATTTTGGTTGCAATGAAGTTAACAAGGATAATATGGGTATTGCAGGGGCCACTAACGAGGTGGCAGCCCTGAAGGAGGGTGTGTCCGTGGCCGAACGCAGTGCGGCCGCGGAACGGGCAGAGCGAGAAAAGCAGGAGGCGCGGGTGGCGGAAGTTCGGCAAGAGCTCCAGGCTCTCATGGAGAAGCATGAGAGTTTGGAGCGTGACTCCAAGACTCGAGAGTCCGAGCTTGCCTCGGCTCTCGAAAGTGCCAAGTCCGCCAAGGCTGAGGCCCATAAGGCCCTTCAGGAGGTTGAAGATATAAAGAAGATAGCGGCGGGTAAGGCATTTTTCATGCAAAGCAGGCATGTTAATGTGAACTACCTGACACTTACCCGCATTCGGAGCTCTCCAGGGGCGTTTGCAGATCTGCCGCGTAGTGCGTCTGATGCCGCCGCATTCTATCGTGGCAAGGAGGGGAGCTCGACGGAGAAGGTCTTCTGGTCTCAGTACGCTGAGGCCGGCCATCCGGTGCCCCCAAGCGACCAGCTGAAGCAGCTGGTCGAACTCCACAAGGTAGCTGAGGAGGCCATGAAGGGCCTTATAGTCCGGCTGTGGCCTGAACAGGTCATGCCTGGGAGCTACTTCGGCCTCGTGCGGCGGCTGGTGGATGCATGCCCCTGGGTGGAGGTCATCAAGCGCTCCGCCTGTATTGAAGGTGCTCGCCGGGCCCTCGCCCGCACAAAGGTGCATTGGGGCAGGTTGGATGCAGAGAAGCTTCTCACGGACCCACCGCCACCGGGCAAGGAGTATCGCACGCCCGAAATGTATTATAAAACTGTCCTAAAGGGAGCCCGCGATATTGCGGATGAGTGCCCCAGAAATGTAATCTTTGAGTGAACTTGCTATGTATTATCCTGTGCGCTGAAACTTTGTTCATGTGCGCCTTGAGCAACGCTTGTTTAATTTAAAATATTACCTTCTGTGCGGCTGTTTATAAAATCTGAGAGATGGCAAGTCGTTGGCTTCAGCCCCCAAGCCACGAGTGTTGGGGTGTTCGGGATAAACTTGAGCACTCTTGCTCCCATTTTTGGGTCCATCTAGGGAGGCGCTCAACCCAATGAACAAGGCAACCGGACTTATAATGCTTGAACACTCTCACTTAGCCATAGAATTCTATAATTTTAAATTTCGGCGAAGCCCCTGGTATTCGGAAGACCGAATCCGGGGCGCTATCCACGCCTTCGTCGGACATTGTCCGGAACTTCGCTCGAAGCGGCGTGAGTCTTTAAGAACCCGAAAAAACCTCTCGAACAGCGACCAGTCTCTCGCCTTATCATGCCGGTCAGTTTTAGCTTTCTCCACTGAGGCGCTCGCCCGGCTCAACCGGGGCGTAATCGCAGTGGTTCTCCCAGTGCCACCTTAGCCGACAGAACAGAACGTAAGGCACCAAAACGTGGGAGCCGGGCAAACCCAACTATTGACCCAAGACATGATTCGGAGCCGATTCATATAATGCTATAAGTTCGGGGTGCCGCACTTATGAAAGTGTTCGGACTTATCACACCATAGTGTGGGGAACATAAGCCCCTGGTGTATTAGGCCGTACCAAATATACGGGTGCAAAATGTCATGTAATGAGCATATCTATGTAAAAGGTAATGTAATTGCAGTCAAAAAGGTGCTGCATTATTTATGAAAGAAAGTCTGCTATGAGTGCGGACTGATACAAAGTGCGGTAAGCAAGGGATTTGGACTAATTAAACATATCCCCCCTCCAGGGGTGAGCTAGCGGACTTGGTGTATATAATCGGATATAATGTTCGTAATTGAGACCACCTGAGTGTTCGTCGCAGCCTTCTTTCGTCCCTGACCGTTGCATCATGAGTTCGGCAGGTTCATCGCCGGACAGGGCCTCTGGTTAACGGAGTCCTGTGTACACAAAGAAGGAAAATAAAAAATAAAAAAGGGGGGGCACACTTGCGAGCCCCTGGTGTGGTCGAACCGCACTCTGGGTCCATTGCGATCGTGCCCCTTCCCCTGTGCCCATGGTATCTCCAAAGCGTAATGATGTACGCGGAGTGTTATTCTTGCGATCATGCGCGGGTGGGGGTTGGGGCCGCATTGCTACGCGTGCTCTGATCGCGCCAGGTGGTCTTGGTTGGTATTGCTTCGGGCGCGTTTTGCTGTATCCGGCCGTTTAACGGCCGGACTCGAGAATTGCCTTAAGAGGCTGCTCTGTACTTCTGCTGCGAGAGCTGTTGTATGTTCCTCCGTTCGGAGGGAGCGTTCCGTATTCCCGTTGACCGTGATGACTCCACGAGGGCCTGGCATTTTGAGCTTGAGGTATGCATAATGCAGCACCGCGTTGAATTTTGCAAACGCGGTTCGTCCGAGCAGAGCGTGATAGCCGCTGCGAAACGGGACTATGTCGAAGATTAACTCCTCGCTCCGGAAATTATCCGGGGATCCGAAGACCACTTCCAGTGTGACTGAGCCTGTACAGTTGGCTTCCACTCCTGGTATGACACCTTTAAAGGTTGTCTTTGTAGGTTTAATCCTTGAGGGGTCTATGCCCATTTTGCACACTGTATCCTAATAAAGCAGGTTCAGGCTACTACCGCCGTCCATCAGGACTCTCGTGAGGTGAAATCCATCGACGATTGGGTCTAAAACCAATGCGGCGAATCCGCCATGGCGTAGGCTGGTCGGATGGTCTCTTCGATCGAAAGTGATTGGACAAGAGGACCATGGATTGAACTTCGGGGCGACCGGCTCCATCGTGTAGACATCCCTTAGTGCGCGCTTCCTCTCCCTCTTGGGTATATGGGTCGCGTAAATCATGTTCACCGTCCGCACTTGTGGGGGAAAACCCTTCTGTCCTCTATTGTTCGGCGGTCGGGTCTCTTCCTCGTCGTCGCTGTTTAGCCCCTTGTCATTGTTTTCGGCAATTAACTTGCATGCCTGCTTGAACACCCAGCAATCTCTATTAGTGTGATTAGCTGGTTTTTCAGGGGTGCCATGTATCTGGCATAAGCGGTCGAGTATTCGGTCCAAATTGGACGGACCCGGAGTGGTTCTTTTGAATGGCTTCTTCCGCTGACCGGGTTTAGAGCCTCGGAATCTGGCGTTGACTGTCGTATCCTCCTTATCGTCGCCGTTAATGCGGCGTTTGTTTTTGTTTCGACGTGACCTGCCGTTGTTGTCCTTAGTATCCGGACTGCCAGAATTTTTACGGAGATTGTTGCTGCGAGCTAGCCAGCTGTCCTCTCCCGCGCAAAAGCGGGTCATTAATGATGTGAGGGCTGCCATGGATTTCGGCTTTTCCTGCCCCAGGTGCCGGGCTAGCCATTCGTCCCGGATGTTATATTTGAAGGCTGCGAGGGCCTCTGCATCCGGACAGTCGATGATTTGGTTTTTCTTTGTCAAGAACTGTGTCCAGAATTGTCTGGCCGATTCGTCTGGCTGCTGAATAATGTGGCTTAGGTCATCGGCGTCTGGCGGTCGCACATACGTGCCCTGGAAGTTGTCGAGGAATGCGGCTTCCAGGTCTTCCCAACACCCAATTGACTCTGCGGGCAAGCTGTTGAGCCAATGCCGAGCTGGTCCTTTAAGCTTGAGTGGGAGATACTTGATGGCGTGGAGATCGTCGCCGCGGGCCATATGGATGTGGAGAAGATAATCTTCGATCCAAACCGCGGGGTCTGTTGTGCCATCATAGGATTCAATGTTTACAGGTTTAAACCCTTCAGGGATTTGATGATCCATTACTTCGTCAGTGAAGCATAGTGGGTGTGCGGCGCCTCTGTATTGGGCAATATCACAACGCAGCTCGAGAGAGCGTTGTCTGCTGTGTTCGGCCCGGCCGGGGTTATTGTATCCGGCGCGACGGTATTCGTCATGGGTCGTGGGGCGCCCACGTGATCCGTAGATGGATCTGGATTCCCTTGCTTTGTCCTCCAATATGTCTCGTAAGTCCAGCACGTTCCCTCTTGGCTTCGTACTTTTGGAGCGATGCCGGGGTACGGTGTTGGCTGGGGGCCTGGATGCCTCTCTGTCACGACCACGGGGTGGTCGGTCAGCCGTATCGTGCGCTGGTGACGGAGGTATGTATGCTTCCTCCTCTAATCGGGGGAGCAGCTTGCGTCTTGGGTAGCTTTTGGAGGGGCGTTCGAGTTTATACTCTTCGGCCGCGAGGACCTCGGTCCATCGATCGGCCAGCAGGTCCTGATCAGCTTGAAGCTATTGCTGCTTTTTCTTTAGGCTGTTTGCTGTGGCGATAAGCCTGCGCTTGAAACGCTCTTGTTCGACGGGATCCTCAGGTATGACGAATTCGTCATCGTTAAGGTTTGCTTCGTCTTTGGAGGGAGGCATATAGTTATGATCCTCAACCTCTTCGTCTGCCGCCCTCTCGTGAGGGCTTGCTTCTGCATCCTCCTGCGCTGAGTCTTGCTGGAGGGGATTGTCTTCGGCACTCTCTGGGGTATTATTATCTCCTGTGCCGGAATCTCCATTCTTGCTGTGGCGGGATTTAGAGCGGCGCCGCTGACGCCGGCATTTGGGCTGCTTCTTTAAAGAGTCTGCCTCCGCTGCTTCTTCGCCGTCCCCGTCTTTTGGGGTGTCCACCATGTATATGTCGTATGACGAGGTGGTGTTCCAGTGCCTTGTAGGCGCTGGTTCCTATTCGTCTCCGGCATCGTCGTCCATAGCGTCGATGTCGTCGGAGTCGTAGTCTAGCATGTCGGTTAGATCGTCGACAGTGGCTACAAAGTGGGTGGTGGGTGGGCTCTGAATTTCTTCGTCGTCCGTACCCCAACCATCCTGGCCATAATCCGGCCAGGACTCTCCCGATAACGAGAGGTGCTTTAGCGAATTTAGGATGTCGCCAAAGGGCGAGTGTTGGAAGATGTCCGCGGCGGTGAATTCCATAACCGGTGCCCAATCCGAGTCGATTGGTAGGGGCGCGGGAGGTTCGGAGTCCGGCAAGGAGTCCGGAACCTCGGAATCACGAGTTTCGCAGGGGACAAGATTAGCGTTCGGCTCCATCGCCGTGGAAGTTGGGGCCCCCAAGGCGGTGTCCATCCACCGATCCTCGGTCTGGGCGATCGGCTCCGGACTAATGGCCGAAGCGGATCCGTGTGCGGCCACCAAGGCACTGTCTGGTGGCAGAGCTAGATCATGCCCATCGTAACAGTGCGGCTCGCTTGGCTGTGGCTCGAGTCCGTCGAAGATCAAGTCTCCGCGGACGTTGGCCGTGAAGTTTAGACTTCTGAATCTGACCTGACGGCCAGGGGCGTAGCTTTCGATCTGCTCCAGATGGCCAAGCGAATTAGCCCGCAGTGCGAAGCCGCCGAATACGAAGATCTCTCCGGGGAGAAAAGTCTCACCCTGGACAGCGTCGTTGGTTGAAAATGCCATCGGGCCGATCGGTGACGGCACAGAGGAACTCTCAATGAAAGCACCAATGTCGGTGTCAAAACCGGCGGATCTCGGGTAGGGGGTCCCGAACTGTGCGTCTAGGCGGATGGTAACATGAGACGAGGGACACGATGTTTTACCCAGGTTCGGGCCCTCTCGATGGAGGTAAAACCCTACGTCCTGCTTGATTAATATTGATGATATGGGTAGTACAAGAGTGGATCTACCACGAGATCAAGGAGGCTAAACCCTAAAGCTAGCCTATGGTATGATTGTTGTAATGTATGTTGTCCTACGGACTAAAGCCCTCCGGTTTATATAGACACCAGAGGAGGCTAGGGTTACACATAGTCGGTTACAATGGTAGGAGATCTACATATCCGTATTGCCAAGCTTTCCTTCCACGCCAAGGAAAGTCCCATCCGGACACGGGACGGAGTCTTCAATCTTGTATCTTCGTAGTCTTGGAGTCCGGCGGACGATGATAGTCCGGCTGTCCGGACACCCCCTAGTCCAGGACTCCCTCACCTACCGCCACCATTTAAACGAGGCGAGCATCGAGGGAACTGTGCAGAATGGCGGGGAAGCAACGTCGTGCCATCCGGCCTCCTCTTGCGGTGGGAGAACGAATACTCCTGTGGCTCCGGCTAGCTCTGCACCCTCACGAACGGCACACCATACTCGATCGATTCCTTATCCTCTGGGTGCTCGACCTTCGACCTGTACGCCCACCACCTCCGCCTGACTGTCGCCTCGGGCGAATCTGTTTGCTCCATCGCCTAGAGGAGATACTCGATGAACTCAAAGGACTACGGCGTGACTGCCGCCGAGGAGTACATGTACATCGCTGCCCTTATTGCCGTCGTCTCGCTCTTTCGCATACATTGCCACATGGCCCTCACCGTCCTTGAAATCTCCCGCTCATTGTCAAACCAAGTAAGGATCTCCTTCAACCTGGCTAACTTTGCCTGGTCGCCGCCGGCAATCTACCTGATTCGCTGCTGCATCCTCTCCATAGATGTCCTTCTGAGTGGTCCGGTGCTAGCTTTGGAAGATGGGAGGAGAGACGGTGATCTTGCAATAGAGAAGAGGGAGAGGCGAGACGGTGGTTTTGGGATGGAGATGATGGAGAGGAGAGGAGGTGGTTTTGCAATGGAGAAGATCAGAAGAGGGAGAGGCGAGACGGTGGTTTTGCAATGGAGATGATGGAGAGGAGAGGAAGTGGTTTTGCAATGGAGAAGAGGGAGAGGAGCGTGCGGCAACGATTTAGGATTGGACGAGAGGGACGACGCGCTGTGACTGGATCAAAATCAAAATCAATTTACCCTTCAATTAAGAAAGCGACCCCACATTAACTAGTCTCCCTTTTATTCTGGGTCATAATTGACCATGATTTTTGCGCATAAAATATATGTTATACGTTGCAAAAATAATATAATTTGAAAGTACATTCAGATACGAACCAAACAATACAATTTTTGGTGACATGCATTCACATTTTGCTTGTCAAATACAGTACATGGTCAAACTTTGACCCAAAATAGGCAAAACAAAAAAATACTTCCAAGACCAGCGCCGCTCTTCTCCTCTTAAACCACTGCCGCTCCTCTCATGTTCCAATCTAAATCCAGCGCCGCTCCTCTCCTCTTCCATTTCAAAACCACCGCCCCTCCTCTCCTGTTCCAGTCCAAAACCAGCATCGCTCCTCTCCTGTTCTAATCCAAAACTAGCGCTGCTCCTCTCCTCTTCCATTCAAAACCACCGTTCGCGAGTGAAGGTGCTGTGGAGAAGTAGATCGATGGAGGAGTACAACCGATACGTGAGGATCGCAGACGACGACCCTGTGAAGCTAGCTAGGATGTTGGAGATACAGTCTTGGTTTGACAACAAGGACCAACTAGCGGCAACGGCAACATCCATGGCCAAATATCTACAATAGAGCGGAAAGGCGGTGATACTCCCGGAGGGAGTCGCGCGGAGTACATAGAGCTACTCCTCTGGGCCAGGGAGCAAACAGATTCACCGAATCCGATCGTGAGGGAGCGGTGGTGGGAGTATCGATCCCAGATGGAGCATCCACCAGTGATTGAAGGATCAAGCATCTATAAGATGCCGTTTGTGAGGGTGTCCTGCCAGAGCGAGCCGGTGGAGTCTTCGTCGACCGAACCCAACTGCAAGAGGAGAAAAGCAGTTGGCCCGATGACGCTTCCCCGCCATCCTCTCCCTCGTCGTTCACATCGTCTCACGGGGCGTCTGTCTGTCACCGAGGAATAGGAGGGGACTGCCCCCCAGCCCAATAGTCGGGCAGGTTGTGAATTGTCAAGCGGAGCTTAGGGTTGTAAGTATTTGCAGGTTGTGAATTGTGTTTTGTGTTGTGTATTTTGAGAGTACTTTCAGATATGAATGTCTTTTGAATTTCAGATTTGTAGTATTGAGCATATGAAGTATTTTATGAATTCTAGAGATCTATTTTTAGCACTTAAAAATGTAGTTTCATAGGAGTATAAAAGTGCAGACAATGTGATTCTTAGAGAAGAAACTGCAAGTTTCAGTTTCAGATAAGAAACTTCAAGTTCAGTTTCAGATAAGAAACTGCAACTTTCAGAGGCAGAGCATTTATATTAACACGGCCTTTTCAAACAAGGTTAACATCATGTTGGAAGTTTTATTCATGGTCGAAAATGGAACTACCAGCCACTTAACATCATGTCGATCAACATTCATGCATAGCACATCTTCATATGATGCACAGTCAAAAAGATATGCTATTTTCAAAATTCCCACATAATGTCTGAGTGTGCGAAACACAGAGAAAACGAGGGACGAAGTTTTGGCAAGTGTTGGACGTGGTGTGCGTAGATGACAATGGGGACCCACATGTCAATAAAGGCAGAGGAAAAAAATTTGGAGATATTTTCCCTGCACAGGTGGAATCGAACCCGGGCGGAACAGCTGTCGGGTAGTGTCACTTGGCCACTAGGCTAGTTCAGTAGTTTCGTTAATAATAATGCACTTCCTCAGGTGGTCGGATCCCCTCCTGTGCCTTTGTGCGCTCGCCGCGACACCGCTGTCAGCCGTTGTGAACATGCTGAACAAACGAGAGGAATCTAGAGAGGACTGTACATGGAGAGGCGGACAGTTGGGACCCACCAGGTCTATGGTCGTACGCAAGCAAGTGCCTCATCGAAAAAATATTTCCTTCTAATGCTATACTGACGTTGGGGCCCATGGGTTTGTCAATATAGTTACATTTTTAGGTGCTTCAATGTAGTTAGTATAGGAGATAAATTCACAACGAAGGCGGGGAGCTGGCAGGTATCATTTATTATCACTGGGGCAGCAAGTATCAGCTGGGTTTTCGGCTGCCCCGTCTAGGCTTTCTTTTTTAACATGCGCAGCCCACGACCTCGGATGGGAGGTCCATAGGCCTGTTTGTATTTTCTTGAAGGCCGTCATGTGTCAACCGGCCTATGGAGCCTATGGACCTCCCATCCGAGGTTTTATTTTTCCTGAAACATCGACAACCCAATTTATGTATTTTTTTTGAAGAAAATGCAGAGGTCTGTTCTATTTTTCTATATAAGAATAGAAACGTCAGATCCAACTTATGTTTCCCTTCTAACTATATTATATATATTTAAATTATTTTATATGTTATTATATATTATTTTTATTGTCATCATATATTTAACAGATACTTACATATGTAAGAAAACAATATCCCACATCTTATTAACTTATAAAAATAATTTCTTAATAATAAAATCCTGGATTGTTTTGGCACGAAATCCTAGTGATTGCGTACAAAAGCTTGGTAAGATTTAGGGACAAATGTAATAATATCACTTATTATTAAAATATATTTATAACAAAATGCTCAGCACCTGTTTATTTTTTGATAACATTGCAGCCCCAACCCAACATTATAATTAGAATTAGCCCAGCAAAATCGTGTATTTCGAGAAAGTGCAAATGGCCTGTAATTTTTTAGGAAAAAAATAAATGGGCCGCATGGATGCTACATTATTTGTTTACCCAGCCCAGCTAATGGACTGTAATTCAAAAAAAAATCAAATTGACTGTAAATTCTACCGCGCAAAAAAAGACTGTAAATTCTGAAAAAATGGGTTGAATACATGCCACATTTTTGGAGGCTGAAATGTGGGCCAATAGGTCGAAGCCAACGCAAGTTGTTGTCAACTTAATCAACAAATGATTCTGACATCGTTAGCCATTGGATTTACATGCAACGACCGGCATCCATCTTCAATCTCTCGTCTTCTTCCTCCATCGCCGCCGGGACCACCTCCCGCCTCCTGCTGCTAGCAACTCTGCTTAGCACGCTTCGCTGTGAAGCACTACTCCACCATTGGTCAGGCCATCCCTCCACCCCTCCACATCTCATGTTCTTCTCCACCGACTGCCGAACCACACCGCACTAGAACCAATTAACCCTCATACACCTCTCCGTCTGTGACTCTACTCCCACGTCTTCCCATCTCCGGCTCGTTGTTGTCCGGGGCCTCGCCGTCGTCCACCACCTTGGATGCACTCGGCGCGGCGTGGTCAACGTGGTCAACGAACGACACCATCGGAAGTAGACTGTGTGTGGAGAGGCTGACAGCTGGGTCCACGGTCGCACACAAGGAAATGCCTCCTTATTACGCGCAAAATAATGATTCCTCCACCTGACAGCTGGGACCCACCGAAAGGGCCTCTGTATTTCGCGAAAAAATGTGCCCCCAGCTGACAAGTCGGACCCACCAGCTATCTTCGCACGCAAGGAAGTGCCTCCTTATTACGCACAAAAAAATGAATACTCCCCCTGCCAGCTGGAACCTAGCATAGTGGGAGGCTGACTTGTGGGCCTACCAAGTTGATGGGGATGGAGGGCTTTGTCAACTTAGTCAATATGAACGATTCTAGCTCCTGTTACCGTACGATGTTCATCCAACGGCCGTAGTGCTTCTTCAACCTCTGGTCTTATTGCTCCAGCCGCCCAAACCAGCGTCGGTCGTGCCGCGTGCTCTACCTCCCATGGCCGACTGTGATGCCGCGGAGGCCTCACCGCCCCCTACTACTCCCACCGCTGGCCAGGCCATCCCTCTACTCACCCACACCCCCTGTTATTCTGCGGCGACAGCAGCCTCACACCGCAGCCGAACTAGTGAACCCTCGTACTCCTCTTCGCGTGGGCATCCACTGTCGCGTCTTCCCGGCTCCGCGTTGTCCCCTTCCTAGGCCTCGCTGTCGTCCATCGCCCTAGTGCTCTCGGTGCGGCGTGGTCAACGTGGTGAGAGGCTGACAGCTGGGTCCACGGCTGCAGCAAGGAAGTGCCTCCTTATTACGCAGAAAATAATGATTCCTCCACCTGACGGCAGTGACCCACTGGATGGGCCACCGTATTTCGCGAAAAAAACTTTTCCCCCTGACTGCTGGGACCTACCAGCTATATCTTCGCATGCAAGGAAGTGCGTCCATATTACGGGCAAAAAAATGATTCGCCTCCTGACTGCTGGGACCCACCAGCTACATCTTCGCACGCAAGGAAGTGCGTCTAGGCAAAAGAAAACGATTCGCCCCCCTGACTGCTAGGACCCACCAGCTACATCTTCACATGCAAGGAAGTGCCTGACAGTCGGGCCCCACCTAGTAGCATTGTCATTCTGGTCGCGAACGTGTATGTACATATTGGTCGATGTAGAGGCGCGCACGTAGCTTGTACACGTACGTACAGCGGCCAGAGTGCAAGAAAGAAAATACGGCCACGTACGTACATACGGGCGGGGTCTCGAATGCCTACTCGCACATACGTACGGCCAGGACTCGTGTACATGGCTGGGTCGGAACGGAGAAAATCCGTTGTCGTCGTGTTCATGGGGAGGCAACGGAATGCGTCGTGTTCATCGGGAGGCAACGGAATGCGTCGTGTTCATCGGGAGGCAACAGAACGCGTGGGAGCCAATCGGCTTGGACGGAACAGGTGATGGAAATGAGGCATGGCGTACCGCAGAACGGAGAAACGACCTTGTGTTCGACCAGCCACGTTCAAAATGGGATCCTGTTCATCAGGAGGGGTCTGGCGTACTACAAAGTAGAGGAAACGGACTTATGTTGGAGCTCCTACGGTCGAAATAGGGTCCTGTTGATCGGGAGGGGTGTGGCGTACCGCAAAACGGAGGAAACGGACTTGTGTTGGAGCGCTACAGTCAAAACGGGGGTCCTGTTCATCGGGAGGGGTGTGGCGTACCGCAAAACGGGACTCCATGGGATATTGTTCATCTCCACCGTCGACCTCCTCCAGCCTCCACGAGCTAATATTCATCCACCGTTGACCTCCTCCAGCCTCCACCTGCGATTGTTCCTCCACGGGCTCCTGTTCATCCAACCTCCACCGCGCGCTACTCCACCCGCTACTGTTCAACCACCCCTCTCCACGGGCTCCTGTTCAACCACCCCTCCACGGACTACTATTCATCCACCCCTCCACGTCTACTATTCATCCAGCCCTCCACGGGGTCGTCCTGTTCATCCAGCCCTCCACGGGGTCCTGTTCATCCAGCCCCAACTGGCTCGATCGATCGGGGTTCTGTTCATCCAGAGGCAACACCACGGGGTCCTGTTCATCCACCCCCACCACTCACTGTTCATCCAACCCCACCCCCACCCCCTCCGTAACGCTCACTGTTCATCCAAAGGCAGCATCAATCGCCTTCAGTTAGCAGCAGTAGCAAAGGAATCGCTCGATCGGGTTCAGTTAACACCCATCGATAGATCGCTCGGGTTCAGTAATGCGTAGCCTGCAGTCCAATCGCTCGGGTTCAGTTAGAGCCCAACGCCTCGCTCGGGTTCAGTTACAGCCCAACGCCTCGCACACACGCGTGTACGTGTACAAGAGAAACACGCATCGCTCGGCCCCCGCCACCCACCATAACCGGGAACTCGCCGAAATTTTCCTCGCCCTCGCTTCTACTACGTTTTTTCTGTCATGGACAGCCCAAAGAATGTCATGCAGCTGCGTCTTCGGCCCGCCCAGGACGAAAAGCCCATTTTATGTCATGATTTTTTGTCATAGAAGTAGGAGCCCACCGCCCAGGTTGAAGACGACGCCACCGCTCGATCCTTCACATGATCATGACTTTCGCCCACAAATCTTGACCCGAGAGCAGTGGAAGCGCAAAACTCCTTGACGGCGGCTCCAAGAAGGATAGTGATGCCCACGGGCGCCGTCGCAACTGGCCGACAAGCGTTCGTGAGGCTTTTGCCTGGAGCAGCATGACCAACACTCCCACACAACACTCCATTGGCCCGCACACCTCTGACGCAGCAAACACGCCACCACCGCGCCAGAGCCACATTCGCCCTCGCCATTCATCTGCCAAAATAGACGAGCCAGATCCAACATCTGGCACCCACCACCGCTACACGAGCACCCCCACGCCGGAGAACGGAGCTCCCAACTGTGGCAGAATCTCCACCGACGCAGATAACCAGAACCGGCCAAAGCCGGTCAGATCTAGCGAGCTGGCACTCCATCGACAAGATCCCACACGGGGACGAGCTCGCACAAGCAGGACCAGGGGGACGCCATCCCTCCTAGCCCAGCGGGAGAAGAACTGTCGAGCGACGCTATGAGGCCACGACGTCGCCGGAGTTGCCACGCTGAAGAGGAAAACATCGGGCAGCAAGGGGGCCGAGCTTCCTCCACCGCGAGCAGCTGGCGCGCAGTAGCACCGCGCCCAGGCCCGACCACCACGCCACCCAAGCGGCCGTAGCAACCGTCATTGCCACGAAGACCGAGGCCGCTGCCCCGGGACCCAGGCTTCACCTCGCCCTTCGCTACGGCCGGATGTCCCCCTCCCCTTAGAGGAAGGGGCCCGCCGCCACCGCGGTAGGGGCCGGCGGTAGCGGCAGCAAGGGAGGAGCGGGAGACCGGACCCGCCGGCACTAGTGGCCCCCCGGGAAGTCTCAGGAGGAGACGGCGCGAGGGAGAGGGGGATGGATAAGAGGAAGTAGTAACATGGACTATTAACAAAAGCATGTAACTAGTCTAAGTTACTCCCCACTATGGATAGTCTGATGGGGTTTGCATGATGGTGGTAGATTTTCCAAGATCCGAGACTTTCATCATGTGGTAATGATGGTAGACTGCCTAGAGGTTGTGCACCTCTCTAATTCTCGCCGTGACTCCCATTCCATTGTGGCTTTGTTCCATTTGGAAGTTGTAGACTTGCCTTTTTTTTCTTTAGTTCCTTAATTATCCAACATGTAAACAGAGAGTTGAATTGATTTCAAACCATGTTAAGAATCTGACCCTCCTAGTCGCTCATTCAATCTTCTAGCGCACATTGGTGCTACGCGTGCGGTTTACTTGTCGGTCACTGATAGTTGTATTGATTCTGAACCTCCTTCCTCATCAGGCTTCGTTCGCTTAATCCTGCCCCGCCGAGATTGGAGTCAAAACTTCGTGGATCGGTCGGGTATATATCCTCGATTGCTTCATATAGTGCATTCGTTTATACCATGCGGGGATAGAAACCCTGTCAAAGCCCCTCGCAACCTTGCAGTTTTGACGGGGAAAATAACCTCTCCTCTGTATGAGTGGAATTAATCACGTTGTTGCTGTATGGAAGGCGTGACGGTGTGGGGTCAACACAACACCCTCGTGGATTGGATCCTATGGATCCTATAGGGGGTCAAATATCTAGTAACCGAACATAGCCTTAGACTGATCATAAGGAGTAACTTAGACTAGTAACGTGCATATGTTACTAGTCTATGTTACTATCATCATAATGGGTAGTAACATATAGATGGTAACCTCCCTTGGCCTATGGCTACGGGAGAAGCAAGGGCCGAACAACCTGCGGAGGAAGGATCTACGTACAATCTTCATTCTAACACTTTGGGAACTGTGGAAGCATCGCAATGCTATTGTGTTTGATGGAGCAACTCCTTCGATGAGTGTGCTCCTAAGTAGGGTGAGGTCCGAAGGCATGGTTTGGTTCGGAGCCGGCAAGTTTAAAGGGAATGTTGACCCTTTCTTCTGTAGTTTACATAGGTGGGCGAGTAGTGAGGAGTAAGTTGTAACGAAACCCTTGTAAAACTATGGTGGAGGCACTCTTTTGCCTTTCTTCTTTAATATATAAGAGTGTGCATATTCGAGAGAAAAATATAGATGGTAACAGCAAGTCTTCACTAATTGAGATATATACTCATTTTACCTCGGGGTGTGCTATGTTACAGTAACATATTATGTTAGGCTGATCATAGTGGGGGTAACATAACCGGTATCATGCATTTGAGACTAGCAAACATGCTTATGTGGTAGGCAATTAAAGAAGAGAGGAAGGGTTAAAGTAACGTAGCTAGATACCGTATCATAATAAATGTTATGCTACTAGGTGTCATGCATGACAATAAATAAGATGATTTATGACAATAATTTATGATAGCATGCACTACGAAGATAGTATTATAAACCAATATCATATGCATGATACTAGTGTATGATACTCCCCACTATCAATAACCTTACCAGTTACCACAAGTATCTCTCTCCTCATTAACTCTATGCCACATAAGCAAATTTATCTTAGGAGGTGTTATGTTACTATCTAAGTTACTCCCACTATAACTAACCTTAGCGATCTAATAATGACTGATTGTTTCAGATGCGCTTTTGTTGAATTGAATTGAATAAATAAATATCTCCAAATTCCACACAGTTAATACTAATTATAAATCAGATTATTTATGAACACAATAAATCAGTTTATTTATGGAAGAAAAATAATACGATCTAGAAAGCCCTATGAAGCCCAATTAGCCTAATAACACGATCGGGCCCAGTTCTTTTGTCAGAATTTTAGATAGAATTGTAAAACAAATGAGACTCGAAGCTGGGTAGAGGTTGGATTACGAGAGAATCGGCAAAAAGAACTGGCCATAGAAAGCCCTACATAAACCAAGTTCCTCTCGAGAAAAAGGGATCTGGATTCTAAAAAAAGAAAAAAGAAAAGAGGGATCTTTGCCGGCGCCGCCTCCTCTTGCACTCGTGCCCGCCGTGCAGTCTTGATCCGCCGGCGCACTTGCCTTCCAGCCCGCCTCTCTCCATCGAGATCCGCCCCTCGTCGCCGTTGACGTTCAGAGGTACCTCCCTCCCCGCCCGGTTCCCTTCTCCGCCTCTCTCTCCCCTGTCCAACACCTCCGTTGCCGAGTCTAGCTTGGACGAACATCAACCGAAGCTGCAGAAGGGATCCTGATTGGATTGGTTTAAGGGGGAAAACAAGACAGGTACAAAATTTTCAGCGTAGGTGTCAAATCCCCAGCAGAGTTCACGGTACCAGTAACGGAGGAGATATTATGGGTGTTTTGGAGAGCTAGTCCAGAACTGTGATGGCTTGGATCGTTGACCTTAACTAATTACTAGATTGTAATGTTCGCAATCTAAAAAAGACCAAGTCATTACTCGTTGAAAGGATTAGAGTGCATCAGCCATGATTACTGTGATAAGAAGCTTCAGTTTTCAATGGTCGCTGTGCAAAAGGAATTTTGATATTTAAGGGATGTATCTATGTAGCGCGCTGCACAACTTCAGATTTGTACACAGCTCTGAATTTGATTGCTGTGTCAACTAATTTACATTGTGCTGGAGAGCTACAGCGACTATCTTTTGTGCTCTCTTGCTAGTTTGTTGCTATGTAGTAGTACGTTGTTGTTTCAGAGCTACCTCAAATATTATTGTTTCATGCTTCTAGTATGCTAATCTTCACATAATGTTTTTCATGGCTTTGTTCTGTTTTCCTTGATGAGTATAGTGTATAGTTTTATCTGTATTGCATCATCGTTTTTCGGACTGAAGGAACTCTGAGACCGCTGGACGTGATTCGATCCCTCCTATTGGTAAGTATTTTTTCCGTCTTCCCGTTTCTTTTCATCTTTTTGTAGTCGACGATCAACCAGATCTCGTTGTGTTGTCCTTTCTTCTTTTATTACTAATAGAAGTCAGTTTCTAATGGAGTACTCGTTACTTATAGCAGTCGGTTTCCTTTGTGATTTTTCATGTGTTGGTTGCATCTCAGACCTCGACTGGGCGTTGAAGATGCATAGCAGCAGGGCAGAGGATATCACGCCTAGGGAGGTCAAGAAGAGGAGGAGAATTCACATGGCCAATGCACGAGATGGTTGCGGGGCGTCGATTCCGTATGAGATGATCATAGAGGTGCTGCAGTGGCTCCCCGTCAAATCTATCTTCCGCTTCCGGGCAGTTTGTCGCTCCTGGGAGGCGCTACTCTCCTCCGATGAATTCCGCTGCCTCCATATGGCAGCAGCTAAGGATGCAAGGCGGCGGGCACCACCACCCAAGCTGCTATACATCTCACCTACCACCACATTCGACTCCACCGCGGTCTACTCGTGCTCCTTCTCGCCATCATCATCATCTAGCCGCCCCAGAGATCGCGGGGACCTACTGTTCACCATCGATGGCGCCCGTGGCAACTGTGTGGAAGTAGTGACCCCCGTGCCATGCCACGGCCTCACCCTCCTCTACGACGCTGTCGGCGCAGCTTTCTACATCTGCAACGCGGCAACACGAGCTGCTACGCGTCTGCCAGCGTCCACTGAGGAACGAGCATCCAGATCCGCTGCTGGGCTGGGGTTTGATGCCCGCACAGATGAGTACAAAGTGGTGAGGTTGATCAATGGGTTGTCTTATCAGAAGGACATGGTGAGGTGTGAAGTTTACACGCCTGGAGGCCGCTTTGGAGATCGCTGGAGGCCGCCTGCCGGAGGAGTACCCTCCAGCTTGCATCAGTTTGTATATGCTGCTGTTACAAATGCGGAATTGAACAAATTACCTCCTGTGTTTGCCAACGGTTGCCTTCACTGGTTGATGAGACCTGCCTCTTTCATCACGACTCCAAGTGTTGCCATCGTGTCCTTCTCGGTGGCAGAAGAGACCTTCACATGTCTCCGGTCCCCGCCCTTCTGGGTACCAGGAGCGCCGCCAAACAGGTATGGGTTGTCCAAAGAGCAACTAGTGGAGATGGATGACCAACTATGTTTGGTCCGAGATACTCGCAACACAATCCTTTATGTTAACGTTTTGGAGATCTGGAAACTGCCAGACTATAGCTCGGGTGACTGGTTACTGAGTCATCGGATCAATTTGTCGAGCCACCTGGCAAGAGATTTACGCGAATCAGAAATTCTGAGAGTCATTGGGTGTTTTGGCATCACTTCCAGGTCGCCAAGGAAGAAGATAGTCATCACTACGAGCAAGCACAAGATTTTCGACAAGTATCAGAAAATGGTTCACACCTATGACCCTAGGTCCGAAGCTCTAGAAACCATTCTTTCAATCACGGAGACGCACTCAACTCCATATTATGGGCCCCCAAGTTCAAGGTTTAGTTTCATTCAAGACACCCTTGCTCCTGTGCATAAAACAGATGAAGAGATAGCCTTGTCATCTGAGCTGGCTAAGGTGACTGGAGAGATCCTACTCCACCTCCCAGCTAAAGCAGTGATACACTCCAAATTTGTGTGCAAGCAGTGGTTCAGATTGATTGAGAGTGACAAATTCATTCAGTCATACTTTCAGCATAAAAACATGGACAAAAGACTTAAGGTCATGCTTGTGGTCAAGGGCACTGGACAATTGGGCTTCAGTTTTGCTCCCTTGAATAAATGCCTCCAAGAAGCTCCTAGTAACAGTAGATTACTTGATACAAAGGTGGTTTGCTCCAAGCCTTGCCATGGGCTGAACTTGGTAAGCACCGAGACGTACGACTATCTCTGCAACCCATGTACAGGTTACCACATGTTCTACTCGTTGGGGCCAAGTTTGCTGCAGAGAATGCCTAAAGCAGAAGAGCATGCTTTCACAGTCGGCAATAAGAATATTGGCTTGACTTTCGACCCTTTGACTCAACAACATGTTATGGTGGCAATTTTCTATCGCCGGAAGGACTTCAAATCTCGTCAATATGACCTGAGATGCACGTTACGCTGGTGTGACTCTCGGGATCGCCCCCAACTGAGCTCGGTACCGCCTCTGCCTGTGAATGACATGCCACCGGCGTATGTGGAAGGAATGCTGTACTGGATGAGTGAACCAAGGTTGGGACCGAGCTGTGAATGGAACATTGTTTCTTTCAACCTTGCTACAAGAATTTTTGATGTTGTCACATGCCCTTCTTGGTTTGCAAGATGGAATAGCAGAAACCGCTGTCGTGCATTTGTTGTTGAGCTCAAGGGACTATTATGTGCTGTTCTAGCAGACCCAATGGCAGAAAATTTAGATGTATGGAAGCTAGAGGATGGCCAATGGGGCAGAGCATTCACAATTCACCTGGAAGCATATCCTGAATACTCCCTTAAGACAGGTGTCGTGGTGCCATTAGCTGTTGATCGCGATCATGGGAGGATCCTGCTCAACACTGGGAGGAAAATAGGGTTGTACGATCCAGTAGAGCAAGCAATTCAAAATTTGTATTCACTTGATCAGGTGCCGATTGTCAGAAGTTGTAGTAGTCCACACCAAAAGTTTCCTGATATGCCTTCAACTTCAGCAGCGAACAGTTTGACATGCTCCAAAGAAGACTCAGCGGCGGAGATGGATCGAATGGTCTCTAAGATGATTCCTTGTGTTCCTATGTTATATGAGGAGAGCTTGGCATGTTACACCCGTGTGCCCAAAAAACAATTGATGTGGTGATGCATTTTCAAGGCACCTACCTTTATATAAACTATCTTGCTTGCATGTTGATAATGTAATAATAGTATTGAACATTTTTATTGCGAGTATATCATTTCGCTTTCGAATTATAATGACCTGTTCCTAGTGTTTTATGTTATCTGCACAAATAAGAGGGTAATCATATCTGTTATCTTTGTAGTATTATGAATATTTCTGTTTGTTGCTTGCCTGATATGCTATTTTGCTCTACGTGGGAGGTTCCATGTTCAGTTTTTCATTGGTAACAAAATACTACTAGGCCGTCGTTTTGGAGCGATTTACGCCTGTGAAATATGTGACCGTAAATAATCGTCTGGTACATGAACCAAGCCATACGTCGTGTACAATACAAAGGCTGGCGTGAATCTTAGTGAGATCGAACGGTCAAGATATAAGGGTCATCTGAGCCGAAATGAATATCTGATGCCTATATTTCCATTTTAATACAACCTGTGACTTTGTGAGCAACAAAACACGGCGTAGAATGAGAGATCTGGCATGTTCGGCGGCTGGCTGGTTTGATTCCCTTTTTTACATCAACTCTATCATTCAGTTGGGCAAGCCCATAAAAATACCAGCAAGCTATCGGTTCAGAAAAGGCCGACTTCTAGTTTTCTATCGATTACAAAAATCATAAATTCCAAAATTGTTTGTGAATTTGCAAAAGGTTCAAGAATTTGAAAATGGTTCACAAACTGGAAAACAGTATGTGGATTTGAATAACGTTCACAGTTT
Organism: Triticum turgidum subsp. durum; assembly: GCA_900231445.1. NCBI lineage: Eukaryota > Viridiplantae > Streptophyta > Magnoliopsida > Poales > Poaceae > Triticum > Triticum turgidum. Next base: position 24,488,321 of record LT934120.1, read on the forward strand.
TGAAAAAGTTTGTGAATTCGGAAAATGGTCATAAACTCAAGAAAATCATGAATGTAAAATCATTCAGGGATTTGAAAAAGTTCGTGAATTTGGAAAATGTTAATGAACTCAGGAAGATTGGGAAAACCATACAAAATTTATGAAACCATGTGCGATGGGTCGAATCCATAGTCAATCCTACTTTCGATAGGACCGATTGACAATTTAATCCAAATTTTTCAACTACTTGACTATTCTTAATAGTACGGATAGAAAGTCCGGAGGAAGAGTGAAGAATTGGAAGAAAAAAAGTGTTCTCAACACGGGGAGGAAGTCCTTTCGGAATTGGATTTGTTATTGTAAGGATATTTTTAAGTATTTATCTAGGGGGTTTTATCTAAAGGAAGGAACAAATGAGGATAAGATTAAATTGCTTTTAATTTCTTTGTCCAAGCAAGATATATCACATTCTATTCTTCATTTTTCATCCGAAAGGGCTTTTTTAATTCTGTTTCACTATTTCATTCCATCTAGATCTGAGAAAGAACCCAATGCATTGAAATTCCACTAATATACAAAAAAGAAGAATAGATACAGAGTGCCTGATAATAGATCGATTCATCCAAAGCTTGCCCTGCTCGTTCCGCTCAATAGTCCGATTAATTTCCCAGGCGAAAAAACATAAGACATTCCATCTTCGGGAACCCGCACTGTTGATGTTACTTGGCGTATAATAATCTATGTCTATTATTGTGGGTCAATCAATTGGGGAGCCAGGGACTCAAGTAACATTCAGAACTTTTCATACTGGCGGAGTATTCACAGGGGTACTGCTGACCTTGTACGATCCCAATCTAAAATAATCATGAATTCAAAAAAAAAATCACGGATCTGAATTTTTTGTGTATTTTAAAAATGTTCATAGATTTTAAAAAAGTTCACAAATTTGGAAAACGGTCATGAATCTGAAAGAAGTTCGGGGATGTGGAAAATGTTAATAAAATTGAACAAATGCTTGCAAATTTGAAAATTGTTGGTGATTTTCGAAAAAAATCACGAATTTGAATACAAAAGTTCGTGAAAAAAGTAAAATGTGAAAATGAAAACAAAATAAGAACAGAAAAAAACTGGAGAAGAACCCAACGAAGTATTACTACATATCAATGCTACATATACAGAGAATAAAAGAAAAACACAAGGTGGTAGCTAGTAAGTACTAAGAGCTCAGCTTTCAGTCATTGGACCAAAATTAAGTTCATTCTTTGTTATGTAACCCTTTCATTTCTTGCTCTCTTTCTTCGTTCGTGTCTCGTTTTTTTTCCATTCGTTTTAGGATTTCCATTCTTCTTTCTCCACACACATGCACGAACGTTTCACATCACATCGAACCTGTCAGAAAAATAATCAAGACCAAGCATTGAACCTAAACTCGCAGTCACCATTTTTTTAGCGCCATTTGTTTCCAACTTGAAAATTTCCTGACCAATTTCTCACAACATGTATCTGTCACGCTCATGTGGCGGCCGAGAGCTTTAGGATGGTGGCGGTGGTAGGTCCACCGGAACCGCATGCAAGAGACCGGGCCTCGTAGGGCTCATGATTGAAATTTTGGTAGAGCGGAGAAAGTAAAAAAATAATTTATAAGCCAGTGATGAGTGGGTCCGTCATGGCTAAAAAGATAGTGTGTTTTTTTTTGCGGGAGAAGAAGATATAGTGGTTGTAGTTAAAAAAAAACAATTTCTAGACCAAATCCATGTCCCTCGACTATTAAGAAAGAATGGAAGACCTATTTTTAACAGGAAGGGATGGATTGATCCGTGTGCGATGTGGCGTATGTGTCGTTGGATAAAAAACGAGTGACGGCTGAAATTATTTATGCTGATGGATTGGGTGATCCGTGGGAGTATGAGAATTTGACCAATGATGATGACGAGAAGTCTTTTGGGTTCCACTTGGTTGCGAGGAAAGGGGTCCAATCAATCAGATCGAATCCACATCTCTCGCTATCAAGAGCAAAAGACCCTTTACTAGGAGTGATCCGTGTGACGTGAATTTTGTGTGGTTGGATCCAGAAACTTTTTACGGCTGGGATCGTGCTGGTAGGGTGATCCGTGGGAGACTAGTTTTGACCAATGAGGAGGGGAGGGGAGAGGAGAGGAGAGGCCTCTTCGTTTCCTGCGAAAGTAATCAATCGAATTGAATCGAATCCAACCAACTCTCTCTCGTTAATAAGCCGCTATCCCATCCAAGACCAGTCCAGACCGAACCTGGAAACCCTACCCACCGCCGCGCCGCCCCATTCCCATCCCGCCGACGGATTGAGTGCCGGCCGGATCCGGTAGCAGGGCAGCGCGAAGCCCCTCCTCCCGTAGGATCCGGGAGCAGCCGCTGCCTGTAGGGTCGACGGCCTTGTCCTGCTCGAGGACGGCGCCGACCCAACACCGGAGATCCCCTCTGCCTGCTTCGTCGGCGTACAAGGACCCACGCCCCAGCCCTCGCTTCTTCCGCGACCCACCCCACCAGCTCGCCCTACCCAATTTCATCATTATAAGTTGGAGTCTTTTTTTTTGTACTACCTCTGTAAAGAAATATAAGAGCGTTTAAATCACTACTTTAGTGTTCTAAACGCTTTTATATTTCTTTACGGAGGGAGTACTACAGAGCGCTCTACTTGCACATGTAATGGCATGCACATATTTGGCATTCTCTGATGTGTCTTGTGTGTTGTGGGATCCACCACCATTGTCCTCCATGACCTGCCAGAGCGTCAACTTGAGTCGGTGACAAAAGTCTCGGGTCTGGCTACTTGACTTGAGCCAGGAATTCGTTGTTCTTACTGCCAATTTCCAATTGTTCCCTCAAGTCGAACTCGTCGTGCTTTATCAACTTCCTTCACTGTGATTGACAGCAAGTGCTCTCCAACTGTACAGATGAAGCATCCATTTTGAGACACTGAACCTGCAATTGCCTGTGCAGGGAGCAACTAATTCATCTTTGCGACGCGCTGCTTCCAGTAGCTCCTTCCAAGCTATCTCTGTCATTGAGAGGACCCACTTTTGTTGATTAATTTTCTTCGACGTGTCAGATTTCGTGATCCCAAACAGGCAAAGAAGGTAGTCCCTGATAAACATTTTCTTTCACACACTAAGTATGTTGCCCAAAGTATTTTATTACTAGGCCAAACATCGTTAACAACATCTTCTGTCCAAAAATACCGTAGCGCCTTAGATGGTCTTAATTTTTTACTCTCGAATTCTGTGTTTGCACCATGTGATAGTCCTACTTTAAAAATGCTTTAAAACTTTCCTGCCAATAAACCCTTCCTGGTTTTAAATATAACATAGTTGAGTTTAGTGTGTAAACCCCCAATGTGTAGGCATGTGAGCTTGTACTGCTAGCGTGTCTACTTGGCACTCTCAAAATTTCAGTTGTCTTATGCTTTGATTTTTGTTTGGCCTGAGGAGAGCCACCAACCCTTTGACCCTGACTGAGTGCCACTTGCTGCTCTAGATTCTGCATATGTAGCCGTTTTCAAATCTTAACCAAATCGCTAGTCTCTTATTAGTTTGGATAAATCTTACCACGAGGTAGTCAGGAGACCTGCAAGTGCAGGGTTACTGTGATGTAATGAAAGTCTCTCTCTGGAGTTCCACTTTCTTGTTTACTTAAAAGAACATAGTGAGGAGCTAGTCGGGTTTGATACTGTTGTCATGTGAGTTTGACTGGTGCTCCTCATGTCACTTGATTTTGGTCCAAGAATAATCAGTTTGATGTATGTCCGCCACCATCATGTGTTTTGACCAAATAAGCCATGCAAATAACATTTTATGTTTGCCAGGAGTGAAATGAGATAAATCTCATCTATTATCTGTGCCTACTAGCTTTTTCTTGTCCTTAACAACATCTTTTGTCTAAAAATAACGTAGCACCTTAGCTGGTCATAACATTTTACCCTCGAAATCTGTTTTTGTAGTGGTCCTACCTTTAAAACGGTTTAAAACCGTCTTGCCCATAAACCCTTCCTGGTTTAAAAAATAATTTAGTTGAGTTTAGTTTAGTTTCTACACCCCCAATGTTTCCGCCTTAAGCTGTTCCAGGTCCTCGGCCTTGAGGCCGAGTTTGGTCATTGTGTCGCGCTAGAGGATGTTGATGCTTCTGCCGCCGTCGATGAGGACTCGGGAGAACTTGCACGTGCACCGCGCGACGATGGTGGGGTTGAGGACGAGGGCGTAACCACCCGGATTCGGCATGACTGTCGGGTGATCCTCCCAGGCCCAGGTGACCGGACGGTCCGACCAGTGCATGAACTCTGGTTTGGCCGGGATGACGGTGTTCACCTCCTGCCGAAGGAGGCGCTCACTACGCTTGCCATTGCCGAGGCTGGTGAAGATGACGTAGGCCGCGTTCTGGTCCGGGTAGGCGTCATCGCGCATCGCGCCACCAGTTGGAGGTGGCGGTGGATGCAGAGGCGGCTGCCCCGCGCCTGGAGCCAGAGCCGAGGGAGGCGGGACGTCGCCCCTCATGATGCGCTTGGTGATGCCGCACTGTCGAAGCGTGTGCGTGGATGGTCTTGCACCGCTGTGGTGCTTGCAGGGGGCGTCGAGCATCTCTTCGAAGCTCATGGTGGGTTGCCACGCCGTCTTGCAGGTTTGCCGGCGCTTGGCCGCCGGGTTGAAAGCACAAGTGCTCCCTAGGTGGTTTTGGTAATTAATGCCAACATATCTCTTGTTGGACTAACACTTTTATCTAATATGTTTCAGATAAGTTCAACAATGGAGTGGCATGGACTAAAGGATGTGGGAACTCCTTCAAGATGCTAACGAGAGGATTGGCTCAAGCTTCAAGCTCAAGACTCTTCATCTTACATTTTAGTGATCCAAGATCACATTGAGTCTATAGGAAAAGCCAATACTATCAAGGAGGGATGAGGTGTTGCTTAATGAGTTTCTTGCTCCACAGTGCTTAGTGATATGCTCCAAAACCCTCAACTACTTTCCCACTTCCACACAAGTGTCCAAAACCTAAAGTCAAACTCGGCCCTACCGATTCTTTCTATCCGGCGCTAGTGAGTTTTGAATGTCATAGCCACTGCCACAAACCCTAGTCAAATCGGTCTTACCGATAGGGATCTTGGTCTCACTGAGATGGGATTGTAATCTCTCTGTGTATGTCCATTATCAAAATCGGTCTCACCGAGTTTGAGCAATCAGTACTACCGAGATTACAATGCAAACTTCCTGGTTAACTTATTACCAAAATCGGTCTCACCGAGTTTGTGTAATCGGTCCAACCGAGTTTGCCTGACCAACTCTCTAGAAAGCTTATTACCAAAATCGGTCTCACCGAGTTTGTGTAATCGGTCTTATCGAGATTACGTTATGCCCTAACCCTAATCATATCGGTCTTATCGAGTTGCATATCGGTCCCACCGAAAACCCTAACGGTCACATTATTTGCTAAATCGGTCTGACCGAGTTTAACGATTCGGTCCCACCGAGTTTGGTAGATTGTGTGTAACGGTTAGATTTTTTGTGGAGGCTATATATACCCCTCCACCTCCTCTTCATTCGTGGAGAGAGCCATCAGACTGAACCTACACTACCTACTCATGTGTTGAGGCCAAGATATTCCATTCCTACCATATGAATCTTGATCTCTAGCCTTCCCCAAGTTGCTTTCCACTCAAATCTTCTTTCCACCAGATCTAAATCCCATGAGAGAGAGTTGAGTGTTGGGAGACTATCATTTGAAGCACAAGAGCAAGGAGTTCATCATCAACGCACCATTTGTTACTTCTTGGAGAGTGGTGTCTCCTAGATTGGCTAGGTGTCACTTGGGAGCCTCTGACAAGATTGTGGAGTTGAATCAAGGAGTTTGTAAGGGCAAGGAGATCGCCTACTTCGTGAAGATCTACCGCTAGTGAGGCAAGTCCTTCGTGGGCGATGACCATGGTGGGATAGACAAGGTTGCTTCTTCGTGGACCCTTCGTGGGTGGAGCCCTCCGTGGACTCGGGCAACCGTTACCCTTCGTGGGTTGAAGTCTCCATCAACATGGATGTACGATAGCACCACCTATCGGAACCACGCCAAAAACATCCGTGTCTCCAATTGCGTTTGAATCCTCCAAAACCCTTCCCTTTACATTCTTACAAGTTGCATGCTTTACTTTCCTCTGCTCATAAACTCTTTGCATGCTTGCTTGCTATGTATTGTGAATGTTAAACTTGTGCCTAAACTCCACTTAAACTTAAGGAAACTTAAAAGCTGCAACTTTGGTACTTAGTGTCTAATCACCCCCCCCCCTATAGACACCTCTTCTAAAGGTCCTACAAGTGGTATCAGAGCTTTGGTCTCCATTGCCTTGGTTTAATCACCATTGGAGGAAGATGGATGAGTCTACTTTGGGGAGTCTTAGACATAGAGTGCCTATTCTTGATGGATAGTATTTTCATGAGTGGAAAAATGAGATGCTTGTAATTTTCAATCAATATCATTTGAACAAGTACATTGCTAGCCCTTGTGCACCTTATGTTGATCCTATGCATCCTACCCATGATGAGTCAATTGACATGATTAGGAATCTTAGAACTGCCGAACTTATCATTAGAGGATTGCCTAGAAACTTGATTGGATGTTTGCCTACTCTTAAGTGTGCCTACACTATATGGAAATTTCTTGAGGAACGCTTTCCAAATTATTCCTTGAAAAATCTTGATGAAATTCTTCATAACTCTATTGCTTTGAGTAAGATGAATACTAGTGATCCTATGTTTGGTGATCGTCTATTTGAGCTTACAAACCTTATGCGTGCCAAAGGAGATGTTGGAATTATTAATGATATTATTTCCGAAGCTATAAAAATTCATAAGCAAGATCATTGTCAAACTCACTCTAACGAATCACCCTCTCTAGGATTTGATCCACCACATGACGATGTTGAACATGGATACTATGATGAGGATGATGATAGTGACTTCGATCTTGATGATGCAATGAGACACTTTGGTCTTATGGCAAATCTTCGGGGATATATGTCAGGAGGAAAGGAATGGGTTGTTGATAGTGGATGTACCGATCACATGACCGGAGATAAAGACATGTTTCACGAGCTTGGTGATAATGATAGTCCTCGAAAGTATGTCACTTTCGGTGACAACTCAAAGGGTAAGGTGGTTGGCCTCGGTAAGGTGGCCATATCACATGATAGTTCCATACAAAATGTCATGCTCGTTGAATCTCTTGGATACAACTTACTTTCAGTATCTAGACTTGCTGATTTCGGTTTCAATGTCCTATTTACTGAAATAAATTGCCAAGTGTTTCGTCGAGACAATCATAAAATGGTCTTTACGGGTGTGCGTAGAGGTGATCTATACATTGTTGATTTCACTAAAACGGCTCAACCTAAAACTTGCTTCATTGCTAAATCCTCAAAAGGTTGGTTGTGGCATAGACGATTAGGTCATGTTGGTATGTGAAACCTTGACAAGCTTATTAAAGGAAATCATATCCTTGGAGTTAATGATGTCATATTTGATAAGGATAGACTTTGCAGTGCTTGTCAAGCAGGTAAACAAGTTGGAGGAAGGCATCCCGTGAAGAACATCATGACCACAAGGAGGCCACTCGAGCTACTTCACATGGATCTTTTTGGTCCCAACTCTTACAAGAGTCTCGGTGGAAATTCTTTTGGTCTAGTTATAGTTGATGATTTTTCAAGATTTACGTGGGTGTTCTTTCTCGATGACAAATCGCAGGTCCAAAAGATCTTCAAAAATTTCGCTAGGAAGGCCCAAAATCAATTTGAAGTGAAGATCAAGAAGGTTCGCAGCGACAACGGAACGGAGTTCAAGAACACAAATGTGGACACCTTTCTTGATGAAGAAGGGATTTCACACGAGTTCTCGGCTACGTACACACCTCAACAAAACGGAGTTGTTGAGAGGAAGAACCAGACGCTCATCGAAATGGCGAGAACGATGCTTGATGAGTACAAGACACCGAAGCACTTTTGGGCAGAAGCGGTTGAGACAGCTTGTCATGCAACAAATTGCTTGTATCTTCACAAGCTACTCGGCAAGACGTCATACGAGCTCCTCACCGGTAACAAACCCCAAGTTGGATAATTTCGAGTATTTGGCTCAAAGTGCTACATTCTTGATAAGCATCATCGTTCTAAATTTGCTCCTAAGTCTCATGAAGGTTTCCTGCTAGGTTATGGCTCAAACTCTCACACTTACCGTGTCTACAACAATTTCACCCGAAAGGTTGAAGAGACGGTAGATGTGAAGTTTGATGAATCTAACGGCTTGCAAGTAGAGCAATTGCCAATTGATGTAGGAGACAAAGATCCTTCGGAAGCAATCCAAGACTTGTCTTTTGGCAAGGTCCGCCCAACAGAGGTGAAGGAGAGTACCTCGTCCGTCCAAGTGGAAGCTTCTACTTCATGACAAGATGAACCAAGAGTTGATACGGAAGCATCCACAAGTGGGACACACCAAGATGAAGAAAATGAGGAAGTGCATCAAGATGAACGTCAACAACCTCCTTCTCCACCACGACAAGAGAACGCCAACGCCAACAATGAAGAAGGCCAAGAAGAAGAACAAGATGAAGAAGATGTTCAACGAAGACCCAAGCAAAAGCTTTCACGAGTTCGAGCAAGAATTGCTAAAGATCATCCCGTCGAGCAAATCTACAATACCTAAATAGCTCATCCCCACTAACGTATTTCTCATGCGGCCCACCCACCTCATCTCCACATGCAGCTATTCCATCTCAGCACTCACGCCACATCAGCAGATTTTTGAATCGCGCACGCATGTTATAGTTCAACAAAAATACTATACTACTACTCTGTTTGTTCGGTGCAAGCGAGGTGCGTCCGTTGATATTACAGGGAAGGTGAATTTTGGTGCACGTGAGACCAGCCAGTAATGCCAAACGAGCACGCAGCCAATTTCATCCAAGCGCATGCATGTCCGTTAAACCAATGCATGTAGTTAATGAATTGGGTCATGCCTTGGTCTTGGTATTTTTAGGCCATCCTTCTGTTCCCTTCCTAACATTAATTTTCGGGCGTGTTATCATCTCCACTACAGTTTCCTTTCATTCCATCTCCTCCCTATTTTCCCTTTCTCTTCATCTTCTCCATCCGGTTCCACTCGCACAAATAAATCAACCCCTTGGTCTTATGTTTGGATTCAGTTCGACTATATATAGCCAGCCATTGCAAAACAACTCACCTTCAGGAGCAATGGTGGCGTTGATGACGAGGTGCTGCTGCCTCCTACCTGCCAAGCCTTCGCGAGTCGTCGACGCCGGAGGCCCCTGTAATCTTCTCAATTGAACCGAGCTCTGCACCCCGTTGCCGATGAATCAGGCCATGTAGGTTCCGCTGCCCCCAAGCCACGCACCCCGTCGTCGACCAGCGCTCCCGAGGGCTCTCCTTCCTCTCCATCTCCTTATATCTGACTAATTTTTTGGGTTAGCTTGAGATGGAAGCTCTGTTCATGTCTTTCTCTCTCACGGTTTACCTACAATCCTCTAACTCAAGCACTATCATCAAGCATGTGCCGATATAGGATGGGTCGTGCTCATCTCTCCGATCTGGTTGGTTTTGATTGTAAACACTAGATGTGAAAAAAATCATTTCCGTTTATTATTATTCTTGAAAGAGAATGAATCAACAGATAAAACTTACCATGTACTACCTGCATATCTCTCTCACACACACATTAGTCTGAATCATATTGGTATTTTTATTGCTTTCTTTTGATTGATTTGTAGAATCAGAGCATCTGACACAGTGTAGTCCATCTTGAGTATGTTCTTTCCTTGCAGTATTATTTCACAGTGACATGAGATCGATCTAATACACTAGCAGTACCATTGTGTGTCTGACATCGTCGTTCTTCTACTGCAGGTGTTCAAAACAGAAGGTTTCGTTTGATTGCTAATCGGCATCAAGAGGCACATGCATTGCATCCAACAGAAGGAGGCAAGGAGCTCTAATTATTGTTCATCTGATGTTTTTTGTTTGTTTGTTTGGTGATAGACGCTGGAATGGTAACTGATGTTCAGTTTCAAGCATGTGCATGTATAATTACAATCAAACGATCTTCGATATAAGGCTAAGCACTTCGGATATTATGTGTTCAAACCTATAGCATCTCTTGACAGATGTAAGAATATTTATTTTCTGTCATTACAGTATCACTATATGATTGTTCTGGTTTGATGACACTCATTAGTCTAAAGGGTTCATCCTTGTTGAGAGGATCAAGTATGGCCTGTGATGATCATCACTTGGTTTAATTGTTATATGCTGGCTGGCAGCCTATTAAAAAATGTGTCACAAAATCGAGTGTATATGTTGTCCTACTCATGAAACATGCCATTTTCTACACCTTTGGTCATTCTCCCAAAATGGATGATGGTGGACAATGCAACCTAATACCCATTTGGTGCATTACACCTCAAGGCTCACCGATTAAGATGAAAATTTCTTTTTTTTACTGCGATGTACTTCTAATAGACGATCAAAGTATATTATGTTGAATTATTGTAAGTAAAACCTAATCAAACTATATGTTCCTTCTATTCTATGTTAACGATGTAGTTTAATAGACAATTTGTCTTGACTGCTTTGTTTGGAATCTGACCTGCTCATGTCATTCCATAAAGGTTAAAAAACATATATTTAGTATTGAAAATTCCATAAAAGGTTCGCATGTAATTATTTCTCACTATAAATTTTATTGCTATGCATGACTACAAATTCCCGCAGCAACGCGCGGGGTATCATCTAGTCTACAATGCCATTCAAACTGGGAGAATCACTCGCTCTAAAACTCGTTTAGCTAACTTTTGTGAAAACTATTCTTTCATCTCTAGCATTGAACCTATGAAGGTTGAAGAAGCATTGGAAGATCCGGATTGGATAAATGCTATGCATGAAGAGCTACACAACTTTGAGAGGAACCAAGTTTGGACATTGGTTGAGAAGCCCGACAACAACCACAACATCATCGGTACCAAATGGGTGTTTCGCAACAAGCAAGATGAAGATGGACAAGTAGTTTGCAACAAAGCACGTCTCGTCGCCCAAGGTTACACACAAGTCGAAGGTATGGACTATGGTGAGACTTACGCTCCCGTTGCTAGACTTGAGTCCATTCGCATCTTACTTGTCTATGCTAATCATCATGATATCACCTTGTACCAAATGGACATTAGAAGTGCTTTTCTAAATGGTGAAATAGAGGAGGAAGTTTATGTTAAGCAACCTCCCGGCTTTGTCAATCCTAAGAAACCCAATCATGTTTACAAACTTCACAAAGCTCTTTATGGTCTTAAACAAGCTCCTAGAGCATGGTATAAATGCTTGACCAAGTTCCTTATTGAAAAAGGCTTTGAAATTGGGAAAATTGATTCCACACTTTTTACTAAAAGGGTTAATGGAGAACTATTTGTGTGCCAAATCTATGTTGATAATATTATATTTGGTTCTACTAATCCTCATTTTAGTGAAAAGTTTGGGAAGCTAATGTCGGAGAAGTTTGAGATGTCTATGATGAGTGAACTCAAATTCTTTCTTAGGTTGCAAATCAAGCAAACTAAGGAGGGTACTTTTGTTTCTCAAACGAAGTACACCAAGGACTTATTCAAGAAGTTCAATATGCAAGAATGCAAAGGTATGTCTACACCCATACCTACTAGTGGACATCTTGACTTGACCAAAGATGGTGAACCGGTCGATCAAAAGGTTTATCTATGATTGGCTCATTGTTATATCTATGTGCTTCACGTCCCGATATCATGCTAAGTGTGTGCATGTGTGCATAATATCAAGCTGCTCCTAAAGAATGTCATCTTAAGGCCGTGAAAAGGATAGTGAGATACTTAATCCATACACCAAATTTTGGCATTTGGTATCCTAAGAGGGCCTCTTTCGATCTTGTTGGCTATTCCGACTCGGACTATGCCGGAGACAAGGTTGATAGAAAGTCCACTTCGGGTACTTGTCAATTTCTTGGTAGATCTCTTGTGTCTTGGTCCTCCAAGAAACAAAACTCGGTATCCTTATCCACCGCCGAAGCGCAATATATTGCCGCTGGTTCATGTTGTGCTCAATTACTTTGGATGACCCAAACTCTTAAAGATTATGGGATATATGTGAGACATGTTCCATTGCTTTGTGACAATGAAAGTTCTATCAAAATTGGTCATAATCCTGTGCAACATTCTCGAACTAAGCATATTGAAGTTCATCATCATTTCATTCGAGATCATGTTGCTAAGGGTGACATTGACCTTAAGCATGTTCACACCGAAAAGCAATTAGCGGATATTTTCACTAAACCTCTTGATGAGAAAGTGTTTTGCAGGTTAAGAGGAGAATTTAACATCATTGATGTTTCAAACTTGGGGTAGAAACTCCATTGGATACATGCAAGACATGAGCTTATGACTAATCCTTGATATTTCTCTTATGATGAAAATCTTATGTCTTGGATATATTTGTATCTTGCATGTTATCTAACTCATGTAGGTACTTGGTTGAATCTAACTCCATGAGATTGTAATCTACTCACATCTTGAGCAATCTCTACATCACCAAGTTTCTACACTATGGTGGTTGAAAACAAGGAAGCACGGAACCATTCAAACATATCCTTTGACAAATTCTATGTTAAGCTTCATGATTGTCATTTTTGGATACACAAGTGCTCTTCCTTGCAAGAACTAACCCATGTGGGTAGATGGACTCAAACTCCAAGTGGTGCTCCAAATTCTTGATGAGCTACATCAACCTTGAGCAACCCACACAAGTTTAACTACATGGACAACACCACCAACCAAGGTATGTTATTCCATCTTAGAGAAGCTTTACTCCAAGTCATGAGCTAAAGCAACTCAACAAGATGTGAATACATCAAGATGCTTAAACGAAAAATGGCAACCCCATTTTAAGCTTAAATGATGAGTATGACCTATGATCAAGTGATCTCACTTGACTCCTAAGTCAATATACTCTAACATAGGTGACTTTGTCGCCGACCATCTCTAGATGAAGTTCTCGTGTATTCTTTTCTGTGTTTTTGCATTTGTCTCATGCATATTTGTTTCCCCTTTCAAAAAAACACTTCATCTAGATTTCTTTTTGTTTGCTCTGCATTTTTCTGCATCCAATTCCTTGCATATCTTTCAGCAAATTCCTTGCAAATCTTTGTGAGATTTTACTAGTCTAGTGAGCTAAGGTGACAAGTGTTTTCTCTGTGATGAACTCGGTTACACCGACTTGTTAGTTTCGGTCCAACCGAATCCTTTCGGTACAACCGAAGCCTACCACTCGGTGCCACCGATTTCACAACAGGAAAAACAGTTTGCCACATATTATGTGTTTCTTCTGATCCAGCTCCACTCAATGAATCTTGTCCTCTACAAGCATCACATTTTTATCATTGCTTTGTGTTGTGTCTCAAGGACCAAACCCATTCGACAGATTCCAGAAAACCCTTCTTGGAAATTGATGTCAAAGGGGGAGAGAGAGATCACATCAAAGCTTATCATTTAGAGAGAGATCACATCAGAGAAATAGTTCATCACCTCCTCAAGGGGGAGAGAGATCCTCAGGGAGAGAGAGAGATCTTCAGGGGGAGAGAATACTTAAAAAGAAGTATTTCTCAAGAATCCCAGATGCTTGGTGTTCAAGAGGAGAGATGCCACATGTCTTCTTGAGGGGAGAGACATGTTCATATGATCTGTTGTGCTTATTTGCATTAGCTTGCATTAGCTCTGTTCATCATTCATATCTTTCAGCTCTGGTTTTCTATTCCCTATCTTCTCCCAGTATCCCATGCTAGATTCAGGGGGAGCAAGACATCTAAGGGAAAGAAATCATTTAAATTCATTGCATATCTTTACTCTTGGGGACATGTCTAATCCAATGTGGTACTTAGTACTCACTCTCTACATGTCATCCCAGTCTTGGTATTCTTGTGGTTTCTTCTGTTTGCTCTGGCTAGTAGATGTATCTGTGTTATCTAACCTTGTTTACGCAGGTTCATTCCATCCCAAGCCAACTCAAGACTACAAGGTAAGTATATGCATCACAATCATGTGTATGAGGAATTCTTGCTGATGTACATACTGTTTGCAAGGACTCATGGGCATGAAGGTATTTTCTTTAATATTCTTTGCTCTGATGCATATGGCCAAGATACATGTAACAAATTGCCCGCTCTATCATGATTATGCTCTCACATGCTTCTATATTCCATATTCACATGATTGCATACATGTACGGGGAGCCTATGCCTGTTACATGTCTTTCCAAAGCTTTACTTGCTATTCTTTATATCTTTATCTAAAGCTTTGATGTATGTTTTCATCAATTACCAAAAAGGGGGAGATTGAAAGCACAAGTGCTCCCTAGGTGGTTTTGGTAATTAATGCCAACATATCTCTTGTTGGACTAACACTTTTATCTAGTATGTTTCAGATAAGTTCAACAATGGAGTGGCATGGACTAAAGGATGTGGGAACTCCTTCAAGATGCTAAGGACAAAGGATTGGCTCAAGGTTCAAGCTCAAGACTCTTCATCTTACATTTTAGTGATCCAAGATCACATTGAGTCTATAGGAAAAGCCAATACTATCATGGAGGGATGAGGTGTTGCTTAATGAGTTTCTTGCTCCACAGTGCTTAGTGATATGCTCCAAAACCCTCAACTACTTTCCCACTTCCACACAAGTGTCCAAAACCTAAAGTCAAACTCGGCCCTACCGATTCTTTCTATCCAGCGCCAGTGAGTTTTGAATGTCATAGCCACTGCCACAAACCCTAGTCAAATCAGTCTTACCGATAGGGATCTCGGTCTCACCGAGATGGGATTGTAATCTCTCTGTGTATGTCCATTATCAAAATCGGTCTCACCGAGTTTGAGCAATCGGTACTACCGAGATTACAATGCAAACTTCCTGGTTAACTTATTACCAAAATCGGTCTCACCGAGTTTGTGTAATTGGTCCAACCGAGTTTGCCTGACCAACTCTCTGGAAAGCTTATTACCAAAATCGGTCTCACCGAGTTTGTGTAATCGGTCTTACCGAGATTACGTTATGCCCTAACCCTTATCATATCGGTCTTACCGAGTTGCATATCGGTCCCACTGAAAACCCTAACGGTCACATTATTTGTTAAATCGGTTTGACCGAGTTTAACGATTCGGTCCCACCGAGTTTGGTAGATTGTGTGTAACGGTTAGATTTTGTGTGGAGGCTATATATACCCCTCCACCTCCTCTTCATTCATGGAGAGAGCCATCAGACTGAACCTACACTTCCAGCATACATTTTCTGAGAGAGAACTACCTACTCATGTGTTGAGGCCAAGATATTCCATTCCTACCATATGAATCTTGATCTCTAGCCTTCCCCAAGTTGCTTTCCACTCAAATCTTCTTTCCACCAGATCCAAAACCCATGAGAGAGAGTTGAGTGTTGGGGAGACTATCATTTGAAGCACAAGAGAAAGGAGTTCATCATCAACGCACCATTTGTTACTTCTTGGAGAGTGGTGTCTCCTAGATTGGCTAGGTGTCACTTGGGAGCCTCCGACAAGATTGTGGAGTTGAACCAAGGAGTTTGTAAGGGCAAGGAGATCGCCTACTTCATGAAGATCTACCGCTAGTGAGGCAAGTCCTTCGTGGGCGATGGCCATGGTGGGATAGACAAGGTTGCTTCTTCGTGGACCCTTCGTGGGTGGAGCCCTCCGTGGACTCGCACAACCGTTACCCTTCGTGGGTTGAAGTCTCCATCAACGTGGATGTACGATAGCACCACTTATCAGAACCACGCCAAAAATATCCGTGTCTCCAATTGCGTTTGAATCCTGCAAAACCATTCCCTTTACATTCTTGCAAGTTGCATGCTTTACTTTTTGCTGCTCATAAACTCTTTGCATGCTTGCTTGCTATGTATTGTGAATGTTAAACTTGTGCCTAAACTCCACTCAAACTTAAGGAAACTTAAAAGCTGCAACTTTGGTACTTAGTGTAATCACCCCCCCCCCCTCTAGACACCTCTTCTAAAGGTCCTACACGGGTCTGCCGCGGGCTCAGTGGACGCGACGAGCCAGTTGTCGTAGCGCTGCACCGGTTGGTCGGCCTTGTGCTTGTTGTTCTAGTGATGCTGCTACCGGCTGCTTTCGCCAGGCGGCTTTGGAGGGGGAACCGGCTTTGCCTTGCCGGCTTCATCCAGGGCCACCTGGATCTTCATGGCGGAGTCGGCGTTGGCGTATTTGTCCACCGTCACCATGAGCGCGGCCATGGTGGCCGGCTTGGAGCGTAAGAGCTTGTGCTTGAGGAGGGTGCCGTCTCGGCACCCGTTGACGAAGTACTGGATTGCTTGGACTTCATGGACGCCCTCGCAGCTGTTCCGGAGCTCGGTCCAGCATGCGAGGTACTCGTAACCGGTCTCCGCAGGCCCTTGCACGCACATGGCGAGCTGGCTAGGACGGCCGGGTCGCTTGTAGGTCCCCGTGAAGTTGCGGATGAAGGCTTGCTCGAAATCGACCCACGTGTTGACGCTGCCCATCGGCAGACTATTCAACCAGGTGCGGGCCGACCCCTGGAGCATGAGTGGTGCGTAGTGCACGACGAGCCGGCGATTGGCACCGGTGATGCCAATGGCGGTAGTGTAGTCCGTGAGCCAGTCTTCTGGCTTCACGGTCCCGTTGTACTTGGGGGTGTCACAGGGGAGCATCAACCCTTTGGGAAAGGGCTCTTCCCGGATGCGTAGGCCGAAGCACGCCGGCCCGATAGCGCCGCTTTCCTCCACCTCCAGGGAGTGAGCGAGCTGGTCGAGGCAGTGGCAAGCGTCGGCATCGTCGATGGCGCGCGGGCCGAGTCGACTGGGGACCAGGCCACGGGGGGCTGGGTCGGTTGGAGCGGGATGCCGGCCATGCTGGCCGGGTCCGTGCTGGATCTCCTGGATGGGCTCGTTGCCCAAACCACCGGCGGCCGTGTCAGCCGGGTCGTGCCGAGTTTGGGCTCGGCCAGAGTGCGCCTCGCCGGGTGGCGAGGAAGCTCCGTGCTGAAGTTCTCCGGGTCCGCCGATGCGAGCGGAGCCAGATCCCGCCGGCTTGGCGAGCTGGTTGAGGTGGTCCTGTTGGGTGTTGGCCGTGTTGAGGAGGTCGCGCATCCGCCCGATGCGCTCCCTCAGTTCCTCGCCCGTGAGCTGGTCCAGGTCGACTGCGGCTGCCTGGGCAGCGCGCATGTTCTTCGCTGGGGTCTCGTAGACGGTCGGGACGGCGCCGAGGGCCCGGTCGATCGCTCCTTCCCGGGCACACACATCGGCGACCCGGCTCGGCTCGAACACGGCGGGCGTGAATCCGTAGGCGGCATTGCTCTCCAGGTGAGCGGAATCCAGACGACGCTGGGTGGCGGCGAGCGTCTCGGACAGGTCCAACATCTGTTGACGCCTTTCCTCGAGCTGGGCTCGAGCCTCAACGACGCTGTTGGCATCGACGTCGGTGCCGATGGAGATGCGGAGGCTCTGCATCACGGTGCGCAACGGATCGGACGGCTCGGTCCGTTCTACTGCGGCTCTGGCTTCGATAGCCTTCCTCGTCTTGCTCAATGAGGAGGAGGCGCCGTCACCGGTGACGAAAACCTCCACGTGGACGTCCATTGCCCCGGTGGAAATGCCACCCTGAGGGAGAGGGGAGAGTCGGAGTAGCTGAGTACCTCGCTGGGGTACTCGTCGGTCGTGGGCGCATTAGAGATGCGCAGCGCGGCGAAGAAGGTGGCCAGTGCGCCGACGATGTCGTCCGTCAGCATGACGGACTCGTCGGAGTAGGAGAAGGGCCCCGTCTGAAGCATGCTCCCGGCCAGCTCCTCGAGCTGCCCCATGGTGGGCGCCAACTGTCGGGGTTATCTCGCGGGCGGGTTCGCGAGACGACAGATGCCACGAGGTGGCTTGTGGTGAGGGCAAGACTGCTTTGGAGGTCAAGGGACGGGATTGGGCAAACAGCACGCGGTGATTTACCCAGGTTCGGGGCTCTCCGGAGAGATAACACCCCTACTCCTGCATGTCTGAATATATATTCAGTGTACATATCTGGCAGTACATAGTTGCTCCTAGAACTGTATTACTGAACGCATGAGAGAGCCAAGTGCTCATCTACTAGTGCGTGGGTGTGGCTTAGTGTTGTGGCCTAGTGAGTGCTTGGGCATGCATGCGTATGAGCATGTGTCCGTGGGTCTCCCTCCTTCTGGATGGATGGATGTGAGTTAGCTTATATAGTGGGGGCTAGCTTGGCATGTAAGTTAGGTAGGCATGGGCGTGAGCTTGGGATGTAAGCTACAACGTGTGGCTTACATCACAAGCTTTGCTTGCTTGAGAGCTAGGCTAAGTTTTGTCCCTGGGGCATTTTATAAATCAATGCCCGGGGGACAAAGTACACTGCAGATGATGTCGCGCGTGATGAGTGAACAGCATATGCTTTATCAGCAACAGTGGTCGCAGTATGGCCGTCTTGTCTGTGTTGCGTCAGATGGGACGCGTAGTTGACTTTGCGTAGCAGGCCGGCTGGAGCAGCAGGACAGGGACCCGGCGGGGCGACCGGGTTGAGGAGTTCAGCCGGGTTGAGGGACATGGCCGGGTTGAGCAACCCGGCCAAGTGCGAGCCGAGTTGAGGGGCGTTGCTGGCCCCGATGTTTTTAAAGCATCATTTGCCGTCTTGGGCCTACCCGGGGGTCATCCTCCCGTCACCATGTTAAGAATCCGACCCTCCTTGTCGCTCGTTCAATCTTCTAGCGCACATTGGTGCTACGCGTGCGGTTTACTTGTCGGTCAATGGTAGTTGAATTGATTCTGAACCTCCTTTTCTCATTAGGCTTCGTTCGCTTAATCCTGCCCCCGCCAAGATTGGAGTCAAAACTCCATCGATCGTCCGGGTATATATCCTCGATTGCTTCATATAGTGCATTTGTTTATACCCTGCGGGGATAGAAACCCTGTCAAAGCCCCTCGCAACCCTGCAGTTTTAACAGGGAAAACAACCTCTCCTCTGTATGATTGGAATTAATCCCGTTGTTGTTGTACGGAAGACGTGACAGTGTTGGGTCAACACAACACCCTCGTGGATTGGATCCTATGGATCCTCTAGGGGGTCAAATATCTAGTAACCGAACATAGCCTTAGACTGATCATAAGGAGTAACTTAGACTAGTAACATGCATATGTTACTAGATTATGTTACTATCTTCATAATGGGTAGTAACATATAGATGGTAACCTCCCTTGGCCTATGGCTGTTGGGGAACGTAGTAATTTCAAAAAATTTCCTACGCACACGCAAGATCATGGTGATGATATAGCAACGAGGGGAGAGTGTTGTCTACGTATCCTCGTAGACCGAAGTGGAAGCGTTGACGCAACGTAGAGGAAGTAGTCGTACGTCCTCCGGTTCAACCGATCCAAGCACCGTTACTCCGGCACCTCCGAGTTCTTGACACACGTACAGCTCGATGACGTACCCCCGATCTCCGATCCAGCAGAGGCGCGGGGGGAGTTCCGTCAGCACGACGGCGTGGTGACGATCTTGATGTTCTCCTGTCGCAGGGCTTCGCCTAAGCACCGCTACAATATGACCGAGGTGTAATATCGTGGAGGGGGGCACCGCACACGGCTAAGGAACGATCAATGATCAACTTGTGTGTCTAGGGTGCCCCCCTACCCCCGTATATAAAGGAGGGAGGGGGAGGCCGGCCGGCCCCCTTGGGGCGCGCCAAGGGAGGAGGAATCCTCCTCCTAGTAGGAGTAGGATTCCTCCTTTCCTACTCCTACTAGGAGGGGGAAGGAAGGAGGAGAGGGGGGAAGGAAAGAAGGGGGGCGCCGCCCCCCCCCCCCTCCTAGTCCAATTCGGACTGGAGGGAGAGGGGGCGCGCGGCCCACCCTGGCCGCCCCTCTCTCTTCCCACCTAGGCCCATGTGGCCCATTAACTCTCCCGAGGGGTTCCGGTAACCCCCCCGGCACTCCGATTTTCTCCGAAAACTTTCGGAACCTTTCCGGTGTCCGAATATAGTCGTCCAATATATCAATCTTTATGTCTCGACCATTCCAAGACTCCTCGTCATGTCCGTGATCACATCCGGGACTCCGAACAAACTTCGGTACATCAAAATGCATAAACTCATAATATAACTGTCATCGAAACCTTAAGCGTGCGGACCCTACGGTTCGAGAACAATGTAGACATGACCGAGACACGTCTCCGGTCAATAACCAATAGCGGGACCTGGATGCCCATATTGGTTCCTACATATTCTACGAAGATCTTTATCGGTCAAACCGCACAACAACATACGTTGTTCCCTTTGTCATCGGTATGTTACTTGCCCGAGATTTGATCGTCGGTATCCAATACCTAGTTCAATATCGTTACCGGCAAGTCTCTTTACTCGTTCTGTAATACGTCATCTCATAACTAACTCATTAGTTATATGCTTGCAAGGCTTAGGTGATGAGTATTACCGAGAGGGCCCAGAGATACCTCTCCGACAATCGGAGTGACGAATCCTAATCTCGAATTATGCCAACTCAACATGTACCTTCGGAAACACCTATAGAGCACCTTTATAATCACCCAGTTACGTTGTGACGTTTGGTAGCACACAAAGTGTTCTTCTGGTAAATGGGAGTTGCACAATCTCATAGTTGCAGGAACTTTGTATAAGTCATGAAGAAAGCAATAGCAGTATACTAAACGATCAACTGCTAGGCTAACAGAATGGGTCATGTCAATCACATCATTCTTCTAATGATGTGATCCCACTAATCAAATGACAACACATGTCTATGATTAGGAAACATAACCATCTTTGATTAATAAGCTAGTCAAGTAGAGGCATACTAGTGACTATAGTTTGTCTATGTATTCACACATGTATTATGTTTCCGGTTAATACAATTCTAGCATGAATAATAAACATTTATCATGATATGAGGAAATAAATAATAACTTTATTATTGCCTCTAGGGCATATTTCCTTCAGTCTCCCACTTGCACTAGAGTCAATAATATAGATTACATAGTAATGATTCTAACACCCATGGAGTCTTGGTGCTGATCATGTTTTGCTCGTGAGAGAGGCTTAGTCAGCGGGTCTGCAACATTCAGATCCGTATGTATCTTACAAATCTCTATGTCTCCCACTTGGACTTGGTCCCAAATGGAATTGAAGCATCTCTTGATGTGCTTGGTCCTCTTGTGAAATCTGGATTCTTTTGCTAAAGCAATTGCACCAGTATTGTCACAGAAGATCTTCATTGGTCCCGATGCACTAGGTATTACACCTAGATCGGAAATGAACTCCTTCATCCAGACTCCTTCATTTGCTGCTTCAGAAGCAGCTATGTACTCCGCTTCACATGTAGATCCCGCCATGACGCTTTGTTTAGAACTGCACCAACTTATAGCTCCACCGTTTAATATAAACACGTATCCGGTTTGCGATTTAGAATCGTCCGGATCAGTGTCAAAGCTTGCATCGACGTAACCATTTACGACTAGCTCTTTGTCACCTCCATATACGAGAAACATATCCTTAGTCCTTTTCAGGTATTTTAGGATGTTCTTGACCGCTGTCCAGTGATCCACTCCTGGATTACATTGGTACCTTTCTGCTAAGCTTATTGCTAAGCATATGTCAGGTCTGGTACACAGCATTGCATACATGATAGAGCCTATGGCTGAAGCATAGGGAACATTTTTCATTTTCTCTCTATCTTCTGCTGTGGTCGGGCATTGAGTTTGACTCAACTTCACACCTTGTAGCACTGGCAAGAATCCTTTCTTTGCCTGATCCATATTGAACTTTTTCAATATTTTGTCAAGGTATGTGCTTTGTGAAAGTCATATTAAGCGTCTTGATCTATCTCTATAGATCTTGATGCCTAATATGTAAGCAGCTTCACCGAGGTCTTTCATCGAAAAACTTTTATTCAAGTATCCCTTTATGCTATCCAGAAATTCTATATCATTTCCAATTAATAATATGTCATCAACATATAAAACTAGAAATGCTACAGAGCTCCCACTCACTTTCTTGTAAATACAGGCTTCTCCAAAAGTCTGTATAAAACCATATGCTTTGATCACACTATTAAAACGTTTATTCCAACTCCGAGATGCTTGCACCAGTCCATAAATGGAATGTTGGAGCTTGCACACTTTGTCAGCACCTTTTGGATCAACAAAACCTTCTGGCTGCATCATATACAACTCTTCTTCTAGAAATCCATTCAAGAATGCAGTCTTGACATCCATTTGCCAAATTTCATAATCATGAAATGCAGCAATGGCCAACATGATTCGGACAGACTTAAGCATCGCTACGGGTGAGAAAGTCTCATCGTAGTCAACCCCTTAAACTTGTCGAAAACCTTTCGCAACAAGTCGAGCTTTATAGATAGTAACATTACCATCAGCGGCAGTCTTCTTCTTAAAGATCCATTTATTCTCAATGGCTTGCCGATCATCGGGCAAGTCAACCAAAGTCCATACTTTGTTTTCATACATGGATCCTATCTCAGATTTCATGGCCTCTAGCCATCTTGCGGAATCTGGGCTCATCATCGCTTCCTCATAGTTCGTAGGTTCATCATGGTCAAGTAACATGACTTCCAGAATAGGATTACCGTACCACTCTGGTGCGGATCTTACTCTGGTAGACCTACGAGGCTCAGTAGAAACTTGATCTGAAGTTTCATGATCAATATCATTAGCTTCCTCACTAATTGGTGTAGTTGTCACGGGAACCGGTTCTTGTGATGAACTACTTTCCAATAAGGGAGTAGATACAATTATCTCATCAAGTTCTACTTTCCTCCCACTCACTTCTTTCGAGAGAAACTCCTTCTCTAGAAAGGATCCATTCTTAGCAACGAATGTTTTGCCTTCGGATATGTGATAGAAGGTGTACCCAACAGTCTCTTTTGGGTATCCTATGAAGACACATTTCTCCGATTTGGGTTCGAGCTTATCTGGTTGAAGTTTCTTCACATAAGCATCGCAGCCCCAAACTTTAAGAAACGACAACTTTGGTTTCTTTCCAAACCACAGTTCATAAGGCGTCGTCTCAACGGATTTTGATGGTGCCCTATTTAACGTGAATGCGGCCGTCTCTAAAGCATAACCCCAAAACGATAGCGGTAAATCGGTAAGAGACATCATAGATCGCACCATATCAAGTAAAGTACGATTACGACATTCGGACACACCATTTCGTTGTGGTGTTCCAGGTGGCATGAGTTGCGAAACTATTCCGCATTGTTTCAAATGTAAACCAAACTCGTAACTCAAATATTCTCCTCCACGATCAGACCGTAGAAATTTTATTTTCTTGTTACGATGATTCTCCACTTCATTCTGAAATTCTTTGAACTTTTCAAATGTTTCAGACTTGTGCTTCATTAAGTAGATATACCCATATCTGCTTAAATCATCTGTGAAGGTGAGAAAATAACGATATCCGCCACGAGCCTCAATATTCATTGGACCACATACATCTGTATGTATGATTTCCAACAAATCTGTTGCTCTCTCCATAGTACCGGAGAACGGTGTTTTAGTCATCTTGCCCATGAGGCACGGTTCGCAAGTACCAAGTGATTCATAATCAAGTGATTCCAGAAGTCCATCAGTATGGAGTTTCTTCATGCGTTTTACACCGATATGACCTAAATGGCAGTGCCACAAATAAGTTGCACTATCATTATCAACTCTGCATCTTTTGGCTTCAACATTATGAATATGTGTATCACTACTATCGAGATTCAATAAAAATAGACCACTCTTCAAGGGTGCATGACCATAAAAGATATTACTCATATAAATAGAACAACCATTATTCTCTGATTTAAATGAATAACCGTCTCGCATCAAACAAGATCCAGATATAATGTTCATGCTCAACGCAGGCACCAAATAACAATTATTCAGGTCTAAAACTAATGCCGATGGTAGATGTAGAGGTAGCGTGCCGACGGCGATCACATCGACTTTGGAACTGTTTCCCACGCGCATCATCACCTCATCCTTGGCCAGTGCTCGCTTATTCCGTAGTCCCTGTTTCGAGTTGCAAATATTAGCAACAGAACAGTATCAAATACCCAGGTGCTACTACGAGCTCTAGTTAGGTACACATCAATAACATGTATATCACATATACCTTTGTTTACTTTGCCATCCTTCTTATCCGCCAAATACTTGGGGCAGTTCCGTTTCCAGTGTCCAGTCTGCTTGCAGTAGAAGCACTCAGTCTCAGGCTTAGGTCCAGACTTGGGTTTCTTCTCTTGAGCAGCAACTTGCTTGCCGTTCTTTTTGAAGTTCCTCTTCTTCTTCCCTTTGCCCTTTTTCTTGAAACTAGTGGTCTTGTTGACCATCAACACTTGATGCTCCTTCTTGATTTCTACCTCCGCGGCTTTCAGCATCACGAAGAGCTCGGGAATTGTCTTGTTCATCCCTTGCATATTATAGTTCATCACAAAGCTCTTGTAGCTTGGTGGCAGTGATTGAAGAATTCTGTCAATGACACTATCATCAGGAAGATTAACTCCCAGTTGAATCAAGTGATTGTTATACCCAGACATTCTGAGTATATGTTCACTGACAGAACTATTCTCCTCCATCTTGCAGCTATAGAACTTATTGGAGACTTCATATCTCTCAATCCAGGCATTTGCTTGAAATATTAACTTCAACTCCTGGAACATCTCATATGCTCCATGATGTTCAAAACGTCGTTGAAGACCCGGTTCTAAGCCGTAAAGCATGGCACACTGAGCTATAGAGTAGTCATCAGCTTTGCTCTGCCAGACGTTCTTAACGTCGTCAGTTGCATCAGCAGCAGGCCTGGCACCCAGCGGTGCTTCCAGGACGTAACTCTTCTGTGCAGCAATGAGGATAATCCTCAGGTTACGGACCCAGTCCGTGTAATTGCTACCATCATCTTTCAACTTTGCTTTCTCAAGGAACGCATTAAAATTCAACGGAACAACAGCACGAGCCATCTATCTACAAACAAACATAGACAAGCAAGATACTATCGGGTACTAAGTTCATGATAAATTTAAGTTCAATTAATCATATTACTTAAGAACTCCCACTAAGACAGACATCTCTCTAGTCATCTAAGTGATCACGTGATCCAAATCAACTAAACCATAACCGATCATCACGTGAGATGGAGTAGTTTTCAAAGGTGAACATCATTATGTTGATCATATCTACTATATGATTCACGCTCAACCTTTCGGTCTCCATGTTCCGAGGCCATATCTGCATATGCTAGGCTCGTCAAGTTTAACCTGAGTATTCTGTGTGTGCAAAACTGGCTTGCATCCCTTGTAGATGGACGTAGAGCTTATCACACCCGATCATCACGTGGTGTCTCGGCACGACGAACTTTGGCAACGGTGCATACTCAGGGAGAACACTTCTTGATAATTTTAGTGAGAGATCATCTTAAAATGCTACCGTCAATCAAAGCAAGATAAGATGCATAAAGGATAAACATCACATGCAATCAATATAAGTGATATGATATGGTCATCATCATCTTGTGCTTGTGATCTCCATCTCCGAAGCACCGTCGTGATCACCATCGTCACCGGCGCGACACCTTGATCTCCATCGTAGCATCGTTGTCGTTACGCCATCTATTGCTTCTACGACTATCGCTACCGCTTAGTGATAAAGTAAAGCAATTACAGGGCGTTTGCATTTCATACAATAAAGCGACAACCATATGGCTCCTGCCAGTTGCCGATAACTTCGGTTACAAAACATGATCATCTCATACAATAAAATATAGCATCACGTCTTGACCATATCACATCACAACATGCCCTGCAAAAACAAGTTAGACGTCCTCTACTTTGTTGTTGCAAATTTTACGTGGCTGCTACGGGCTCAGCAAGAACCGTTCTTACCTACGCATCAAAACCACAACGATAGTTTGTCAAATAGACTCCGTTTTAACCTTCACAAGGACCGGGCATAGTCACACTCGGTTCAACTAAAGTGAGAGAGACAGACACCCGCCAGCCACCTTTAAGCACGAGTGCTCGTAACGGTGAAACCAGTCTCGCGTAAGCGTACGCGTAATGTCGGTCCGGGACGCTTCATCTCACAATACCGCTGAACCAAAGTATGACATGCTGGTAGGCAGTATGACTTATATCGTCCACAACTCACTTGTGTTCTACTCGTGCATATAACATCAACGCATAAAAACCTAGGCTCGGATGCCACTGTTGGGGAACGTAGTAATTTCAAAAAATTTCCTACGCACACGCAAGATCATGGTGATGATATAGCAACGAGGGGAGAGTGTTGTCTACGTACCCTCGTAGACCGAAGCGGAAGCGTTGACGCAACGTAGAGGAAGTAGTCGTACGTCCTCCGGTTCAACCGATCCAAGCAGCGTTACTCCGGCACCTCCGAGTTCTTGACACACGTACAACTCGATGACGTACCCCCGATCTCCGATCCAGCAGAGGCGCGGGGGGAGTTCCGTCAGCACGACGGCGTGGTGACGATCTTGATGTTCTCCTGTCGCAAGGCTTCGCCTAAGCACCGCTACAATATGACCGAGGTGTAATATCGTGGAGGGGGGCACCGCACACGGCTAAGGAACGATCAATGATCAACTTGTGTGTCTAGGGTGCCCCCTACCCCCGTATATAAAGGAGGGAGGGGGAGGTCGGCCGGCCCCCTTGGGGCGCGCCAAGGGAGGAGGAATCCTCCTCCTAGTAGGAGTAGGATTCCTCCTTTCCTACTCCTACTAGGAGGGGAAGGAAGGAGGAGAGGGGGGAAGGAAAGAAGGGGGGCGCCGCCCCCCCCCCCTCCTAGTCCAATTCGGACTGGAGGGAGAGGGGGCGCGCGGCCCACCCTGGCCGCCCCTCTCTCTTCCCACCTAGGCCCATGTGGCCCATTAACTCTCCCGGGGGGTTCCGGTAACCCCCCCCCCCCGGCACTCCGGTTTTCTCCGAAAACTTCCGGAACCTTTCCGGTGTCCGAATATAGTCGTCCAATATATCAATCTTTATGTCTCGACCATTCCGAGACTCCTCGTCATGTCCGTGATCACATCCGGGACTCCGAACAAACTTCGGTACATCAAAATGCATAAACTCATAATATAACTGTCATCGAAACCTTAAGCGTGCGGACCCTACGGTTCAAGAACAATGTAGACATGACCGAGACACGTCTTCGGTCAATAACCAATAGCGGGACCTGGATGCCCATATTGGTTCCTACATATTCTACGAAGATCTTTATCGGTCAAACCGCACAACAACATACGTTGTTCCCTTTGTCATCGGTATGTTACTTGCCCGAGATTTGATCGTCGGTATCCAATACCTAGTTCAATCTCGTTACCGGCAAGTCTCTTTACTCGTTCCGTAATACGTCATCTCATAACTAACTCATTAGTTATATGCTTGCAAGGCTTAGGTGATGAGTATTACCGAGAGGGCCCAGAGATACCTCTCCGACAATCGGAGTGACAAATCCTAATCTCAAATTATGCCAACTCAACATGTACCTTCGGAAACACCTGTAGAGCACCTTTATAATCACCCAGTTACGTTGTGACGTTTGGTAGCACACAAAGTGTTCTTCTGGTAAATGGGAGTTGCACAATCTCATAGTTGCAGGAACTTTGTATAAGTCATGAAGAAAGCAATAGCAGTATACTAAACGATCAAGTGCTAGGCTAACAAAATGGGTCATGTCAATCACATCATTCTTCTAATGATGTGATCCCACTAATCAAATGACAACACATGTATATGGTCAGGAAACATAACCATCTTTGATTAATGAGCTAGTCAAGTAGAGGCATACTAGTGACTATAGTTTGTCTATGTATTCACACATGTATTATGTTTCCGGTTAATACAATTCTAGCATGAATAATAAACATTTATCATGATATGAGGAAATAAATAATAACTTTATTATTGCCTCTAGGGCATATTTCCTTCAATGGCTACGGGAGAAGCAAGGGCCGAACAACCTGCGGAGGAAGGATCTACGTACAATCTTCATTCTAACACTTTGGGAACTATGGAAACATCGCAATGCTATTGTATTTGACGGAGTAACTCCTTCGATGAGTGTGCTCCTAAGTAGGGTGAGGTCCGAAGGCATGGTTTGGTTTGGAGCTGGCAAGTTTAAAGGGAATGTTGACCCTTTCTTCCGTAGTTTACATAGGTGGGCGAGTAGTGAGGAGTAAGTTGTAACGAAACCCTTGTAAAACTATGGTGGAGGCACTCTTTTGCCTTTTTTTCTTTAATACTCCCTCCGTTCCTTTATGTAAGGTGTATTATTTTTGGCACGGTGACCAAGGCATAGAATTATAGAAATGTTAGGATGAAATTACCCTTGGCAAATTTATTTGTTAGTGGCAAGTAAATCAGTTAGCCAAGGAAAGTATGAGATGCATGCAATCGACAAAGAGATAGTTTCATTCTTTTGCTACAAGGAGAGATACAGACAATCAGGAGAGAGATACTTACCCTTTTTCTGGAGGGCTAAAAGGGAATTATGAGGAATTAGAAGAAATGCACCTTACATTCTGGATTTTTATCAAAAAATAAATACACCTTATATAAAGGAACGAAGGGAGTATATAATATGCACACTCGTGCATATTCGAGAAAAAAAATATAGATGGTAACACGCAAGTCTTCACTAATTGAGATATAGACTCATTTTTACCTCGGGGTGTGTTATGTTACAGTAACATATTATGTTAGGCTGGCCATAGTGGGGGTAACAATACCGGTATCATGCATTTGGGACTAGCAAACATGCTTATGTGATAGGCAATTAAAAGAGAGAGAGGGTTAAAGTAACGTAGCTAGATACCGTATCATAATAAATGTTATGTTACTAGGTGTCATGCATGGCAATAAATAAGATGATTTATGACATTAATCTATGATACTATGCACTACGAAGATAGTATTATAGACCAGTATCATATGCATGATACTCCCCACTATCAGTAGCTTTACCACAAGCATCTCTCTCCTCATAACTCTATGCCACATAAGCAAATTTGTCTTAGGAGGTGTTATGTTACTACCTAAGTTACTCCCACTATGACTAGCCTTAGCGATATAATAATGACTGATTGTTTCGGATGCGCTTTTGTTGAATTGAATTGAATAAATAAATATCTCCAAATTCCACACAGTTAATACTAATTATAAATCAGTTTATTTATGAACACAATAAATCAGTTTATTTATGGAAAAAAATAATACCTTATAGAAAGCCCTATGAAGCCCAATTGGCCCAATAACACGATAGGATTGTAAAACAAATGAGACTCGAAGCTGGGTAAGGGTTGGATTCTAGGAGAATCGGCAAAAAAAAAAAACTGGCCCTACAAAGCCCTACATAAACCAAGTTCCTCTCTCGAGAAAAGGGATCTGGATTCTAAAAAAAGGAAGGAGAAAGAGGGATCTTTGCCGGCGCCGCCTCCTCTTGCACTCGTGCCCGCCGTGCAGTTTTGATCCGCCGGCGCACTTGCCTTCCAGCCCGCCTCTCTCCATCGAGATCCGCCCCTCGTCGCCGTTGACGTTCAGAGGTACCTCCCTCCCCGCCCGGTTCCCTTCTCCGCCTCTCTCTCCCCTGTCCAACACCTCCGTTGCCGAGTCTAGCTTGGACGAACATCAACCGAAGCTGCAGAAGGGATCCTGATTGGATTGGTTTAAGGGGGAAAACAAGACAGGTACAAAATTTTCAGCGTAGGTGTCAAATCCCCAGCAGAGTTCACGGTACCAGTAACGGAGGAGATATTATGGGTGTTTTGGAGAGCTAGTCCAGAACTGTGATGGCTTGGATCGTTGACCTTAACTAATTACTACGTACAGTAGATTGTAATGTTCGCAGTCTAAAAAAACACCAAGTCATTACTCGTTGAAAGGATTAGAGTGCATCAGCCATGATTACTATTATAACAAGCTTCAGTTTCAATGGTCGCTGTGCAAAAGGAAATTTGATATTTAAGGGATTTATCTATGTAGTGCGCTGCACAACTTCAGATTTGTACAAAGCTCTGAATTTGATTGCTGTGTCAACTAATTTACATTGTGCTGGAGAGCTACAGCTACTATCTTTTGTGCTCTCTTGCTTGTTTGTTGCTATGTACATTGTTGTTTCAGAGCTACCTCAAATATTATTGTTTCATGATTCTTGTATGCTTATCTTCACATAATGTTTTTCATGTCTTTGTTCTGTTTTCCTTGATGAGTATAGTGTATAGTTTTATCTGTATTGCATCATCATTTTTCGGACTGAAGGAACTCTGAGACCGCTGGACGTGATTCGGCCCCTCCCATTGGTAAGTATTTTTTCCATCTTCCCGTTTCTTTTCTTCTTTTTTTAGTCGACGAGCAACCAGATCTCGTTCTCTTTTCTTTTCTTATTATAACTAATAGCAGTCGGTTTCTAATGGAGTACTCTTTACTAATAGTAGTCGGTTTCCTTTTGTTATTTTTCCATGTGTTGATTGCATCTCAGACCTCGACTGGGCGATGAAGATGCATAGCAGCAGGGCAGAGGATATCACGCCTAGGGAGGTCAAGAAGAGGAGGAGAATTCACATGGCCAATGCACGAGATGGTTGCGGGGCGTCGATTCCGTATGACATTATCATAGAGGTGCTGCAGTGGCTCCCCGTCAAATCTATCTTCCGCTTCCGGGCAGTTTGTCGCTCCTGGGAGGCGCTGCTCTCCTCCGATGAATTCCGCTGCCTCCATATGGCAGCAGCTAAGGATGCAAGGCGGCGGGCACCACCACCCAAGCTGCTATACATCTCACCTACTACCACATTTGACTCCACCGCGGTCTACTCGTGCTCCTTCTCGCCATCATCATCATCTAGCCGCCCCAGAGATCGCGGGGACCTACTGTTCACCATGGATGGCGCCCGTGGCAACTGTGTGGAAGTAGTGACCCCCGTGCCATGCCACGGCCTCACCCTCCTCTACGACACTGTCGGCGCGGCTTTCTACATCTGCAACGCGGCAACACGAGCTGCTACGCGTCTGCCAGCGTCCACTGAGGAACGAGCATCCAGATCCGCTGCTGGGCTGGGGTTTGATGCCCGCGCAGATGAGTACAAAGTGGTGAGGTTGATCAATGGGCTGTCTTATCAGAAGGACATGGTGAGGTGTGAAGTTTACACGCCTGGAGGCCGCTTTGGAGATCGCTGGAGGCCGCCTGCCGGAGGAGTGCCCTCCAGCTTGCATCAGTTTGTATATGCTGCTGTTACAAATGCGGAATTGAACAAATTACCTCCTGTGTTTGCCAACGGTTGCCTTCACTGGTTGATGAGACCTGCCTCTTTCATCACGACTCCAAGTGTTGCCATCGTGTCCTTCTCGGTGGCAGAAGAGACCTTCACATGTCTCCGGTCCCCGCCCTTCTGGGTACCAGGAGCGCCGCCAAACAGGTATGGGTTGTCCAAAGAGCAACTAGTGGAGATGGATGACCAACTATGTTTGGTCCGAGATACTCGCAACACAATCCTTTATGCTAACGTTTTGGAGATCTGGAAACTGCCGGACTATAGCTCTGGTGACTGGTTACTGAGTCATCGGATCAATTTGTCGAGCCACCTGGCAAGAGATTTACGCGAATCAGAAATTCTGAGAGTTATTGGGTGTTTTGGCATCACTTCCAGGTCGCCAAGGAAGAAGATAGTCATCACTACTAGCAAGCACAAGATTTTCGACAAGTATCAGAAAATGGTTCACACCTATGACCCTAGGTCCGAAGCTCTAGAAACCATTCTTTCAATCACGGAGACACACTCAACTCCATATTATGGGCCCCCAAGTTCAAGGTTT
The DNA here is from genome assembly GCA_900231445.1 of Triticum turgidum subsp. durum. Taxonomy (NCBI): domain Eukaryota; kingdom Viridiplantae; phylum Streptophyta; class Magnoliopsida; order Poales; family Poaceae; genus Triticum; species Triticum turgidum. The sequence continues at coordinate 24,520,247 of LT934120.1, forward strand.
AGTTTCATTCAAGATACCCTTGCTCCTGTGCATAAAACAGATGAAGAGATAGCCTTGTCATCTGACCTGGCTAAGGTGACTGGAGAGATCCTACTCCGCCTCCCAGCTAAAGCAGTGATACACTCCAAATTTGTGTGCAAGCAGTGGTTCAGATTGATCAAGAGTGACAACTTCATTCAGTCATACTTTCAGCATAAGAACATGGACAAAAGACCTAAGGTCATGCTTGTGGTCAAGGGCACTGGACAATTGGGCTTCAGTTTTTCTCCCTTGAATAAATGCCTCCAAGAAGCTCCTAGTAACAGTACATTGCTTGATACAAAGGTGGTTTGCTCCAAGCCTTGCCATGGGCTGAACTTGGTAAGCACCGAGACGTACGACTATCTCTGCAACCCATGTACAGGTTTCCACAGGGGTTTGCTGGGGCCAGGTTTGCTGCAGAGAATGCCTAAAGCAGAAGAGCATGCTTTCACAGTCGGCAATAAGAATTTTGGCTTGACTTTCGACCCTTTGACTCAACAACATGTTATCGTGGCAATCTTCTATCGCCAGAAGGACTTCAAATCTCGTCAATATGACCTGAGATGCACGTTACGCTGGTGTGACTCTCGGGATCGCCCCCAACTGAGCTCGGTACCGCCTCTGCCTGTGAATGACATGCCACCGGCCTATGTGGAAGGAATGCTGTACTGGATGAGTGAACCAAGGTTGGGACAGAGCTGTGAATGGAACATTGTTTCTTTCAACCTTGCTACAAGAATTTTCAATGTCGTCCCTTGCCCTTCGTGGTTTGCAAGATGGAATAGCAGAAACCATTGTCGTGCATTTGTTGTTGAGCTCGAGGGAGTGTTATGTGCTGTTCTAGCAGATCCAATGGCAGAAAAATTAGATGTATGGAAGCTAGAGCATGGCCAATGGGGCAGAGCATACACAATTCACCTGGAAGCATATCCTGAATACTCCCTTAAGACAGGTGTGGTGGTGCCATTAGCTGTTGATCGCGATCATGGGAGGATCCTGCTCAACACTGGAAGGAAAATAGGACTGTACGATCCAGTAGAGCAAGCAATTCAAAATTTGTATTCACTTGATCAGGTGCCGGTTGTCAGAAGCTGTAGTCCACACCACCATAAGTTTCTTGATATGCCTTCAACTTCATCAGCGAATAGTTTGACATGCTCCAAAGAAGACCCAGCGGCGGAGTTGAATAGAATGGACTCTAAGATGATTCCTTGTGTTCCAATGTTATATGAGGAGAGCTTGGCATGTTACACCCGTGTGCCCAAAAAACAATTGCTGTGGTGATACATTTTCATTGCACCTACCCTTATATAAACTATCTATGTGTGATATCTTGCTTGCATGTTGGCGAACTGAAACACCAAGCTTTGATAATGTAATAGTATTGAACATTTTTTATTGCGAGTATATCATTTTGCTTTTGAATTATAATGACCTGTTCCTAGTGTTTTATCTTATCTACACAAATAAGAGGGTAATAATATCTGTTATCTTTGTATTATGAATATTTCTGTTTGTTGCTTGCCTGATCTGCTATTTTGCTCTACATGGGAGGTGCCATGTTTCAGTTTTTCATTGCTCCAACAAAATACTACTAGGCCGTGCTTGGATCGTTGTTTTGGAGGGATTTACGCCTGTGAAATATGCAACAGTAAATAATTATCTTGTACATGAACCGAGCCATACGGCGCATAATCGTCTGCAGTGTACTCGCTCCGTCCGGAGATACTTCCGGACGGAGTGAGTACGATACAAGGGATTGGCGTGAATCTTAGAGAGATCGAACGGTCAACATATAAGGACCACATCTGGACCCTAGAGCCGAAATGAATATTCGAAGCCTATATTTCCATTCTAATACAATCTGTGACTTTGTGAGCAACGAATCACGGTACTTCGGGCGCCACCGAACATGCAGGCTGCAGCCCAAATATTGTTCGGCTTCGTTCGCTCGGTGGCTGGCTGGTTCGATTGCCTTTTTTACACCAACCCTATCATTCAGTTGCACTAGTCCGTAAAAAGACCAGCAAGCTAATGGTTCAGAAAAAAGGCAAACTTCCGGTTTTCCATCAATTAAAAAAATTCATATATTCAAAAAAATGTTCGCAAGTTTTTAGAAAGATAAGGATTTTGAAAAAAAAAGTTCATGGACACAAGAAAATGTTTGCGAATTGGAAAAAAATGTTCTCAAGAACAAATATTGCTCATAAATTTAAAAAATGTTTGCCAATTTGCAAAAAGTTCAGGAATTTGACAACTGTTCACAAATTGGAAAACAGTATGTGGGTCTGAAAAAGTTCATGAATTAGGAAAATGGTCATGAACCCAGGAAAAATCATGAATCTAAAACATTCAGGGATTTGAAAAAGTTTGTGGATTTAGAAAATGTTCATGAACTTGGGAAAAGGTCATAAATTCGAAAACAGTTCACGATTCTAAAATATTCATGAACAAAAGAAAGTTCACGGACTTGAAAAAAGTTCACAAATCTGAAATACATTCATGAATTTGAAAGAAGTTTAGGGATTTGGAAAATCTTCACGAAATTGAAAAAGGCTTATGAATTTGAAAATTGGTCATGATTTTCAAAAAATTCACGAATTTGAAAACAAAAGTTAATGAAATAATTAAAATGAAAAAGGGAAAGAAAAATGGAACATAAAAACGAAAACGAAAATAAAACAGAAGAAAAAACCAGAGGAGAACCGAAAGAAGTAGAGAGAATTAATTTTTTTTTTAAAAATATGAACAGAACCCGGCCAAAAACCAAAGAAAACGAACCCAAATAATAAAACCAGTGAGGGTAAAAAGGAGAGCACTGCATACAGAAACGAAGCGCATATAACTCTGAGCTTTTTTTTTAACATCAATACAGACACAAGCGCTCATATACACGCGCATACACTCACCCCTATGAACGCACACACGCACATCCTATCCCTATGAGCACCTCCGAAAGACTGAGCCGGCATATCATATTGAGATTTTCGAAGTCACTGTAGTCCCTCTAACCATTCAACCACAGGTTGGTTCGCACATATAACTCTGAGCTATAAGCGCCAAATAGCGTTTCGCGTGTAGTAGAATAGGGCAGAACCTATTTGACGCCCGTGAGCGTCAAAAGGTTGACCTTTCGCTGAGGCAAGCCACCGCGTGGGCCGGCCCATGTATAGGTTTCGCGTTTTAACCGTTCGCAAAAGCTTCCTTCGTCGTTTCGTTCGTTATTTTTCTGTGTTTTTTTGCTTCCGGTTCTTTGCAATGTTTTGTCCGGTCTTCACTGGTTTTGTTCTGTTTTTTTTTTGTTCCTTTTTTCCTTTCGTTTTTTTCTTTTTCGTTTTTTTTTCTGTTTTTTATTTCTTCTTCTCTTTCCTGTGTGTTAAATTCAAAGGTCACCTCCTATTACAAAAATATTCATCATATACGAAAAACATGTTTAACCGTACATTATGAAAAGTTCACTATGCATCACGAAAATGTTCATCGTGTATTACAAAAATGTTCATCATACATTAAACAAAATGTTCACCATATATTAATAAAATGTTCATTGTATTTAAAAAATGTTCATTGTGTACTTAAAAAATGTTCAGTGTATATCACAAAAATGTTCAATGCATAGCTAAAAAAAGTTCAGTGTATATCACAAAAGTGCAATGTGTATTTAAAAATTGTTCATCGTATATTTTAAAAGATATTCAATGGTTAAATTTATTTGATTTTTTAATCTACCGATGCGATTAGTTCTTCAATACTCTCGCACCACTGTAATCACTAATAATCATCAGCTCAACTGGTAAGTAAGGCTGACTTTGTATCGTTGGTTGCGAGTTTGATTCCATGACTAAGTAACCTTTTTTGCTAATTTAACTGAAGCTAATGAATGGGCCGGCCCAATTCGATTCACTCCCTACGCGAAAGCTGCTCCTGTTGACGCACGCGAGCGTCAGCTAGGAGCACTCCCCTACCACACGGCTCGCCTGCAGGGGCGCACATATTGGGCCGCCCAGTAACGAGGACTCACATGCTGGCGTCATGTTACTTGTTTGTTTTGTTTTTTATTCACATATTTTTTTCAAACTTTTGCTTTCTTTATTTATCTAATATTCTAAATATGTAAATTACAAAATAAATTTTAAATTATTTTCTAAAAAAATTCTTGCATTTGAAAATGAATATGTGTAGTAAATGTTTCTGATGCACACGAGAAATGTATAAATGTGAAAAAAAAGTAGAACAGTTAAACATGTGTACAAAAAGTGTTAGTAATGTGTACCAAAAATGTTTACACATTATATAAAAAATATTCATATAATTAAAAATTATCTTTAGAACAATTTAAAAGTTATTCGTGTGTGTGAAAAATGTTAATCATGTGTACAAAAAATGTTTATCATACACACAAAAATGTACTTAAGTCAAACAAAGAAAATTAGAACATGTTAATCATCTGTACGAAAAATGTAAATGATGTGTGCAACAATGTTTATCATACATAGAAAAAAAATACAAAAGTGAAACAATGAAAAGTAGAACATGTTCATCATTTATACGAAAATGTTAATCATGTGTACAAAAAATATTTATCATACACACACAAAATATACAAAAGTGAAACAAATAGAAGTACAAAATGTTAATCATTTGTACGAAAATTGTTAATCATGTGTAAGAAAAATGTTTATCATACACAAAAAATGTACGAAAGTGAAACAAAGAGAAGGAGAACATGCTAACTATATCTACAAAAAAATGTAATGATGTGTACAAAAAATATTTATAAATTGTAAAAATATGCTTGTGTACATAAAAAAATTAATCATGTTAAAAAATGTACAAATCTATTTGGAAAAAGTTACCGTGTATCTTGAAAAGTGTTCAAAATATTTATTTTTTAAGAAAAAAATCAACATGTATCAGAAATGTTTGATGTCTGCTCTACAAATGTACATTGTATACCGACAAAAAGTAGACATTGAGTTGAAAAAAGTAGACCGATAAAACCACAAAGAAACAAAAAAGGAAGGCTAAAAAATTGTAGAAAACAAAGGAAAATAGGGGGGGCCTGAAAAGAAACCAAAAAAAAAGCAAAGCAACCAATTCCTAATAGACATGTGTTGAAAAAAGTAAAAACCAACAAAAAATCAAGACACTCAACAAAGAAGCAAAAAACAAGCAAAAGAAAAACCAAATAACACCAAGAAGAAACAAAAAACCAAAGTATAAAGAAGAAAGGAAAGAAAACCAGTGAAAAGCAAAGTATGACAAAGAAAAAAAGAAAAAGGTGAAAGACAAAGAAAAAAGAAATAAAAAACCAGACCACAGCGAGCGACCATTGCGACACGCAAGCGAACAACTACAACAACACCTAGCTCACCCGTTAGCGACTCCTATAAGAAATCGGTATGGGCGAGATATAGCCCCTGCGGTCCTTGTATCCCCGACTTCCTTTTTCTTGTCTTTTTCTATCAATTTTGTTTGGGTTGCGTCACGTCAGACATACATGGGCAGTTTTTTTGGGGTATGTTTGGGGGAACAACTCAACCCTCTAGAGCAACAACTCAACCCTTTATTCATCTTCAATCATGGCAGTACAACGAATATCAGAAATAATAAAAATAACATCTTGATCCGTAGACCACCTAGCAACGACCACAAGCACGTAAGCGAGCCGAAGGCGTGCCACCGTCATTGCCCCTCCCTCGCTGAAGCCAGGCAAAATTTGTTGTAGTAGACAGTCGGAAATTCGTCGTGGTAGGGCCCCATAGGACCAGCACAGAAGAACAACAACCTCGGCCGACGAAGAGTAGCGTAGATCGGGAGGATCCAAGTTGAAAACACGTGAACGTAGACGAACTATGACTAGGTCCGAGCAAATCCACCAAGGATAGATCCGTCGGAGACACATCTCTACACGTCTATCGATGGTGGTAGACACACCATTAGGACATGAGATAGGCGAGGAGAACCTTATTTCATCTTCAGGGAGCCGCCGCCATCTCGTCTAACTGAGCAGGAGTGCAGGACATAACCCCAAACAAAATATGAATGAACAACTGAAACAGAGCCCTCCCGTCGGCAAGGGCCGAGATCCACTACGCCGCCATGGACCTAAGGCCACCGAAGATGACGCGGACCGACTGCGGCGCCGGCGGGAGGCAGGGAAACCCTAGAGTTTTCTTGGGAAAGATGTGGCTCTCAAGACGTCTTAGCTGTATGTCCTCATCCGGTTCGTGTAAATGTATCATACTTTTATCGGGTTGCATGAAACCCATTTGATTTGCATTAAATTTCTCGTTTAGTTCAATTCACGATTAAAATGCGCGCACACATTGGGGGTATAGTGTTGAATGGACGGCTCATGTATGTGTGTTTGCAGTCGTGTCTGCGAACGGATAGTGCTATCCTTGCTTTCCGAGTCACGCTCCGCCCCTTCGGTCTACCACTGTCTTATAGTTTTTATTAAAACTATGTGAAATTTGATGGTTTTTGCAAAAAAGAACAAAGGATACATAATTATCTGATAAAAACACCTAAAAATATATTTTATCCATATATGTGGTTGCTTGCTGCTCTCAAACTATTTCCAGTTTTTCTAGTAAAAAAATATTTTCACTTAACCAAATTTAATATTTCCGGATTATTTCTGCTTAGAAAAATTTGGCGCTACAAGACTTCCCACGTCTCTCAGTTCCCGTATATGTCGCCGGATTTTTTTTTCCTCGCTGCCATCTCCCCCACCTTCCAATTTATCCAACCTCCAGATTCCAATCTACGCCGGCATAACCACCACGCGCACCGCCCATTCCGGCACCCCGCATGGTGGCAGCCTCACCCTCAATCTCCGCCCCCCGCCGCTTGCTTCGCCCGCCGATGACTCCCATTTTCCTCCACCAGCAAGTTCGCTCGTTGGAGCCCAGTCAGCGTCGTCATCCTTACCGCCAGGAAGCCGTGCTCGCCCAAACGTCGTCCTCACCGTCACGAATCCGTGCTCGCCCCAAGGTCGTTCTCACTGTCATGAAGCCGTATCCATAACGGCCGGTCTCATCCTTCACCCGAAGCACCGCCGCGTGTCTCGTCGGTACACCACCTTGCAAGCAGCTCTCGCCTCCATCCAGCATCTTCAGTCTCCACCACGTCAACCAGGTGATCCCTTGATTCGCATAGCCCCTATAGTTTATCATTAAATCAACCAAAGTGGGCTCCTTCATTTATATGCATCTGAAGTCTCGATCCTCTTCTCCCATCGACTCCTTACTTCCTTCCTGTAGGCAATGCACTCTAAGTGTTTGGTGAATTGCTTGCTTGCCCAAAATTCAATTCTGACAGATATTCTTGAAAATATGTGAGCAACTGTTTGGTCCAATCAAATTTTACATGGCAAAACTCAAGAACAGTATAAGTGGTGACTAGCCAAATAATCTCAGATTCCATTTATGCTGGAGCATAAAGCATGATAATGTTTGGTTATACAGGCTGCAACGAGCTATGTTATTTTGTAGTAATTTTAAACGAACAAAAACTATATACGCGTCTGCTTCATCTGCTAAATGCGTCCCTCTGAAGTTTTCCATGAACGTTTTGTGCTGCAAAACGTGTCGATTTGCTGTTCTGTAACCTGTTTAATTCAGTACTGCCGGTTGTATGCACCTGCGTCCACATCGTATTCGTGTATTACCTACAGCTCGTCCGACTCGTATATCAGTATTTGCTACTTTAGCTACAAATCCCAATGAACGTCTGCATGGTCGAACTTTCGGGGACAGATAGCACCCGGAACCAAACGTCCGCCTCCGGCTTGTATAGGCCAGTTTTGCCGGAAGATCACCTTATTCATGGCTGGAATCCAATTTGTACCATTTGCTAGAAGTAGATTCTCTTTAAAAATAGGTACCAATATGTTTCTATCTAATCGGTACTGTTTGCTAGAAGTAGATTATCTGTATCATCAATTTTTACCATTATGTTTCTATGCCTCGACGGTTTTGAAGCCTAAACATCCCAGAGCAGGCTGCTGTAAATGAAAACCAGATGAAGAAAATTTACAAGGCCCTCCAGAGATTGATGATATATTAGCAAAAAGCCTCCTGAATCTACTAGCCAAACTAAAATAATTTGTAGCTCGAAACATTTTTTTCAAACACATATCTATTGTGATGTATATGGTCCAGTTATGCCATTGTGGTACTCTTGCATGCAGGGCCAAATGGAGATGTGCAACAGATTATAGGGGAATTCTGGGGTAAAATTTTGTCGGAGTTACACGGGGGGAAGATAATTGTGGAGACTAATGGAAGTGGTATTCCAAATGGAAGGCTGGCTGCCGTTCTCTGTCAGCATCTTACCTGGCTTGCTGAGAACTCAACATTTGCACCATTGCATATTCCGAGATGTGACAATGAATTGTTTCTGCAGAAAGCATGGGCAGATGATCACAAATGTGGAGGTAAATTTTGCATAGCACTGTTCAAGATTGTTAATTTGACATAGTTGGCTGTCAATTTTAATTTTTGAAGGAGAAATTTATTTACCCCAATGAGACGAGGCAACTTGCACGAGACTGGATCCAATTGAAAATTAACAAAAAATGGAGAGTGTTTATGTCTCGTTTGAAGAATAAATTTTTTGAGCATGACAAGGTCTTTGGCCGAAATTATAGCAGGTATTCCCAGAGATGTTAACTAACATCAATGGGATACTCTTGTTGGGTTTTGGTGCTAGGATTCACCATGGTTTTATGTTCTATTCTTATACTTAATCTGGCATACATAATTAGTTTAGTGACATTAATATTGACTGGATGTGTTGTTTTCCCAGAAATTATGTGAAAAGAACACCGAATGTGCAAAGAAGCAGAAGAATCCACACACAACTGGGAGAAAAAGCCGTGCTAGGCTTAGAATCGACTTTTACTCAATATTCTGAGAAAGAAGAAAATGTTCAATTTGCACTGCGGGCACTAGGAGATAATGTAGAAAACATGACGGATGAGTTTGCTATGATGCATTCATTTCGGAAGCGAAAATTCCCCGGAGAGGATTGGAGAAAAAGATTTTGAACCGCGGGAAGTAATGAAGTTGGTATATGAACCACATTTCTTCCCGCAAAGATAAAAGTACGAGTATTAATATACTATTATCATGTTCTTGTTTCAAGTTGATCTCAACGAAACAGTTGCTAGCAATGACCTCCCAAATGAATCACATAACATAGTTGAAGAATAACCTGGCAATATGCATGCTCCATTGAGTGCTCTGCTGGTGATGTAATAGTTTCTTCACTAATAAATATTCTAGTTTATTGTCATACTTAAAAACAATTGTTTGTCATAAGTTGCAGGAACTACATCCTAGCAATTGTGTGAGAGCCAAAGGGTGTTGCACCGGTTTATCATTGCCACATGAAAAAATGGTTGCTTAGGTGTGTGTCCATAAATTTCTGCTTCATTATTAAGAAAATGCCTATGTTTTGTATAAGTTTACTTACAATGAACTGAACCTCAATTGTAGAAAGCACACATTGAGAAGTACATTGTACCAAACACTGGTACATCTCTTACAATTTCATCAAAGTACATTTCTTCTCACACTACTCTTAAAGCTTACGTTCTAATTTTTTTTTGTTATCTTTCTTTTCCAGGGTAGCTCATGATTTAAAATAGGAGTGCACTGCAGGAGCCACGAGAAACAACAGAAGAATTAGTTTTTAAATGGACAAATATTATGTGTTATGTAAAGGATTTAGCTTCATCACAAAACTTAGTTCTAGTTGTATGATTTTTTCTTAATTGTTTGCATCTTTCATATTAATGTCTGATTTGATTCAGTTTAGAACTCAAGATGTTTATTCTTACTAATTGATATTGTGCGAATGAGATGCTTGTGAATACAACTGGTGCTATTGGTGGATCCCTTTACATAATATTTGTTGCCTGTTAATGTGACTGGTGATACGGGTGGAAGCCTTTATGTAACGATATTTGCTGATGATTTTGCACAAACATGTGGCTTGGTAAAGTAATTGGATTTGAAACGATGAAATGCAAATTCAAAATAAATAAAATAATGTTTAAAGTTAAATATTACGTAGTTACAAAGAAGCTTGTATATATTTAGAGATGGATATAATGTCTCTACATAGCGTGTATAAGAATGGGGTCAAGGCCGTGTGTAGAGACGTGATAAGCGCATCTAATAGAACGACTCTACTTGTCTAGATACGATTAGAACGTCCCAATATAGTGTCTCATATCTAGGGACGCTTTTGAACGTCCCAGTATATCGTCTCATCCCATGTACACACGCTTCGCTAGCGCGTCTAAATGTTTTTGAGACGGCCCATGGGGAGACGCTCCAAAGACGCTTTACAAAGTCGACTCTATGGTCGCCTAGAGATGAAATAACACATCTCTAGCTATGGAAAATGGCGTCTCTATAGGCAGATTTTCTTGTAGTGAAGAGACCCTTTGTTATTTGATTGCAGGGTTGTTGAGAGAGACCATCTTCATCCTACGCCTCCCACAGATTGATAAATCTTAGGTCATCCACTTGAGGAAAATTTGCTACTGTCCTACAAACCTCTGCATTTGGAGGCCCAACAACGTCTACAAGAAGAAGGCTGCGTAGTAGACATCACCCGGCCTACCCTACAGCCGCGTCCATCCATCCCGGGTGCCCGACCCTCCCTGCCTGTGTGCCAGCAGGCCGCCCCGGGTGCTCGGCCACCCCGACTGGGAGCCATCAGTCCTCCCGGGTGCCCGGACCGCCGACGCCCGGGTGCCCGACCCCTCCTGTGCGCCTGCCTCTGACCGGTCCGGGTGCCCAGACCCCTTTACCCCGGGTGCCCAGACTCCAGCGAAAATGCCTACGTGCATCTTGGGCTAAATGACCCATGTACCCTTGTTTTACCCCCAATTCATCCCTAGCATATATAAACTCTCCCCCTAGCTCATTTGAGGGCTAGCAAAGTATTTGATAGACACTAGAGAGCTTTGCTCATTGTATCCCCTCCTCTTGGAGATCAAGCCCGAAGAATCCTTTTGGATTATTAAGGCCTTCTCTTGGAGAAGATCAACATCAAGACCTCATCTCCTAGGAGTGGGATGAACTTTACCCTAGTGCTATTTACCTTGAATTGTTCTTGTATGCTTGTGGATCTCATGTATGCTACTCTAGTGGATGTGTTATTTGTGTTTGTTTGAGTGATCTCCCTCTTGTGTTCTTGTGTGTCCATCACTTTTCCCCCCTCCAAGTGTGAAGAGATCCCCTCTAGGGTTTCACCCTACAACATGGGGTCCTCGATGCAACCATACAACATGGCGCATTCAGTACGACTATACCTTGCTAGGCAGTCTGCAACGCTATTTTGATCTCACTATTAAAGACTTAATCTCATATTGTCCATAAGCGGAATGATCTAAGCTATTACCGAAAAGAATGGAAAGGATGATAGGCTCGTCAAAATGTTGTATGGCCAGCGGCACACCAATCATTATCACATGTATCTCTGCTTTCATAGATTCGTTGCAATTGAATAGATACCAATATGCAGTGAAAAAGCACTGAGCCATTCTGCTTATGAAGCACCATTCCAGTCGCTGCCAAGCTATCAGCTTCTAGAAATGTACCGTTTAACAGAGAGAGCGACCATGCATGTTGGCTGGCGGAGCTAACCAGCTATGGGCGGCTTTGGTCTTCTTTTGTTTTCCAACGTCCCATGAGCATTGCAATGGTATCTTGCCCTTGATTACTTCTTTTGTCGAGAATCTTCTTTAAGCACAGATGGAATCAAAGTAGCTTTGTAGGAAGTTAGCAGAAGTTTCAACCGGCACACCTTCCTCACCATGAGTCTTGTGCGTGTGCACTTGCCAAATCCTCTAAACTAACATGATCACCATATTTACCAGTAGGCTGTAGCAACCGGTCCTCTCTGGGTTTTTAACAGCTCTCGTGGCGGCAACAACCACACTAAACTCATCTCCCCTCATAACCTCCTTCATGGCTGCATGTTACCAATGTATAGAAAGACCCTTCATCTTCCACCCTGCATATAGGGCATGTAGCGCACGTAGACAAGTGGCGGCTAGGAAATAGGATTTGCCAATGCTATATGCGCCAAATAGAAAATTGCATGCCACTCGTTGCTTCATATAGGAGGGTGATGACACAGTGCACCATATATGGGCCTCGGCCCAGTTAGACGTGTCATTGTTTTTCTATACCGAGTGGAGCGAAGCAACCTTTAACGATTTGTTGTCTTTTTTGTATGGTTTTCTTGTTTTACTTTTATTTTCAGTTCATCTTTTACATGTTTTCATAAGAAGTTGAATACATTTGAAAGTTATTAATTTATTTTTGAATTCTGAACATGAATTTTTTTAAACTGTTGTAACATTTTTATATTTTAAAGAACTCATTAAATTTTCTGAAATTTACTAGAAAGGTGAATATTTTTTCAGGAACCTAATTTTGTAAAAGAAAAGGAAAAATAAAAAAAATTTGAAAGAAAATGAAAATATAAAAACGAGAAAAGAAAAAAGAAGAAGAAGAATTAAGTAACCAGAAGCTGTAAGAAATACAGGGAAAAAAGACCATCCATCACCGCGTTTATGTCGGTAGCTTGACACATACTCCATCCGTTCCATACTACTAAATCAGCGACAAGTATAAATATGGAACAGAGGGAGTAACCTCATAAAAAACCTACTACTTGTGCAGATGCATTTTTGTGATGGAAACATATTTATTCTTTTGTTTTAACCGGAGAAAGGCAGAAGTAGGCCGGCCCATAAGGTGCAACAGCCCCTGGCGGTTTCGCAGCGTAAGGGAACACAATTCGGAGAGGTATCGACAAATAAATATTAGCACTGTTTCTTCACCGGTTGGGAAAAAACGAGTCTTTTCCTGCGACTCGCCGCCCTGCGCCGCGCCGCCGCCGAGGGGACGCCAAGCCTCCGGCTGAAGGAACTCTGAGCCCGCAGGACGCGATTCGACCCCGCCTTCCCATCGGTAAGGGCCTACTTTTTTTCATCTTCCTTTTTTCGTAGACGAGAAACCAGATCCCCTTCTGCAGCAGTAGTTTCACCCTAGACTAGATCCGAGCTGTTTGATCCCATCAGTTGAATGAGATAGATAACACTGATAGCAGTGGCTTTCTTGTTGTGATTTTCCCCATGTGTTGATTGCATCTCAGACCTCGATTTTTTTTCTAGGGTATCTCAGACCTCGATTGGGCGCTGAAGATGCGTAGAAGCAGGGAGGAGGATATCATGCCGAGGGAGGTCAGTGAGAGGAGGAGGAGGAGGAGGAGGGCACACATGGCCACCGCAAGAGATGATTGCGGGGCATCGCTTCCATACGAGATGATCATAGAGATTCTGCAGTGGCTTCCTGTCAAATCCGTCTTCCGCTTCAGAGCAGTTTGCCGCTCCTGGGCTGCGCTGCTCTCCTCCGATGAATTCCGCCGCCTCCACATGTCAGTAGCCAAGGACGCAAGGCGGCGTGCACCACCAGCCAAGCTGCTATACATCTCACCGACCGCCACATTCGACTCCACGGCGGTCTACTCGTGCCCCTTCTCGCCATCATCATCATCGGGGCGCCCCAGAGATCGTGGGGACCTACTGTTCACCATCGACGGTGCCCGTGGCAACTGTGTGGAAGTAGCGACGCCGGCACCATGCCGTGGCCTCACCCTCCTCTATGACGCTCTCGGTGGAGCTTTCTACATCTGCAACGCGGCAACACGAGCTGCTACGCGTCTGCCAGCTTCCACTGAGGAACGAGCAGCCAGGTCCACTGCTGGGCTGGGGTTTGATGCCCACACAGATGAGTACAAAGTGGTGAGGTTGATCAATAGGTTGTGTCATCAGAAGGACATGGTGAGGTGTGAGATTTACACACCTGGAGGCCGCTTTGGGGATCGCTGGAGGCCGCCTGCGGGAGGAGTACCCTTGAGCTTGCATCAGTTTGTATATGCCGCTGTTACAAATGCGGAATTGAACAAATTACCTCCTGTGTTTGCCAAGGGTTGCCTGCACTGGTTGATGAGACCTGCCTCTTTCACCACGACTCCAAGTGTTGCTGTCGTGTCCTTCTCGGTCACAGAGGAGACCTTCACATGTCTCCGGTCACCGCCCTTCTGGGTACCAGGAGCGCCGCCGATCAGGTATGGGTTGTCAGAAGAGCAACTAGTGGAGATGGATGACCAACTATGTTTGGTCCGAGATACTCGCAACACAATGCTTTATGCTAATGTTTTGGAGATCTGGAAACTGCCGGACTATAGCTCTGGTGACTGGTTACTGAGTCACCGGATCAATTTGTCGAGCCACCTTGCAAGAGATTTACGCGAATCACAAATTCTGAGAGTTATTGGATGTTTTGGCATCAATTCCAGCTCGCCAAGGAAGAAGATAGTCATCACTACTAGCAAGCACAAGATTTTCGACAAGTATCAGAAAATGGTTCACACGTATGACCCTAGGTCTGAAGCTCTAGAAACCATTCTTTCAATCACGGAGACACACTCAACTCCATATTATGGGCCCCCTAGTTCAAGGTTTAGTTTCATTCAAGAGACCCTTGCTCCTGTGCATAAAACAGATGAAGAGATAGCCTTATCATCTGACCTGGCTAAGGTGATTAGAGAGATCCTACTCCGCCTCCCAGCTAAAGCAGTGGTACACTCCAAATTTGTCTGCAAGCAGTGGTTCAGATTGATTGAGAGTGAAAACTTCATTCAGTCATACTTTCAGCATAAGAACATGGACAAAAGACCTAAGGTCATGCTTCTGGTCAAGGGCACTGGACAGTTGGCCTTCAGTTTTTCTCCCTTGAATAAATGCCTCCAAGAAGCTCCTAGTAACAGTACACTACTTGACACAAAGGTGGTTTGCTCCAAGCCTTGCCATGGGCTGAACTTGGTAAGTACCGAGACGAGGGACTATCTCTGCAACCCATGTACAGGTTTCCACAGGGGCTACTCACTGGGGCCAAGTTTGCTGCAGAGTAAAGCAGAAGAACATGCTTTCACAGTCGGCAATAAGAATGTTGGCTTGACTTTCGACCCTTTGACTCATCAACATGTTATGGTGGCAATCTTCTATCGCCAGAAGGACTTCAAATCTCGTCAATATGACCTGACATGCACGTTACGCTGGTGTAACTCTCGGGATCGTCCCCAACGGAGCTCGGTACCGCCTCTGCCTGTGAATGACATGCCACCAGCATATGTTGAAGGAATGCTGTACTGGATGAGTGAACCAAGGTTGGGACGGAGCTGTGAATGGACCATTGTCTCTTTCAACCTTGCTACAAGAATTTTTGATGTTGTCCCTTGCCCTTCATGGTTTGCAAGATGGAATAGCAGAAACCGTTGCCGTGCATTTGTTGTTGAGCTTGAGGGAGTATTATGTGCTGTTCTAGCAGATCCAGTGGCAGAAAAATTAGATGTATGGAAGCTAGAGCGTGGCCAATGGGGTAGAGCATTCACAATTCACCTGGAAGCGTATCCTGACTATTCCCTTAAGACAAGTGTTGTGGTGCCATTAGCTGTTGATCGCGATTATGGGAGGATCCTGCTCAACACTGGGAGGAAAATAGGACTGTATGATCCAGTAGAGCAAGCAATTCAAAATTTGTATTCACTTGATCAGGTGCCGGTTGCCAGAAGTTGTAGTCCACATCATAAGTTTCTTGATATGCCTTCAACTTCATCAGCAAATAGTTTGACATGCTCCAAAGAAGACTCAGCAGCGGAGATGAATAGAATAGACTCTAAAATGATTCCTTGTGTTCCAATGTTATATGAGGAGAGCTTGGAATGTTACGCCCGTTTGGCCAAAAAACAATTGTTGTGGTGATGCATTTTCAAGGCACCATCTTTATAGGTACTATATATAAAATACCTATGTGTAATATCTTGCCTGCATGTTGGCGAACTGAAACACCAAGCTTTGATAACGTAATAGTATGAAGCATTTTTATTGCGAGTATATCATATTTCACTTTTCAATATGTAATGATGTGTTCCTACATGTTATCTGTGCAAATAAGAGGGTAATGATCTGTTGATATCTGTTATCCTTGTATTAAGAATATCTCTGACAATGTCTTGTTATGTTTGTTGTTTGCATGATCTGCTATTTTGCTTTACATGGGAGGTGCTGTGTTCGGTTGTCATTGTATTAACAGAATACTGGGGTTTATTATTTGTTACTGCTTTGAGTATTGAGCTTGTGTTGGTCCTATAAAAGGCTAAAAAACATGTCTGCATTGTTATTTATTTCATGTCTGCATTGTTTCTACTAGTAAAAGAGCCCATGCGTTGCAAGGGGAGAAAAAACATAACACACGCTCTTAACCCAACAACCATCACTCAATACCACAATAGGTCCATCTCCTTTATTTTAGTAAGACATTATATTTGTGTTGCTGCTTATGCTCCTTCTCACCCTCGCCGGCGATGGCCTCAGTGTTCATACAAGACAAAACGTGTTTGAATATGGTTAATCCTAAGACGTCTCTCTCTCCCTCTCTCGTTTTCTCTCACTCTCGCGATGAGAAATTCGTTGTTTTTCCATGCGACATTTTTCAGAGGTATGCTTGTGTAATTATCGATGTTCCTATTCCCTATATGGTGATAGTGGGGTGTTTATTTGCGATCCAGATCACCGCTGGTACGAAAGAAAAACGGATCATGCGTATAAATTATAAGTTTGCTTCAAAAATAATATTTTAAAAATATTTAACAGGTAAAATTAACATCATATTCAGATTTCACATATTTTTCTAATCAAATTTCATCTATAACATGTTAAAATTGGAGTTACGGTTTAAAAGATACGGATAATTTAGAAAATCATTTGTTTGACTTGAATATCTTCTAAAATTATATTTAAAAATACTTAATAGGTAAAAATAATCTCATATTCATATTCTACATATTTTTCTAATCAAATTTCATATATAACATGTTCAAATCAGAGTTACGATTTAAAAAATATGAATAATTTAGAAAAGCGTTTGACTTAAATATGATCCGCGGATGAATTACCTAAAAGGTCAGGGGGATTTTGAAAAAATAAAAAATAATCGTTTATGTATGACTTAAATCCGGACTGCGGGTTGATTTCAAGAAAACACAGAAGATTTTGTGTAAAATATGAAAAAAAACGAGTCCTTACTCAAAACAGGACTACGGGTTGAATTCTCGGGACTTTTCTGTAAAATGACATGACGGACTACCAGAGGCAATCACTGGTTTATTATTACGGAAAGATTGTTCTTTGACAACATACAATTATCAGAAAAACTGAGCTGGCCACTTCATCTTTATTGTCTCAGCCGTTCGATGATTGCCACTTTATGCATTCGGTTTACATGGTTCAATTTATACGGTTTTTCGGTTTGCATGGTATTAATACTTCAGTAAATATGCTATGAAATTTAAATATGATTCGGTTTCAGAATGGTTTCTGTATATACCATAATAACCAAAGTTGACGTGAATTTGAAAATAAGGTAATAATAATTTGTAAATTTATGACTCAAAGCACATACTATTGTACACAAATAGTATATAAGTATATCTATCTATCTATACCTATATTAATTAGAGAGTCCCTAAAAATTACCACGTTAATTAGAATTTACTGAGCGTTCATCCGGTGGGATCGTATTATTATGGTGGAGATTAACCCCGTAAATTTTGCTTAATTATGTGCAGCCAAAAAAATTCTGAAGGCCCACAGTCATTTCATCACATGTGTAGAAATAGAAACCGTCCAATAAAAAATAGAAGATGTCATTCTTATGCCTAACCTCCTGACCCCCGCCATCCCACACATCGCGCCATGGATTGCGCCGCCGCCTTGCTCAATGACCATTGTCATCGCTCCCTGCCCCATCCGCCGTCCTTGCCCCCCGCATCAACCCTCGGCTGGATCCCACCGCCTCCACCGCCACCATGAACTATCTATTTCCTTGGTCCTCTTTCTTGGACCAGTACAGGGCGGCGGCTACTTCCGGTCGCGTGGTGGTTGGTCGAGGGAACTCAGGTGAGGCGGACTGTCACCCGTTTGTCACGGAGCGCTCCTCTCCTACAGCGATCTTGTTGTGCCCCTCCACTCATCGGACCATCGTGGCGCGAAAGTACCCGGAGAAGATCGCGCTTCACTTAGCAAATTCGGGTGTTCTGAGTCGCTACCCGGTAAGGTAATTTTTTTCCTTCTCGGAAGTTCTCTCATGGAACTTGAGTGGAATGGATTCGTGGGTGTGCTAGGTGGAGTGCCATTAGATTGCATGTTAGTGGGCAGAATTCCTCTCCTGCACAAAGGAACTTGGGTTTGCCAAGGAAATGGGTCAATACTACTATCCTTTGGCTTTGCAATGGTCATTTACATAGTTTTTCTTAATCATGGTGGTTTAGTTGGTTTGTTACCAGCTGCTTCAGTTAGGACTAATAGTCGAGAGTTCAATTGGATTGACTTTGGAAGAGGACAATATAATTTTATTATACTTGGAGGTTTAGTTAGCTTTTAAAAAAGTGTTTCGGTGATGAAATATACACAATGCATTGCTTTCTGTTGCCCAGTATACTACAATTTAATTTGCAGAATGTGAGCTTAATTTGTTTGTCAAGAAAATGTATGAGGTAAACTGCTAATTCCCACAAGGAGTAATGCATCCCCCCGTCCAAGCATTTTTCATTGATTGATGCTTCATCTGTTTATGTTGCAGAGGCATGGTCACATGGATGGTTAGCATCTATTGGCAAAAGCATGTTAATTCGCTGAAGAAATACTACTGCACCTATGACTATGAGCGAAGATGTCCAATCTGGATTTTTAAGGACCACTTGAGGATGTGATCATTAGTACAAAGCTGCTTGATATGACATGGAGTATGATTTTTACAAATCTGAAAGTCGAGCCTAAGCAATGTTAATTCAGATCTAAACCTTATAGATACTAATTATCTCACATTGAACTATAGAGAGACAACTTAAAATTAGTCCAATCTGTTGCGTGTTTCAAGAAAAAGAAAATATGCCAATCTGTTGTGTGTTGCTAATTTGACCTGCAATCAACCTCCACCTTAACTTTTTTTATCTTTCTTGTTAGCTCCACGTCTCTAGCGTCTATAGAGTCCTAACCCAAGAATCTCTCCTGCCGCCTTGGGTCCAAACCCTCGACAAGAGTCTCCCTTGCATCCTCCTCTTCTCCTTGCCGCCTATGTCTCCTTCCTCTATTCCTCCAGTCACTACTGCGACGCGTTCGTCATCCTTTTCATGAGCAGCTAGACGATCTTAGTGACTATGCCACGTTGTGAATAAGTCAGTACAAGCATTATAGGATGCAATGGTCTACTTCTGGTGGGCACTCCCTCACATAACATTATCTCTCAAGACGTGTTGTTGAGATAACTCATTCATCCTATTTCTTTTCCCATCTAAGACGGTTAACGCAAAGATATTAAGGTCCTCGTGATTTGAGGACCTGACGAAGGCATTAGATCCTATGGACAACCGTGCTCATAGAATAATCGTGTTCCCCTAAAGATATCTACACCTGTCACATCACAGGTCTCTCGGTTTCCACAACTATCTATATGCTTCATGTGTGGCCTGGGGAGTTGGATGTCTCCAACTATGCCAATGGATAGGACATCTCCCATCACTAAGTTACCGAAGGTAAATAAGCAACACAAAGCAACACACATAATTAGACAACACATATCAAATAACCACTTACTGATCGACCGACCAATAGCCAACAATTACTCAAATAACATCACATAAAGAAGGGTTCAAGAGTTGTTACAGCCCATCACAAAGACCGTGATGGAGGAGAAAGAAGGGGTGATGATGGTGACGATGATGGACGATGCGCGGCGGCGGATGATGGTGGTGAAGGCGCGGCGGTGGCGGCCCACGGCCGCACCCCTCCGGTGGCGGCTCCCTTCTGGTCGCCCTCTTGGTTGCCCCAACGGTGTGTTCTTGATGTGGGGTGGCTGGACTTGCAGATGAGATGATGAATGACGAATGATGGCAGCGGCTAGGGTTAATGATGTTTATATAAGAAGTCTCCCTATGCCTCCTCCCTTGATGTGGCTTCTCTCCTTTGATCCAAGGGCTCTAGATGAGCCTTATTCTCTTCCAAATCACCCCTTGAAGGCCAAGGAAGTCGTGGGCACAAACGCGGACGGAATCCACTAAGAATCCCGTCACGTGGTGGCACAAACGGGCACAAACAAGTGTATGCCGCCTCGTGGTGGCTGTGGAGGCATTGGACACTACCACCATGGGCCGCCGGAGCAAGCCTCTTGCCCTTCCAGTCGACCTCGTCACGGCGAATCTCCTACCTCCAACCTATGCATGGTTTGCTACCGACGGCAAGCCCGTGATCCCCCTTCCTAGACCGGCGCGGACGTGTCCCCAACCTCAATAAGTAACTCATCCACCCTGATTCGGCACTGGTCCCCATGCGCTCCCTGCCGCCTAACACAGAGAACCGCGTCCGGTGTCGATAGAGCCGGCGAGCGATGGGTGTGGTGGTATTGCGATGGCGCATTTCAGAAAGATCACAAGCACACATGGAATTATGACAGCTATGGTGGATAAGATGATAGACATTCACACGCAAGATGTTCCCGGCGAACGCTCCCAAAACTGTAATGTGGCCTTTCTCACATTCCACATTGACAAAATGCATGTGATAAAGATCAATGAAGGCAACTTTATTATTTCGGAGTAAGGGGTTTGAAGCATGATAGAGCGTCGAATGCGTCATTAAGGACGACCTGACTATATCAACACAGAAAATATTGTAGTGAACCACATTGTCAAACCCCAGATATATTTTATCTGCATGAAAAAATACGACAAATCCAGTACCCTTTGTAACCTGGTCATGTAACAAAACTCACCCTCTCCAGACCTAGCTACCACGTCATTGTGTAGAACCTAAGCTTCAATATTGAGTATCTTCAACTTTCCAGGTGGTAGCATCGGTTGACCGGACTGATACATACGCCATATGCTCCCTGCAGTAGTGCTGGCAGACGCACTAGGAACCACATATTCTTTTGGTGCCTTATAGGCGGATGGATTGTCACCCGATTTCTTGTTCTTTTACTTTCTAACCTTTTTAGTATGCTTAGCAAGGCCCACAAGAGATGGTTCTCCGGAATCCATTTGTTGCATTTGCTAAAATTTAGTATGGCAATGAATCATAAAGCATAGTAGCACATATTAGAAGCATAAAAAGCAAAATACAAATTAAAAAAAATTAGCATGACCTTCGCTAAAAAAAGAACGTAGTGGGTACTATAGAAACGAACACTACTCAAATTTACCCTACACATGAACAGTACAACAATTTACCCTAAGAAAGATATCGAGAAAAAAAATCGGCAAGACCCTTGATAAATTAGGATGTAGTGAGTGCCAGAAAAAATGGACAACATTTCACCAAAACATTGGCACTCATTTACATCCGCACATAGAAACGAACACGACTTAAATTTACCCTGGACAAGAACACTACAATAATTTACCCTAGGCTCTCCCCCTGCGTAGACCAACGCAGACGCGACCCCAGCCTCAACAAGCAGCTATTCCACCCCGATTCGTCACAGACGTTGCCGCCCCTCTCCGCCTTCGTCGGCATGCATGTGCTCTTTGCCACCCAGCACAAAGAACCGCATGCAGTGTCGACAAAGCTGGCAAGCAGTGGGTGTGGTGAAATTGCGAAGGCGCATTTGAAAAAAGAGGATTCTTAGTGGATTCCGTCCCCGTTTGTGACAGCTGTGGTGGATAAGATGAGATATATTCGCATGTTAGATGTTCCCAGCGGACGCTCCCAAAATTGTAATGTGGCAATTTTCGCGCACCAAATTCATGCGTCTTATTGAACGGTAGACACAACGTTTGCAAATGTTCCTGGCGAACGATATCACTTCCTTTTGTATTTTACTCATTTTGTCAAGCTCCAAGGATGAGATGCGTGAGTCATTTAGGATGGTTAATTAGTATTTCTCCATTGTGCTCACTTTTTGTAGCCGGGATTAATAAGCAAGTAAAAGAGGAATATGTATGAAATTCTTGAAACAACTAGATGATACTCCGCAGATTGCTGCAGGAAACATGATAAACAAATGAATAAATAGATGCTAAAAAGCTAAAACTATTGGAGAAACAAATTTAAGATCGCCTCGGTTTATATTATAAAACAATAAATCATATGAAGCATTTGACAAAATGATGTATGAAAATAGAAACTATTGGATTGAAGTGAACAAGGTGCCATTTAAAATAAAAAATATGTAACATGATCTACATATATTTGCTCTAAGCGTCCAATGTCTATACCGTTTATGCCCACACAAAAATTAGTGATAAGTGGTAGATTAGTGCATAAATTGTAACTCATGACCACATGCATGACTTATGATGTGGCACGGTTACATGAAGAGGAAAAATAAATACTATGACCTCATGCATTACTTGATGATCCATGTGGTATAGTTTCATGAGGAGAAAAGATTGATAATGGGTTGACAGAGGCGTTTTGAGAGCGTAGGCTTCGAGCTGAATTGTAAATTCAAAAAAGAAATCTAATTATTATTATTTTTGTAGATGTTTACAAGCATTCATGTGAAACGGAGCAAAAGTGATTCGTCAGTAACAAAACAAATTTGGGGTGACATTTGGTCTTCAATTTATTTAAGTTTTCAACGTGCCAAAATGTTAATCCTTTTGCCTCAACATTCAGAGGTAGCATTTGAATGCGATTAAGATCACATTAAACTTTTGTCTTAATTTTTTAACATTTGAAAAAGTTATCAGGTTGACATGTGTTTGATTGTTTTCCTGGTCCACGGTGAAAGGAAGTTTTTTATTTAGGGGAGATCCGGGCAACTTCCACACTCCTCTCACCGACGCCTAAAAATATAGTCTCTCCGTCGTCCCATAATGTAAGACGCTACTGCATCCAATATACTCATAAAATGGATGCAATAACATCTTAGATTATGAGACGGAGGAAGTAAGTAGTTATATTCATTTGGAGTGCTTGATGCCCTGCTTCGACCAGGGCATCAGTCCATTATGGGACACAAATTATGAATGTTTCATCAGTTAAGATGATAGCCAGAATATATTTTTGCCCTCCGTCCAAAAATACTTGTCATAAAAATGGATAAAAAGAGATGTATCTCAAACTAAAGTACGTATAGGTACATCCCCTTTTATCCATTTCGATGACAAGTATTTCCGGACGGAGGGAGTACTACTTTATTGAACTACAACTTTCATTGGCAAATTGTTGTAGAAGTTCGCAATTAAGCAAAGACAGCCATTGCCATTTTACTTGACAGTCCAGATTATGGCATTATTTGAAGTAATAGTTTTTACAAATGGCAATGTCTGTGATTTGAGAGAAAAGCAAGAATGCATGGAACCAACTGATCGATCTAGAACATGAAATTATAAAGAATATGCATGCCTTGCGAAATTCAAACTGCCAGGTTTTTTTTTTACAGATAGATAGAACTCACAGTGTGAGGACACAAGTAGCAATTAGGATTACAACACAAGACCCTTACTCAAACAAACAGTATATGATACTAAAGGCGCCTTCAGGGGTAATATGCCGGAAACACTACAGACCTCAACAGTTTAGCGGGCACCGGAGGGAAGGTGTTGACGGTCCAATATCCCTGGACGCGGAAACGCTGCTGAGTGGGATGGTAGCATGGTAGTTCTCCACCCGATAAATATCAGGCAGACTAGCAAAATAGTACTCCCTCCGTTCCAAATTACTCGTCATAGAAATGGATGTATTTAAGACTAAAATACATCTAGATACATCCATACTTGCGACAAGTAATTCAGAACGGAGGGAGTAAGAGACAAAGGGGGGATGGCTCACGGCTCGAACCAACACGTAAGTAGGCAGGCTAAGGTTGCAATAACCTACCACGGACGGTAGAGGCAGCGCATACCACTCGTCGTGGCAGTCGCAGCTGCAGGCATTGCAGCAGATGTCACCGCAGAAACAGCAGTACCACCATGCGGATGCTTGCTGGCAGGCCGTGCACACCGGGTAGGGCAGCGGGTAGGGCGCCGGGTAGGGGATGTCTTCTGGGTTCGGCGGGGCACCAAGCGGGGCACCGGGATGAACCCCGCCGTTCCGGTTGATCGGAACACAGAGCGGATTTGGGTTACCAGCTGGCGGACTGCCACCGCCGCCGCCTCCTCCGCCAGGTGGGCCGCCGCCACCTCCTCCGCCACCTCCACCACCGCCACCGCCACCGCCACCACGGCCACGGCCACGG
>LT934120.1:24544877-24632996 GCA_900231445.1 Triticum turgidum subsp. durum
AAGAGGACCTGCTCGAGCAGGACCCCCGCCCACACCGGCAGGTCCAGGTCCTCCCCGGACAGGGATCACAGCCGTTGTTGATGCACAAGCAACGCCACTGATCCCGGTCTTGGTAGAAAGAGGAGGCCACTCCTTGTCGTCAAGAAGGAACTCCTCGTCCATCTTCTTGTTGTTGTCAGGCCTAATAAATAAGACAAGGGAATAGGTGCTTGTGGTGAGCAACTGTCATTCAACGACAACAAACGAACAACGAGCATCAGAGCCGCATACCTGGCTTCTACTTCAAACACAGCAGTGTAATCTTCGGTCCCAGCAGTGTTCTTCCCCGGGTCGCCTCTCTGAGGCAGGCTGAAGCGAACAGAAGCAATATGATTTTAGATGGTACTAGTCCACAAGCAAGCAAAGCAGGGTCAATGGGCAACAACATATATATACCTCACGTATTTGTATTTGTCGATTCCGCCGCGGAGAGGGGTCACCTTCACCTTTGTCTTCGTCGCCTCGTCCCCATCCGCCCTGATACAAGAACAGCACCTCGAGTCAAACCGATGGAAAAGGAGAATGGTGAACGATGAGCCCAAAAAGAGCAACATGGTCGCATACCTCATCGCTATCTCTTGCTCAACAGAGCCCCGATCAGACTCTGTGTCTCCTTCAAAGACGATGGAGTCCTGGTCGATAGCATTGCTGTTGACAAACAAAAAAGTCAAAGGTGAGTCTCTGCATTAGATGCAGATGCAGAGAAAGAGCCAGCAAGTAGAGGCAATCGCAGACAAACCTCACGGACTTGTCGATCCCGGCATGGAGAAAAGTCAGGTATGTCTGTGTCTTGCCCGCCCCCGCCAGGTCCCGATCCACGCTGATATAAAAAGAAGAAGAAGCACTTCAGCTAAAACCAATTGCCAAGGAGAAGGTACGAGGAACAGCGAACCTAAAGAGACGCATACCTCGCGTCGAACTCTTGCTCAACAAAGCCCCGATCAGACTCTGCATCTTCTTCTTCTTCCAAGACGAAGGAGTCCTCGTTGGTCCCAGTGTTCTTGGACAGGTCGCTACGATAGGATCCCGCACCCCGGCTTCGTCATGAGAGACAAGGAAAGCAAGGTGATTCTGAATTATAGACGCATGGAGCCAAAAAAAAGCCAGAAGTAATATAGCAGAGGCAGGCAGACGCAAACAAACCTCTCCTGTTTGTTGTTCGCGGCGCGGAGCGGGGCGTGGGTGGTATTCCTCCTCGGCGACAAAGACAGGTCGCCGTTGAGACTGAGATGTAGGAAAACGACAGATGTAGTAAGGAAACCAAATTAGCAGGAACCAGGAGGATGTGGGTGATGGCTACACGTAGTACCTGCCAAGGACAGCAAATCGGTTGCTCGTCTGGAGCAACCCCTTCCCCTTCTTCTTGCCGATCTCGGACACGGCCTTGTTAATCTTCGCGGGCGAGCTCTTTGGAGCACCGGGAGTCTTGGATCCGGGTCGCACCTGCTCCCTGGAAGCAAGCAACACAACGCTGGGGTTTCAATCTAGCAGTGAATCAGAGATCGATCGGCATTCCGAACAAGAGCAGTGAATCAGAGATCGATCGGCATTCCGAACAAGAGAGGGGGAAAAGGCGATTACCTCGGGCGGCAGTGGCGCACCTGAGCGCCTCGCAGATGACCCTGCGACCTCTGCGCGCAGTAGCTGACCGGTCCGAGTCGCAAATCACGGGGCCTGCGCGAATCTCTCTGGATCGCCATCCGCGCGACCCACTCCTCCTCCTCCTCCCGCTGCTCCTCCCTCCCCCTAGAACAACAACATATATGCTCATGCGTCAAGCGGGAGCAAAGATTACACAGGAGAAGATGTTCCCAAGAGCAACACAAGACGTACCTGATGGTGGGTGCCTCCTTCCAGGCCGATGTGGCCCTCACCGGAGCCGGCGACAGCATCTTGATCCACTTAAGCTGAACGTGAGGAGGCACCCATGACCAGAGAGTGCTGTGAGGAGGGAGCATCTCCAACTCATGCGGGGCGCCGGCGGGGTGGTGGGGCTGGAGACTCATGCGGGGCGCCGGCGGGGTGGTGCGGAAGGCGGCGGGAGGGGATGGCGACGCTAGGGTTTTTGGGTGAGAAGAGCGTTAGGTGGGGATGGGGATTTTTCTCCGTGCGAGGAGGGGGGTGGGGAATGGTTTGTGTGTGAGAGGAGGAGGAGAGGGTGGGATGGGGAGGCGTCACTTTATACACGTTCCCGAAGACCCTAGAAAGCTCTAGAGCAACCCAGAGGGGCTGGCCGTCTCCACCGGCGGGAATTTTCCCGCCCAGGAGCGAGAACCCAAAGCAAGCAATGAGTTGTTTACAAAACTGCCCCTTATTTTTTTGGTTTTTATTATTTTATCAAAATAATAGCGTCTGAGAAGTTTGCGATGGCCCTTCACGGATTTTTGCAAATGAATTCTCTATTTCAAATTATTATTATTTTGTGGGGATATTAGAATTTTATATTTATTGCTTTTTATTTTACCAAAATTGAATCTGGGCTCTATCCACTTATGCACTAGACCTAGAAAATCTTAAACTTATATTCCATAAAATATATTTTTTTAACAGTTCTAATCCATATTTTTTTTGCGGGGATATTAGAATTTTATGTTTATTGCTTTTTATTTTACCAAAATTGAATCTGGGCTCTATCCACTTATGCACTGGACCTAGAAAATCTTAAACTTATATTCCATAAAATATATTTTTTAACAGTTCTAATCCATATTTTTTTGCGGGGATATTAGAATTTTATGTTTATTGCTTTTTATTTTACCAAAATTGAATCTGGGCTCTATCCACTTATGCACTAGACCTAGAAAATCTTAAACTTATATTTCATAAAATATATATTTTAACAGTTCTAATCCATATTTTTTTGCGGGGATATTAGAATTTTATATTTATTGCTTTTTATTTACCCAAAATTGAATCTGGGCTCTATCCACTTATGCACTAGACCTAGAAAATCTTAAATTTATATTCCATAAAATATATTTTTTAACAGGTCTAATCCATAGTCAAGAGTAATTAGGATTTCAAAAAAAAAAACGATCCCCATCACCTGGGCCGACAAAGTATTAGGATCTTCTGTTTAATTTCCCTGATTTGATCACTACTTACGGGTGTGCGCTCAAAGGATACAAATAGGGATTTGCAACAACAAAAAAAAAGAAGAGGAATTTGTAGGCACTAATCTCTTTTTAACATCTAATAAGATCGACGGATAATTTGAATTGGGAAGTTAAGCTCATTGTTTTTCATTTTATCGGAATTGGAGACAAACCCTATCCATTTATTCGCTAGACCCAGAAAATTCTATTTTTATTCCATTCATATTAAATTATTATTATTACGAAATGCTATTTTCCAACTCATTGCCATTGAGAACCAGTCGCGGTCTTATGGACTCTACGAAGATCCTGCAATAATATCCAAAGGAATACATATGTTCAATAACTTTACATGTGGCATCCCCATCATGATTTTCCTACCCTCACGGGTGGGGGAAGTAAAGTCCCTTCCCCGATCGAAACCACGTGGTTCAAGGGAGACTCAACCCGTGACACCTTGCTTCGTTACCACGTTCTCTAATTCTTCGAGCTATAGAACCTTCTTTATCCGCTAGAGCTCTTCCGAGGATAACCCTCCTTTTAGGTTAAGAAGATGAGAAAACGTCTTTCTCCCTGTAAAAGCAGTGTGACTGTGTTGCGACCCAGGTGTGCCTCACCTTATTGGTACTCGGCTCGAAGACCCCTGGGTCGGCTTGTGTCCTGGGTTGTCATCCCGGACCATGGGCTCTCTAGAAGGAGGATTCTAAAAGCCTTGTTGTACAAGACAACAAAGCGGGGTCCGCGGAGGAGTTCCCTTCATCGATGTAGCCGACTAGGATCATGTAACCCTAGGGGCACCTTTATACCATATAAGCTACGACCAAACTAGTCCACAGAGACCTTAGATTACATTGAGATCAATCCCTCGATTGTACTTTGTACTAAGTACACTCCTCAATACAATACCAGCATGAGTCTGGTCTTATCTCTATCGTGAGGGTCTAGGTAAACCCGGTCTCTTGTTCCCTCTCTGATATACTTGTCTACACTAGTAGAAAACGACCCATTTGTCCCGGTTCCAGAGGCCCATTTGTCTCGGTTCTGGAACCGGGACTAAAGGGTCGGGACTAAAGCCCATGACCTTTAGTCCCGGTTCGCTCACAAACCGGGACAGGTGGGGCTCCACGTGGCCGCTGCCGCGAGCCCCGGGAGGAGGGCCTTTGGTCCTGGTTGGTAACGCCACCCGGGACCAAAAGGTATCCACGCGTCAGTGGCTCAGGAGCTGGTTTTTTTTGAAAGGGCGGGGGGAGGGTTAATTTAATTAGGGGTTTCATATATTGTGTTAGCTAGCTAATAGAGAGAAGTGACCTCTCTTATCTCCGTGCTTGGTCCACGCTACGTACTATACGTATAGAGAGGACTCGACACTATTAAGTACAGAAGATCGTCATGAACATATACAGAGAGAAGTGATTGACCTTCCTTCTCCGAGAGATTGGTCGAACAACAAGTTTTCGTATATTTATCCGACGCTAATAGCTACATATATACAATATAAGATCTATTACAATCCCTAATATCTGAAGTCAAGTTCCATATGGTATTCTCCGGCTTTACTGATGACGTGGTCAAGAAAGAATCCCACCAATTCCTCTTGAATTGCTTTTATGCGATCATGTGGTAGGAGCTCATCCCGCAGCTGCCAGATCTAAATCGAAGAAGAGGGTCAATACATGTGTATGAATGAAACTCAACACAAATGATGGTAATAAGATACAATTGTGAATATTTTTGCTTACGCACTTCATACTATTTTTCAGAGTGGCCCCGCTTATTCTTGGTCGTCTCGTTGTAGATGAACTCGCAAACGTAGTATCCACAAAAATCATTTCCTTGTTCCTGCCACACGCACTTTACGAGAAATAGAGGTTAATCAAACTGATAAGCAAGCATGCTAAATGGTAGTGATGAAACTAGCTAGAATCAATGGGAGATGTGCGGAACTAGGTAGTAGTACTTACTTTCGGGTGTTTAAATGTCAACTCGGTCGGCAGTCTCGGAGAAATTGCGGTGAACTCTTTCCAAACCCTGCCAGACAAAGAAAATAATTACTTGATATCAGGAAATGAACAAAGTTGCCGATATGGTGCGATAATGATCGATTGAACTTACTTCTGGAGCATTCGAGTCATGTCCGCATAGTCCTCGGGATCTTTTCGTCTCAAGTCTAAGACGGTTTCTTCTCTCTTCTCAAGCTTAATCACTAGGAGATAAAGTGGAAGCTGCGCACGCATGCACAAGTCATCAGTTACATGACTATAACCTCGAGTAATAAGGGAACCGAATATGCACAAGATAGTAACACTCACTTGAAGTTGTAAGGAAAGAGTATTTTATCGTTGGTTTGATTTTTGAGCAACAGTTGTAGCAAGTTGTCCTTGGTTTCTGTGACATTCTTTTGAACCGTCCATTCATGTATGACATTTGGATTAATGAACCCAATGTCATAGATTTGTGATTTTCTGCATTCGACGATCTTCAATCTGCATAACAGTGAGGATAATTATATATACATGCAAGGAAAGAACTGAGCTATATATAGAGAGACTTAATTACAAAAAGTAGTACTTACAAACAGTAGCAAGCCACAAGTGAATTGTCGAGGGACTTTTGATTGAACAATCTGGAAAAACTCGTCAAAATCAACAATTAACAGTTCTTGGACAATGAAGTCGTGGCCCTCTTTAATTCTCACCGACAAAGCATCCTTCCAAGACTCGCTACAGGTTTTCATGTACCATTCATGGAATCTTCGCATCGTCATTGTTAGAGCAAGAGTTCCATCTTTGACGAGAGGCTTCCCGTAGTGGTATTTGAATTCGTCCACCTCCATTGTATCAAAATCTACATCGTCGGGCAGGTAATCACCAGGATCGGTACCGGGCAGCATCAACGGCTGATTTGCGACGATATCGCTAGACACCTTGAGCGGGGGAATGATTGGTTCTCCTGTTCTCTGAGCTGGGGAATTTTTTCCCCACTTCTTCGTTATTTTAACCTTTTGTCAGTTGAAGTACTTCCCGACCGGCGCGCTTCTTCCGATGTCTTTTTAAGACAACGGAGATGGTTGGTATCTGGCGAAGGCGGTGGTGGTCGCTTCAGGGCATTGATAGTGCGCTTCGCTTTCACCAGGTCTATCTTCTCCTTCGGAGGTGGATGTTTCATAGCTCTTCGCGTTTCAAAGAAGTCCTTCACTTGGGCTTAACCGATCTTCGTGTTTTCCTCCACGGTTGTCTCATATGGTAACTTCTCTACAGGCTTGAGAGATGGACTGAATCTGTATTGCCTCCTGCCTCTGATTGTACTGCTAGATGCCGGAGTGGCGGCTGCTCTATTTCGTTGCTGCTGATGAGTAGTAGAAGGAGGCGGAGTGGTCCAATGCGCCGGAGCAGCCGGAGCGGCAGCGTCTGTGTTCCGCCGTTGCTGACGAGGCAGAGAAGGAGGCGGAGTGCCGCCCTCATGCGTCGGAGAAGGAGCTGGAGTGCCCTAATCACTCGCCAGAGGAGGAGGAGGAGGCGGGGGTGAAGGCGGATGCGTGAAGTTTAGAAGCTTGATGTGCTCCTTCTCCATAAACATGGAGTCTTCAGAGCAAGACCCAGCTGAGTCTCCCCTTCACCTGTAGGGTGGTCAAGCCGGAGCTCCTCAAATCCCACCGGCATTTCATCCAGCATCACAACATCATAGCCTTGTGGAATCGGAAGGCAGTGAAAAGTTGCGTCGGGTTCAGGAGGTGCAACAGAGCCGACAGCCGCCTTGACTTTGAGGTTCTGCCATTGCGTCATAAGCTGGCACTGTTGAGCCTCCGTGATAGCATCCACGGGGTAGCTAGGAGCAGTGAAGTCAGGCTGCTGAATGAGCTCGGTTGAAGCCACGCTGCTTCTCAGCTGAGATGGCGGGGTAGCTTCTGGGGTAGCTTGGGCAAGTCGCTGGCTCTCAACTTGTTCCTCTAGCTTTCGTACCCTTGCATTCAGCTTCTGCAGTTCGCTCAGCTCCACTTTCCTCCCCGTCTCTTGGGTTTTGTAACCGCCTGCGCCGGGAAACCCAACCTTACACGCAACGGAGCCTGTCGTGCCTCGTGTTCGTCCAGGGTGCTCGGGATTCCCGAGGGCCTCTGTGAGCTCGCCGTTCTCTCTGTCGGGAACGAACGTCCCTTGCTGCGCTGCGGCAATATACTTCCGAAGCTTCTTGATGGGTATTTCAAGTTGCTCGTCCATCCAAATGCACTTCCCCGTTTCAGGGTCCAAGGTTCCCCCAACCCCGAAGAACCAAGTCCTTGAACGGTCTGGCCAGTTCAATGTCTCTGGTCCGACCCCTTTAGCAATCAGGTCATTTTCAGCCTTGTCCCACAACGCCCGGGCTTTGAGGTAGCCACCTGACCCCGTGCGATGGTGATGCTCCTTCTTTGCAGCATTTTTCTTGTTTGCCTCTTACATCTTCTTACTCTTCTCCGATGTCTTGTCGGCCACAAATGCAGCCTGGTGATCTCTTATCTTCTCAAATCATCCGGTGAATTCTGGAGTCTTCTCTTTGTCGACATACGTTGATTTCAACTCATTCTTCCACCTCCTGAATATATCCGCCATCTTGTTGAGAGCATGAGCCTTGACCAATGGCTCTATAATTGGCTTATCCGGATCCTCCTCTGGCGGTAGGGTGAAATTTTCCTTCAGCGCTGTCCAAAGATCATCTTTCTGTCTATCTTCGACATAAGAAACTTGAGGGTCTTCTTTCTTAGGATTATTCCATTGGTGGATGCTGATCGGGATCATGTCCCTAACAAGAACCCTGCACCGAGCAGAAAATGCTTCCTTGGTCCGGATGGGTTCAATCGGTTGGCCATCGTCCGCGATTGCTGTGATCGTGAACCTTTCATCCTGACGCAACCTTTTCTTCGGGCCTCGTCTCGTTACCGAAGTTTGGCTCGATCAGGAGGGCTATAAAAGAAGAAAGAAGAGTTAATATATGTACATACCAAAACAATTAATGCATAAATTAGCTAGTCAGCATAGGCTTAATATATATACCTCGCTGGACTTTGCAACAGCTGATCCCGACTCCGTTTGGCCACCGGAGCCGTCATCACGGTCTCCTTCTTCCATCGGCATTCAGTCGCCGGAGCCATCAAGATCATGACTTTCCACCTCCATTGTTCAATCACCATAGCCTGCTTCCTCTCCTTCCAGACCATCGGTGCCGTTGAGAAATAACAACAAGACATCACGTCCGGCGCGGATTATGTCCCCCAATATCTCTTCTTGTTTGAAGTCTCTTTGTTGATCCATAGTTTCTGCAAATATTACAACATGGCAATTAATATACAAACATGTGAGATGGATATATTAATAGTGGCACACATAGACCTAGCTAGCTAATCACAACAAGGAATATTAATTAGTGGCCTCGACGCTTCTATGGTTTGGGTTGGACTCAACAATGCTTCTAGGGTTTGGGGTGGCCTCGACAACACTCTTTTTAACTTGGTAAATTTGGGTGGCCTCGACGCTTCTAGGGTTTGGGGTGGCCTCGGCAACACTACTAGGGTTTGGCCCGGACCGCCTCTCTCATGAATGTCCGACGTCCGGAGCGCCTCTCTCATAAATGTTAAACAAGGGATTTAACAAGATGGCGTCATTCTGGATGTGTAGAAAATGGTCCCTATTTTTTCAGATCTCATCTACCCTTCTATATGTCACATTGTCTATTGTCAAAGAAAATGGTCCCTATTTTTCCTGATCTCATCCTTCTATATGTCACATTGTCTATTGTCAAAGGATTCAAGAAAACCATGGCTTCATCATTAGCCGGAAGTAACAGGTGCATGATGGTATGAAGCTCCCCAAAGTTATTTTGGAACGGAGTCCTGATTGGATAATTTGCTTTTTGGTACGAAGTTCAGCAAGAGCCTTTCGAATATCGCTATTTGGAAGGCCTTTGCTGAAATTCATACCAAAAGGCGAGTTATCCTATCAGGACACCGTTCCAAAATAACTTTGAAGAGCTTCATACCATCATGCGCCTGTTACTTCTGGCTAATTATGAAACCATGGATTTCTTCAATACTTTGACACAAGAGAACATGCACATATAGAATGGTAGATGAGATCAGGAAAAATATGGATCAACTTAATTATGCACATCCATAATGGGGGCATTCTTGATAAATCTCTTACAAATCTCGAGAGAGTTTGTCGGGTAGGGGTGGGAAGGGGTAGGAGATCGACAATGTTGTTTTCTAGGGTTTGGGTGTCCTCGAGAGTTGGTCGAGTGAGAGGGGGTTGATCGATGTCCCCCTCTCGACCCCTCGGCGATCCTCGCCTATAAGTGCATCTAGTGCCCCTTTGTGATTTTGGTGTATTGAAGACTTATATGTTAAGTAACTGATGCGTTTGTGAGTGTACACATGTCTATAAGTCTATGAGGAGTTTGATATTTACAGAGAAAGTCGACCCCTAAAAATGAAGTTCTTCAACTGAAGACTTTGATATTCTGAAGACTTTCTGAAGACTTTGAAAGTGAAGAAATTGGTGTGACCTTGAAGACTTGATATTCATTCGAGGAATATGAAGCGTGAAGACTTTTGTTTTCATAGTTTCATTTTCTCTTTCTTGAGTCATAGGAAACACCGTACTGTTAAAGGGGGTCGAGGAAATACTAAGGAAAAATTTCCATGTGATGCTCAACTCAAAATCCTACACCTACCAATCCCTTCGAGTGAAGCCATTGGAAATCTCATATAGTTCAGTCAATTTCTTCAGTGACAGAGACGCAGTTCTTCTGGTCACTGAGGACTTTGCTCTGACTGAGGAGTTAGGAATTCGCCAGTGCGAATTGCCTACACAGTGAGGAACATGATAGCCCTGAGGAATTTGAGAGTCAAATTTCCGACCGTTGCTGTGCTGCG
The DNA here is from genome assembly GCA_900231445.1 of Triticum turgidum subsp. durum. Classification (NCBI taxonomy): domain Eukaryota; kingdom Viridiplantae; phylum Streptophyta; class Magnoliopsida; order Poales; family Poaceae; genus Triticum; species Triticum turgidum. The sequence continues at coordinate 24,554,913 of LT934120.1, forward strand.
CGCCGGCTGTCCCAAAATATCTTATCCACCTAACGGTCATATCATTGAAGGGCATTTATGTCTTATCATGTCGGGCTGCTCCCTAGGCTATAAATAGCCGCCCCCTACAACCACTAGCTGGTTGGCTGCTCCGAGAGAACTTGACACTTTCATCTGAGAGCAACCCATCCTCCGAGGACTTTGAGCGAAAATCATCAAGTGAGGAAAATCCCAAAACCAAACCCCCACAAACCCAAAGTGATTGAGCATCACTGAAGAAATTGATCCTGCGTGGATCCGACGCTTGTTACCTTTGAAGACTGTGCTTCTTCCAAACGGTTAGGCGTCAAGGTCTAGAGCATCCAAGAGGAATTGTGGATCGCCGAGTGACCAAAGTCTGTGAAGGTTTGGAAGTCACCTGAAGACTTACCACGAGTGATTGGAGGAGGCCTGCGTGGTCTTAGTTCAAGGAGAATACGGTGAGGACTGGGTGTCCTGAGTTGCGGCTCAGAGATTGGGTGTCCGGGACTGTGTGTCCTCGAGCTTAAATACTCAGCCGCTCCAACCAGACGTACAACTGAGACAGCAGTTGGAACTGGTTTACCAAATCATTGTCTTCACCAACTGACTGGTTCTATTTCCTCAACTCTTTCATTTCCTCATTACTGTGTTAAATGTTGTTCATATCTGTGTTTGAAGACTTTGACTAAAGACTTTCACAAATTCCTCAGTTCAATTTCTTCAGTCTGTTTGTCTTCATCTTGTTATCCTGTGTTTATGCTTTCCGTACTCTGTGTTAGTCTTCATTTCATCATGATGACTATGTGTGTATCCTGTTATGTTTACTTCTGAGTACTTATTCCGCTGCAAGTAGTTCTTCGCTAAGGAATTTCCTCACCAGCAAATTCCTCGGTGAAGAATTCATAAAAATCGCCTATTCACCCCCCCTCTAGTTGATATAACGCACTTTCAATTGGTATCAGAGCAAGGTACTCCCTTGTTCTGTGTGATTTTGGTTTAACCACCTGGAGTTTTAGTTATGTCAACCGCAGGTATGAAGAAAGTGACATGCCCTATCTTTGACGGTCATGACTATCCCAAGTGGAAGGCCATGATGAGGAAGCGCCTCATGGCAAAGAACAGCAAGCTGTGGACCGTCACTGAGATTGGTCTTACTGATCTATGCAAGATGGCTAATGCTGATGATATTCGCAAGTACACTCGACTTGATATCATAGCTAAGGATATCATCTGCTCCTGCCTATCCAGAGATGAATTCAGACGAATTATGCATCTTGGCAATTTGAAGCTCATGTGGGACCGAATCTCTGATGTATATGAAGGTCATCGAACTCGTCATGATCCCTGGTTTGAGGACTTCAAGGAATCTCTCAAAACGATGACTTTCGAGCCAGAATCATCATCTTCTGCATCGTGTCTCATGGCAAACGGTGCTGAGGTAACCGAATGCTCCTCATCCGAGTCTTGTGATAATGAATCTGATAATGATGAATCTGACAATGATGAATCTGATGATGATATTGAATCCTGCTATACCAAACTTATTTGCATTGCCACTAAACAACAAACGGTTTTAGAACAAACTCAAGACATGCTAGAAAGAAGTGATAATATGTTGCGCAAAGAAATGGATCAGTCAAAAGCATTGGGTGAATGTCTTCAGAAAATTCACTCCAAGTTTGACATCCTTCAAGATCAACATAATACTCTCTTGACTGATCATGAGAAGCTTTATCTTGAAGCTCTTCAAAGAAAGGAAGATCTTGAAAAGCTAAGAGTGTGTTATGAAGATCTTCAGAAGGAGCGCGATTCATTACTAGCTCAACAAATCAGCACTTCTCAGGAAGAATTTGTTCCTCCATGCTTAAAGTGCATTGAACGTGAATCTGCTAATTCTTCACCTGAATGTTCAAATGCTTCAAATGTTACAAATTCTTCATCTGCCTCTGCTATCACTAATTCCTCGTCTGAGGACATTACTAGTATCACTGACAATGCAGGGCTGAAGGAATTGTACATGACAGGCATGTACAAAAGCCTCAAAGGGCATCAGACACTTTGTGATGTGCTCAAAAAGCAGATCCTCAACAGAAACCCTAGGAAAGAAGGTATTGCCTTTGAGAGGAAACTCAATGCCGATGGAACATATTGGAAGCCTGAGCAGTATCCCAAAACCTCATGGGTTGCTGCAAAGGGACCTCCAGTTGATCCATCTAACTTATCTGGCTTTACATGTGAATCTCCTCATTCTTCTGATGAGTCATTTGACTCCAACTATAAACTGTTCAAAAATCAGAATGGTGAAGTATTTGCTAGATATGTTGGCACTAACTGCAGGAACGGTTCCCCTATGAAGAAAATCTAGGTTCCCAAAAGTTGCGTTGAAAGTCTTCAGGTGAATGTCCTCATGACACCACCTGTGAAGAACAGGAACCCCAGATCAAATTCTTCATACAGATCAAATCCTTCACATGGATCAAATTCCTCAACTGGATCAAAGTCCTCATATGATTATCATCGTGCTAACAACTCTATCTCGCAGGGTAGAGCTAAGGGCTATGAATATGTGCATTATTCTTCAAACCATTATGTTCATAAGTCCTCGAAGAATTACTCTGCTTATTCATATGCTTACCCTAACCCCTCCTATGTGAAACGAAATGGTTTGGCATCTTTGCCACCCTTCTCATATGGTGCTCGCAGGATGATGAACTCTTTGCCACCCCTCCAGATGTGGGTGGTGAAGAAAAAGAACTAATCTCTTCTGCAAGGTCAGGTCTCCAGACGTGCTCTAGCGTCTGAAGAATTTGCTGGGGACCTGACGAAAATGCCTGAAAGGACGCAGGCGAATCATGATGAAATGAACTTTCATTTCACACGTCCTCATACTACTATATCTGTTTACCGCTTGATGAAATTCATCTGATGAACTTGATATCATATTCTTCACTGATGAAGCATATGAGATTGTAAGCTACACTAATTCATCTGCAGGATGATCAACCCAAAACCACTGAATGGGTCCTCGATAGTGGATGTACAAATCACATGACTAGTGACAAGAATCTATTGATGGATGCTCCCTTATCACCATCACCTCTGAAGCATATCATCTTTGCTGACAAAGGCAAAAGTCAGGTATTGGGTCTTGGTAAGGTTGCTATCTCTAAGGATAAGCACATGGACAAAGTCATGCTTGTTGAGTCCTTAGGATACAATCTCATGTCACTCTCAATGCTTTGTGATCTTGATATGGTTGTTGTCTTCGGCAAATATCGCTGTGTTGTGATTATGGAAGCTGACAATTCCAAAGTCTTCGAAGGCTTTAGGAGAGGAGATCTGTATATTGTTGATTTCTCTACAGGACCACAACTAGCCATGTGTCTACTTGCAAAGGCGTCAGAAGGCTGGCTATGGCATCGACGACTTGGTCATGCAGGCATGAGGAATCTGAACACGCTTGTGAAGAAGAAGCATGTCATTGGCATTGAGAATGTCAAATTCCTCAAGGATCACTTATGCGGAGCATGTGAAGCCGGAAAAATGACCAAGGCCAAGCATCCATCGAAGACTATCATGACCACTACACGTCCATTCGAATTGCTTCACATGGACCTCTTTGGACCTAATCATTATTCAGCAGTCACTAATGATGCATCTTTATATGGTTTTGTCATTGTTGATGATTATTCTCGATATACATGGGTACACATTGTTACTTACAAACATGAAGTGCAGGAAGTCTTCAAACAATTTTCCTCGAGGGCTTCAACCAACTTTGGTGTGAAGATCAAGCATATCAGAAGTGACAATGGAACTGAGTTCAAGAATTCTGGTCTTGATGCCTATCTTGATGAACTTGGTATTACTCATGAGTTATCTGCTCCCTATACTCCTCAGCAGAATGGCGTCATGGAGCGCAAGAACAGAACTCTTGTTGAGATGGCTCGCACTATGCTTGATGAGTACAAAACGCCTCAGCGTTTTTGGATTGATGCAATTGATACTGCTTGCCATATCATCAACAGAGTATATCTTCACAAATTCTTCAAGAAGACTGCCTATGAACTCCTCACTGACAAGAAACCCAATGTGAGTTATTTCAAAGTCTTCGGTGCTAAATGTTGGATTAGAGATCCTCACCACAACTCTAAATTTGCACTGAAAGCACATGAAGGTTTTATGCTTGGTTACGGAAAGGACTCGCACACCTATAGAGTCTTCAACATTGTTCTTCACAAGATTGTTGACACTGTAGATGTGCGGTTCGATGAAACTAATGGCTCGCAACGAGAGCACCTACCTTCTGTGTTAGATGAACCAGCACCTGAAGATGCTATCAAGCTCAAGGCAACTGAGGATGTCATTCCTACTGAAGAATCTGCTGAAGAATTCATTCCTGTTCATGAAGAACGTCAAGATGATGCACCTGAAGAACATGATGAGGAAAATGGCGCTGAAGAAAATGCTGATCAAAATCCTCAGCGACAGCCAACTCATCCACGCGTTGCAAAAGAAGTGCAAGTGGAGAAGATCATCGATGACATTAGTGCACCAGGTCCTCTCACACGCTCAAAAGCCTCACACTTATCTAACTTTTGTGGGCACTATGCTTTTGTATCTATCACAGAGCCCACTAAGGTAGATGAAGCATTTCTGGAGCCGGAGTGGATTCAGGCTATGCAAGAAGAATTACATCAGTTCGAGCTGAACAATGTGTGGGAATTGGTCAATCGCCCAGATCCTCGCAAGCATAATATCATTGGCACAAAGTGGATCTACCGCAACAAGCAAGATGAAAATGGCCTTGTGGTGAGGAATAAGGCACGACTAGTAGCTCAAGGCTACACACAGGTTGAAGGAATTGATTTCGATGAAACTTTTGCACCTGTTGCTAGACTTGAGGCTATTCGCATTTTACTTGCCTATGCTAACCATCATGATATCATCTTATATCAAATGGATGTGAAAAGTGCATTCCTCAATGGTAAGCTTGAGGAAGAAGTATCTGTTGCTCAACCCCCAGGTTTTGAAGATCCCAAGAATCCTGACAAAGTCTTCAGACTCAATAAGGCCCTCTATGGCCTCAAACAAGCCCCTCGGGCGTGGTATGATACATTGAAGGAATTCTTCGTGAAGAATGGCTTCACACCCGGTTCACTCGACCCTACTCTTTTTACTAAATCATATGATGGTGAACTGTTTGTGTGCCAAATATATGTTGATGATATTATCTTTGGCTGTACTAACCAATGTTATAGTGATGAATTTGCCTATATGATGAGTGAATAATATCAAATGTCTATGATGGGAGAGTTGAAATTCTTCTTAGGTCTTCAAATTCGTCAGCAGCGCAATGGCATATTCATATCTCAGGAGAAATACCTCAAAGATGTACTGAGGAAATTCGGCATGCAAGATTGCAAAGGCGTCAAAATTCCTATGCCCACAAATGGCCATCTATGCACTGATGAAAATGGTATTGACTTCGATCACAAGGTATACCGCTCCATGATTGGTTCTTTATTGTACTTATGTGCATCTAGGCCAGATATAATGCTTAGTGTTTGCATGTGTGCCCGATTTCAAGCTGCACCGAAGGAATCACACCATAAGGCTGTGAAGCATATTCTTCGATATCTAGCTCACACACCAACACTTGGATTATGGTACCCCAAGGGCTCTGCTTTTGATCTCATTGGATATTCTGACTCTGACTATGCTGGTGATCGTGTGGACCGCAAGTCAACATCTGGCACTTGTCATTTCCTCGGACGATCTTTGGTCTGTTGGTCCTCGAAGAAACAGAACTGCGTATCACTGTCTACTGCTGAAGCTGAATACATTGCTGCTGGCTCTTGCTATGCTCAACTGCTTTGGATGAAGCAAACCCTCAAGGACTATGGCGTCAACGTGAAGAATGTGCCTCTCCTCTGCGACAATGAGAGTGCCATCAAGATCGCTCACAACCCAGTTCAGCACTCGAAGACTAAGCACATCCAGATTCGTCATCATTTTCTTCATGATCATGTGTTGAAGGGCGATATCTCCATCAAGCATGTGAAGACTGAAGAACAGCTAGCTGATATCTTCACTAAGCCCTTGGATGAGAAGAGATTTAGCAAGTTGCGATGTGAGCTAAATATCTTAGAATCTTCGAATGTTCTTTGAAAAGGACACACATCCTAACCCTTATGCAGAATTGATGACTTAGATGTGCAACACATGAAGAAATGTTTTTCTTCAATCAATGAAGAATAACACTCTAAGTGTGATGAAATTAATGAAGAATTTGATTCTCAGAACCCTACGACAATTGTACGCGGTGTCTGAAATCATCATTCTTATACGGTGGGTTACGCCACCACAAAAGTTGAAAATCTTCAATTTGAGTTTTTCCTCATTTTTGAAATTCTTCAGTTTTACAAATTCTTCAACTTTGCAAAATCTTCAATGTTTCCGTCGTTTTTCTTCATTGGCTATATATATATGTGAGTTTATGTCCTCTACAGCATTCACTTATTGCTATTTCTTCAAGTTGCGATTTCTGCTAAGTGAATGTGATCGGACCCTTCCCCCTCTATGATATACTCAACCCAATCTATTCACAAATTCTTCATGTGCGTTCTGATTGAAACTCGTTCAAAGTCTTCACTGTGTCCTTGACAGCTGAAGAAATTGCGAACGAAATTTTTAAAAAACAAATCTTATCCAGATTTTCATTTTATCGCTCAAACCGTTCCGCATCCCACGATACATTAGTTTATTCACCCACGATCTTACACGATCTCATCTTCACAGTGCGTGGGTGACACATGTCGCGTGAAGAAGAAAGGGCAGGGGCATGTTCGTCCCAAAATCTTCGGGCGAACAGTTTTTACTGTGGCTATAAATACCCCTCTCTTATCCTTACTTCATTTACTTCGCTCGGTCGCTGTCTCTCGCTCGAGCTCTCCTCAAACCCTAGCGCCGCCGCTACTCCATCACCGTCGGTGAGGAAGAGCTTCACTGCCTCGACCTCGTCGCCGTCGTACTCGCGCCGGCTGCGGAAATCTTCACTCCGCCGCCGCCGTAGCTGTCTCCCTCTGCCAAGTTAGGGCGTGGGAGATCTAACGTGACAAACTTCACCATGGTTCATCTCTGTTCGTCGTGTTCTTCAGTTCGGGTAATTAAAAGTCACTTTTATTACTCGCTTTGATTCTCAAACTTTTCTGAAAATCTTCAAAGGTGTTTTGTTCTTCAAATCTTCACTTATGAACACCTCACACACTGTATGCTCTTGATTCATCTCTCTAAGCACTCATTTCTTCAAGATTCCTCAATTGTGCGGATTTTCAATCTGTACAACTCTGGAACCTAAGACAAGAACGCTTAGTGAAATTCCTCAAGGCTCAACTGGTCAAATTCCTCAAAACTTGTTTTTTTTGAAAAATCTTCTAAGAACGCATATGACCTCTCCAAATTCCTCGCACCTACACTCTGTTCACAGGTACTCATGTTCGCTGCTGAATCACTAGGTTCTCATCAACTTAACTCATTTGCAGCGTTCCTCGAAGAAAAACTGCATACTTCTTCAGAGTGTTCTATTGTTAAAATTCCTCATCTGAAGAGAATGGCAGAGGGCAAGAGACCGCAGAAAGGAGGAAAGAAACCGGAGGTCATGACTGCCTTTGAGATCCCTGATGAAATATACAAAGATTATTGCACACCTGATGAAGCCAAGTTTGGCAAGGAGAACAAAAATCAGTGCAAAGTGCGCATTCAGAGGATAGAACGAAGATGGGCACGAGAATGGAGGGAATATCGCTATGTTACTCCCAAGTACATGAAGAAATTCGCCTTAAACCCTCCATGCCCAAGAGCTCCATTGGCACCTGGCCAAGTCGCTGATCCCACCAGCATCAAGCGTGGTGAGGGCTTTCCTGAAGAATGGTCTAGGCGTCAAGCCAAATTGGCAAGACATGCCAAAGAGGCAGTGAGGAAATTCAATGAGGATTCTGCTGCTGCTGCTGCCGCTGATACCTCGGTCAAGCCGAGGAAATCAATGCCGAAGAAGCCTGCTCGCAAGCCAAGTGCTTCACCATCAGCGCCCTCACGGCCCAGTTCCTCAACCGCGCCCTCACGGCAAATTCCTCAGACTACTGCTGCTCCATCAAAGTCCTCAGCAGCTCCCTCCAGGTCCTCAACTCCTGTGCATCTGGCTACATGTCAAAGGACTCAGGGTTTCTCGATTGCTTCTGGTGTCTCAGCAAGTTCCTCAGCTGCACCAATGTCCTCATCAGGCCCCACTCTGCTGAAGACAAAAGCAACAGCTGGACGCGGTCCTCGGCTAAGTCCAAGAAAGAAAGTTGCTTTCCAAGTGCCCTCTGATGACGAGGCTTCTGATGAAGAACTTGCAGAAATCATTAGAGACAGATTGGCAAAGGCCGCTAGAGCCAAAGGAACAAGTGTGCCTCTGCTTTTGGATCCAAGGAGGATCCTTGACTTCATCGACTTATGGCATCAGGATCCAAGCACTCCCATGCCTGATCTGCCTCTGACTCCTGGTCAAAGTCATATGCTGAACCATTTCATCTCTGAAGAGAAATGGAAATTTGAAAAGGCTCGTGAGATAAAGAGAGCACAAGCCAGAAAGGAGAAGCTTCTAAAGAAGAACATCGTCAACCTGACTCCTGAAGAATTTCTCAAAGCTCAATCTGAAATCCAAGCCCTCAGCAAGGATTTCGATGCTTACAATGCTGATTGGCAAGGAGCCAAAGTGAGATTCATCAACTTGACGAAGAAAATGACAACTGTTGCAGCCCCATCGCAACAAGAAAATCCTCAGGCTACACACTCTGCTCAACCTGCTGAAGAACATGCTAGCACTGCTGATGACTTTCAGCCTGCTGATGAGAATACAAGTTCCAGGGCTGATGACTCCATTCCAGCCGCTGAAGAAATTCCCAGGGCATCCACTAGTGGTGCGCCTGAAGAAACTGAAGAGATCAGGGCAACTGCACCAGTTGCGCCTGAAGAAAATGAACCACAGTCCTCAGCTCCTCCCGCGCCAACACCAACTCCAATTCTTCCTTCTGCTTATGAAGTGAAGAAGACAAAGGCTGCAGAGTGAGCTGCAGTGAAGAAGAGGAAGGCATCAGCTGCGTCAAATTCTTCGGCTGCGAAGAAAATGAAGCCGATGACCAGCTCGCTTGAAAATCCCATTGATGCCGTTCCCATTTCCTCCATGTCATCTAAGGAAATTGTTCCTTATGGAGAAGACTACAAGATCCCAAGCGGATCTGATGAAGAAAATCACTCTGTTGCTACCTCAGAACAGTTTGATGAAGAAATTGAAGTGGAAGCATTCCCTTCACCGCCAGTCGTTTCCTCACCCATGCCTCAGTTCACAGCTGAAGAGGCTGGTGTTGAGGAAATTGAAAAAGAAGATGAAGACGTGGATATTGGATGCACTACACCAGTGATGAACAATGACTTTTGGGAAAGTCAGCATCCCAATACTCCTCTCTTCACTCCGATTCAACAAATTCCTCAGTCCCCGGCTACAACTGTTCAAATGGGCTCTGAAGAAACTCATCCCACATCGTCTGTTCATGAAGAAATTCCAGCCGCTAGTGCTGAAGAACCTGCTGCTAATCCCCAAACTGCACAAGAAGAGGAATCAGAAATTCCTCAGCCTGAAGCACATGAGATCGCGATTCCTGAGGTTGTGCTGCAAATCACTGATATCCCTCTGCCCAAACCGAAGAATCCGTTCTCGAGCAAGCAAAAATTCAAGGCTGAAGACTTCTTTTCTGAGCATGTGTTCTTCACTGATTACAATCCATATGACTCTGCTCGCATAAGGAAAAGACGATTCTGGACTGCTACTCAAGCCAACTTCTATTCCTCAGTGCTCTTTGACAAGGACAAAATCTTCGATCATGAGCATATTCCTCATGTGGATATGGAATCTCTGCCGTGCTTCGAGCCAGTTCTCCGAGTTATTCACGATGCAGGACTCCTGAATTTCTGCACTGATATCTGTGATTGGAATGAAGAACTCATTCTTCAGTTCTATGCAACTTTGCATATCACCGGAGATGCTGAAGATGTCAATTCATGGGTGCTGGATTGGATGACAGAAAACACTCACTACAAGGCACCAGCAACTGAATTGCTTCGTGTCCTTCCTCTTGATCCTCCCCATGAAAGCGCACGTTGCATCTACAATGACCGCGAGCTGACTGATCATTATATGCAAGTGCTCATGAAGCCTTTGAAGCCAGGGCAGGCCCCTCGAACCAAATTCCTCGTCAAGGAACTGTTGTATGTGCCTCGGACTGTCTATCGAATCCTGACGAAGACAATGAGTCCCATCAAAGGCCACGACTCAAATGATGAAGATGTCGTTGGCATCATGAAGAACATGCTTTTCAACATCATTCATGGCGTTCCCGTCAACTTCCATGATTTCTTCATGAGGACTCTGGCTAATCTTGCAATATCACCTTTTGAGCTGAAGCCCTATGCGCCTTGGATTATGAGATTCATAAGGGCAAGATCTTAACTGAATTACAAGGCTGACACTCTGAACCATGGTAGCTACTTGCCGCCCATTGAAGTCCTCAAGCGACCAGTTTCATCATCTGATGATAAGGGCAAGGCAGCTGCTGTGATTGATGATGGCACTCGTCCATTGGATGGTCAATTCCGTCTAGCTACTTCTTACTCCACCAATGACGATTCTGCAACACATGACACTGCCACAAATACCTCAGCCAAGCAAAAGCCTCAAGCAATAGCACCCAGGGTGATGACTGACCGTGAGTTACTCCTCAGTCTTCATCAAAAGGTTGAACGCAATCAGAAATGGGTGAAGCGTCAATTTGCTGCAATTCTTCACAACATGACCTCAACACATAATGCAGTGAAGAAAAATCAGTATTACCTTCATGAAACCCTCAACTGCACCTGGGCTGTTCTCACGCATGTATATTCCGTGGAAGAATTGAAGACTATGGGTCTCCAGGAAGCATTTGACTGGTCTGCACCACCTCCGAAGAAATTCAAGAGAGTCAAAGTTCCTGATCTGGTGGCCAGTTCTTATTCTTCATCGCGTGAAACTGATGAACATGAAGATTTGGACGACACTGCGGCAGGCCCTACTTAAACAACCAACCCCGACAATGCTGGCGCTCCTCCATCGACTTGAAAATCTTCAGGGGCGTTAGTCCTCAGTTTCGATCCTTTTGGTCATTTGATGCCAAAGGGGGAGAAATCTGAGTTAGTCTTCAATCGGGTTTATATTATGGGCGTTTTATTAAGTTACAACTCTCGTTCTTCTGAAACTTTTATTGGATCGAGTTGTAATCTTAAATCCGATGGTGCCTTGATACTTTTGGTCGTGCTCTGATGCTTCTGATGCACTGAGCTCTGGAACTTTTGATGTGCTATCCCGCATGCTTATTCCTTGTCAATATTGTTGCACGCATGCTGAATCTCATCAAGCACCATATTTCATCATGCATTTCAAATTCTTCATATTATATATCAAATGCGTGTATGAATTACAAGATATAGGGGGAGATCTCCATGATTAAATTCTTCAAATGTGCATTGCCTCAAAAGCAATTTCCTCACTATGCACATATTCAGGGGGAGTTCTTCTATATCTTGCAATCAAATTCCTCAATATCAGTATTTACACTTCATATGTTTATCCCCGTTGAAAACTTAACCTATGTTGTCATCAATCACCAAAAAGGGGGAGATTGTAAGTGCATCTAGTGCCCCTTTGTGATTTTGGTGTATTGAGGACTTATAGGTTAAGTAACTGATGCGTTTGTGAGTGTACACAGGTCTATAAGTCTATGAGGAGTTTGATATTTATAGAGAAAGTCAACCCCTAAAAATGAAGTTCTTCAACTGAAGACTTTGATATTCTGAAGACTTTCTGAAGACTTTGAAAGTGAAGAAATTGGTGTGACCTTGAAGACTTGATATTCATTCGAGGAATATGAAGCGTGAAGACTTTTGTTTTCGTAGTTTCATTTTCTCTTTCTTGAGTCATAGGAAACACCGTACTGTTAAAGGGGGTCGAGGAAATACTAAGGAAAAATTTCCATGTGATGCTCAACTCAAAATCCTACACCTACCAATCCCTTCGAGTGAAGCCATTGGAAATCTCATACAGTTCAGTCAATTTCTTCAGTGACAGAGACGCAATTCTTCTGGTCACTGAGGACTTTGCTCTGACTGAGGAGTTAGGAATTCACCAGTGCGAATTGCCTACATAATGAGGAACATGATAGCCCTGAGGAATTTGAGAGTCAAATTTCCGACCGTTGCTGTGCTGCGCGCCGGCTGTCCCAAAATATCTTATCCACCTAACGGTCATATCATTGAAGGGCATTTATGTCTTATCATGTCGGGCTGCTCCCTAGGCTATAAATAGCCGCCCCCTACAACCACTAGCTGGTTGGCTGCTCCGAGAGAACTTGACACTTGTCATCTGAGAGCAACCCATCCTCCGAGGACTTTGAGCGAAAATCATCAAGTGAGGAAAATCCCAAAACCAAACCCCCACAAACCCAAAGTGATTGAGCATCACTGAAGAAATTGATCCTGCGTGGATCCGACGCTTGTTACCTTTGAAGACTGTGCTTCTTCCAGACGGTTAGGCGTCAAGGTCTAGAGCATTCAAGAGGAATTGTGGATCACCGAGTGACCAAAGTCTGTGAAGGTTTGGAAGTCACCTGAAGACTTACCACGAGTGATTGGACGAGGCCTGCGTGGTCTTAGTTCAAGGAGAATACAGTGAGGACTGGGTGTCCTGAGTTGCGGCTCAGAGACTGGGTGTCTGGGACTGTGTGTCCTCGAGTTTAAATACTCAACCGTTCCAACCAGACGTACAACTGAGACAACAGTTGGAACTGGTTTACCAAATCATTGTCTTCACCAACTGACTGGTTCTATTTCCTCAACTCTTTCATTTCCTCATTACTGTGTTAAATGTTGTTCATATCTGTGTTTGAAGACTTTGACTGAAGACTTTCACAAATTCCTCAGTTCAATTTCTTCAGTCTGTTTGTCTTCATCTTGTTATCCTGTGTTTACACTTTCCGTACTCTGTGTTAGTCTTCATTTTATCATGATGACTATGTGTGTATCCTATTATGTTTACTTCTGAGTACTTATTCCGCTGCAAGTAGTTCTTCGCTAAGGAATTTCCTCACCAGCAAATTCCTTGGTGAAGAATTCATAAAAATCGCCTATTCACCCCCCTCTAGTCGATATAACGCACTTTAATCGCCCCCTCGACCCCTTGACGACCCCTCGACCCCTCAACGACCCCTCGACCCTCTACCCTAGTTCCCGACCCTCGACCGCTCGGCGATCCTCGACACCCTCGTTCCCGATAAAAAATAAGAAGAGGAATAAGAAGAAAAAAAGAGGAGAAGAAGAAGAAGAAGAAAAAATAGAAGAAAAAATAGGAGAAAAAAAGAGAAGAAGGAATAGAGGAGACTATCTTTTCTTCTTCTCCTCTATTCCTTCTTCTTCTCCTCTTTTTTTTCCTCCTCTTCTTCCTCTCCTCTTCTTCTCCTTCTTCTTCTCCTTCCGACGTCTCGGCGACCCATGACCCTCTACCCTAGTCCCGACCCTCGACCCTCGACCCCTCGACGACCCTCGACCCTCTACCCTAGTTCCCGACCCTCGACCGCTCGGCGATCCTCGACACCCTTGTTCCCAATAAAAAATAAGAAAAGGAAGAAGAAGAGAAAAAAGAGGAGAAGAAAAAAAGAAAAAAAAGAAGAAGAAAAAAGAGGAGAAGAAGAAGGAATAGAGGAGAAGAAGAAAAAAATAGAAATTCTATTCTTTCTTCTTCTCCTCTATTCCTTCTTCTTCTCCTCTTTACTCTTCTTCTTCCTCTTCTTATTTTCTCTCTCCTCTTCTTCCTCTCCTCTTCTCCTGTTCTTTTTCTCCTTCTTCCCCTTCTTATTTTCCTTTTTCCTCTCCTTTTTCTTCCTTCTTCCTCTTTTCCATACATATAAAAAGTTAAAAAAATTACACACATACAAAAAATACATCTAAAAACTACATATATCTAAAAAATACATACATACATACATAATGAACATCTAAAAACATCTAATTAAAAATACATACATACATATATGAACATCTAAAAAAACATATATAACAAAAAAAAGCAACGGACGGCGACGACAGCGGGGCAGGGGCACGGTGCTCACACAGAGAGGTGTTAGTGTAGGGGGCAGCGGCGGTGGCGTCAGGGCGGGCATGGGCGCGTCGAGGCAGAGGGCACACGGCGGGCGGCATCGGGGCAGGGGGCGCACGGCGGAGGCGTCGGGGCAGGAGGCACACGATGGGCGGCGTCAAGGCGGGCAGGGGCGTGTCGGGGTAGAGGGCGTCGGCGGCGGCGAGGGCGCGTTGGCGACAAGGACGGCGGGCTCGAGACCGATGATGAGGAGAGCGCGTGGCGAGGGCACGGGCGAGGGCGCGAGGGTGCATCAGCGAGGGCATCGGTGAGGGCACGGTCCGGCAGCCTGGCGGCGTCGTGCTGTTCGTCATGGCGTCGGGAGGGAAGATGAACTGGGAGTGAAAATTCCTAAGTGCTACCTTTATATACATAGAGCATTGGTCCCGTTAGTGGCACCAACCCGGGGGAAAAGGATACCTTTTTCCCGGTTGGTGGCACCAACCGGGACTAAAGGGGGGCATTCGTCCCGGTTGGTGGTACCAGCCGGGACAAATGCACCACCATCCGGGACGAATGCACCCCTTTAGTCCTAGTTGGTGCCACCAACCGGGACCAAAGGCCTTCTGCTTCCCGTGGCCAAAAGTTTAGTCCCACCTCGCTAGTTGAGGGGCTTCAACAGTGGTTTATAAGCGCGGTTGCGCTGACCACTTCGGGCTCCTCTCAAATGTAGGCTTACGGACCTAAAGTGACTTTAATTGCCTGTGGGCCTACTGGGCCTTCTTTGCGGCCCTGAATCCTGGCCCATGGTTGGTTTTCTAGTCGCATTCAGGCCGTGGTGGCCCAGTAGGTGGCATTTTTTTAGTTTTTCCAGTTTTTTGTTTTGTTTTTTGCATTATTTATTTTCTTCTATTTTTTGCTTTATTTTTTCAATTCTTTTTTGCTTTTAGGTCACAAAAATTGTAAAATTTCTGTTAGTGCCATTATTACATCTACGTTATGCTTATATTGCTATCACGAAAAAAAGACACATTCGTGACATTTTGGGCTGAACAAATTTTTTTTCTGTCATACTTATGACACTTATATGACGATAATTGTGACAAAACCCGGTATCATCATAGATGTGGTGGGATCCTACTTCTAGGACAAAAAATCATGACAGAAAATGGGCTTTTTGTCCTGGGCGGGCTGGAGACACAGCTGCATGACATTCTTTGGGCCGTCCATGACGGAAAAAACCATGGTAGAAGCGAGGGCGAGGAAAATTTTGGGGAGTTCCTGGTTACGGTGGGTGGTCGGGGGCCGAGCGATGTGCGTTTCTCTCATACACGTACGCGCGTGTGTGCGAGGCATTGGCTCTAACTGAACCCGAGCGAGGCATTGGGCTCTAACTAAACCCGAGCGATTGCAATGCAGGCTACACGCTACTGAACCCGAGCGATCGATCGATGGCTGATAACTGAACCCGATCGAGCGATTCCTTCGCTACTGCTGCTAACTGAAGCCGATCGATGCTGCCTCTGGGATGAACAGTGAGCATTGCAGGGGGGGTTGGATGAACAGTGAGCGGTGGCGTTGCCTCTGGATGAACAGGACCCCGATCGATCGAGCCGGTTGGTGCTGGATGAACAGGATCCCGTGGAGGGCTGGATGAACAGGACGACCCCGTGGAGGGCTGGATGAACAGTATACGGTGAAGAGGTGCCCGTGGAGGGGTGGTTGAACAGTAGTCGGTGGAGTAGCGCATGGTGGAGGCTGGATGAATAGGAGCCCATGGAGGCTGGAGGAGGTCGACGGTAGCCCGTGGAGGCTGCAGGAGGTCGACGGTGGAGATGGACAATATCCCGTGGAGTCCCGTTTTGCAGTACGCCACACCCCTCCCGATGAATAGGACCCTTGTTTCGACCGTAGCGCTCCAACACAAGTCCATTTCGTCCATTTTGCGGTACGCCACACCCCTCCCGATCAACAGGACCCCCGTTTCGACTGTAGGAGGTCCGTTTCCTCCGTTTTGTGATACTCCAGACCCCTCTCGCTGAACAGGATCCTGCTTCAAACGTGGCCGGTCAAACACAAGGCCGTTTCCTCTGTTCTGCGGTACGCCAGGCCTCCTTTCCATCACCTGTTCCGTCCAAGCCCTCCCGATGAACACGACGACGCATTCCGTTTCAACCCACCCGGTTGGCTTCCCACGAACACGACGACGACGATGTTTCTCCATTTCGACCCAGCCATGTACACGAGCCCTGGCTGTACGTATGCGCGAGTAGGCGTTCAAGACCCCGCCCGTATGTACACATAGGTGGCCGTATTTTTTTTATTGCACACTAGCCGATGTACGTACGTGTACATGCTACATGGGCGCCTCTACTACGACACGTGCGCGCCTCTACATCCACTAGTATGTACGTACACATTCGCGACCAGAATGACAACGCTACGTATGCTTTGACCAGGTGGGTCCCGACTATCAGGCACTTCCTTGCGTGCGAAGATGTTGCTGGTCGGTCCCAGCAGCCAGGGGGGCGAATCATTTTTTTGCCCGGACGCACTTCCTTGCGTGCGAAGATGTAGCTGGTGGGTCCTAGCAGTCAGGAGGCGAATCATTTTTTTCGGACGCACTTCCTTGTGTGCGAAGATATAGCTGGTGGGTCCCAGCAGTCAGGGGGGCGAATCAAATTTTTTGCCCGGACGCACTTCCTTGCGTGCGAAGATGTAGCTGGTGGGTCCCAGTAGTCAGGGGAAATGTTTTTTCGCAAAATACAGTGGCCCGTCCGGTGAGTCCCGGCTGTCAGGTGGAGGAATCATTATTTTCCGTGTAATAAGGAGGCACTTCCTTGCTGCGGCCGTAAACCCAGCTATCAGCCTCTCCACGTACAGTCCACGTCTGATGGAAGTCGTTCCTTAACCATGTTGACCACACCGCGCCGAGAGCACCACGGCGGTGGATGACGGCGAGGCCTAGGAAGGGGACGACACGGAGACTGGGAAGACGCAGCAGTGGATGCCCACGCGGAGAGGAGTACGAGGGTTCACTGGTTCGGCTGCGGTGTGAGGCTGCCGTCGCCATAGAATAACATGGGGTGTGGGTGAGTGAAGGGATGGCCTGGCCAGCGGTGGGAGTAGTAGGGGGCGGTGAGGCCTCCGTGGCAGCACAGCCGGCCATGGGAGGCAGGAGCAGGCGGCACGACCGGCGCTGCTTTGGGCGGCTGGAGCAAGAAGACCAGAGGTTGAAGAAGCACGACGGTCGTTGGATGGACATCGTATGGTCACTGCAGCTAGAATCGTTTATATCGACTAAGTTGACAAAGCCCTTGGTACGTCAACTTAGTAGGCCCACAGGTCAGCTTCCGAAACAGTGCGCCCCAGATGTCAGGGGGAGGAATCATTTTTTGGGCGGGTGAAGCTAGAATATCCGATATTGAAGAAGAAGCACGACATCTGTTGGATGGACATCCAACGGCCACTACTGCTAGAATCATGTGTTGACTATAAGTTGACAAAACCTTGCATACGTGTCAACTCTCTTTTTTTAGGGGACGCATCAACTTAGTAAGGCCGCAAGTGTGTGGCAGAGAACTTATAGCCAATTTGAGATTTGTAAGAATGTACAACCCATTTTTGAATTCTAATGGAATTTACTACAACCCATTTACACTTTGTTAAAAGTACAACCCATTTCAACAGACCGTTCAAAACAGAATTCAATAAAACTTCCCACATTTTGATGGGATCCGAAATATTTTTATCCCAAAATTTCTAGTGAGATTAAATACAATTTCAATATAAATTTATATTACGTAAAAATCCAGCGAAACATTACGCTCGCAACTATTAATGAAATTAAAATTTTCAATATCCAAAAATAATATTTATAAAGAAATTATGTGTTTGGTGCATTTTTTATAGTTACTGCCCAGTTTGTATAATTACATCCCATTTATTATTTCTTAAAGCCCATTTTCTTGTTAAGCCTAATGCATCCCTCCTAGGAAAGATTTGCAGCTCAGCGGGGCGGAGAATAACAACTTGACCTTGCCTGGGTATTCCTAAAAAAAGTATAGCTGGGCTAGCCATTTTCAGCTTGAAACAAAATAATGTCTTGGCTCGATATCTGGCCTGGGCTAGACGGGCCACAGCCCGCCCATTTAATACCTGCAGCGATGTTTTCGTTGTTATTCAGAGGAGAAAAATTAATATCTGGGCTAAACATCAAAAAAACTCTGCAATGCTCACACCTCAAAAAACACAAATACTAAAGGAAATATGCTCTAGAGGCAATATTAAAGTTATTATTTATTTCCTTATTTCATGATAAATGTTTATTATTCATGCTAGAATTGTATTAACTGGAAACATAATACATGTGTGAATACATAGACAAACATAGTGTCACTAGTATGCCTCTACTTGACTAGCTCGTTAATCAAAGATGATTAAGTTTCCTAACCATAGACATGAGTTTTCATTTGATTAACGGGATCACATCATTAGGAGAATGATGTGATTGACTTGACCCATTCCGCTAGCTTAGCACTTGATCGTTTAGTATGTTGCTATTGCTTTCTTCATGACTTATACATGTTCCTATAACTATGAGATTATGGAACTCCCGTTTACCGGAGGAACACTTTGTGTGCTACCAAACGTCACAACGTAACTGGGTGATTATAAAGGTGCTCTACAGGTGTCTCCGAAGGTACTTCTTGGATTGGCGTATTTCGAGATTAGGATTTGTCACTCCGATTGTCGGAGAGGTATCTCTGGGCCCACTCGGTAATGCACATCACTATAAGCCTTGCAAGCATTGTAACTAATGAGTTAGTTGCAGGATGATGTATTACGGAACGAGTAAAGAGACAAGTGTAGGGGATCGCAACAGCTTTCGAGGGTAAAGTATTCAACCCAAATTTATTGATTCGACACAAGGGGAGCCGAAGAATATTCTTGAGTATTAGCAGTTGAGTTGTCAATTCAACCACACCTGGATAACTTAGTATCTGCATCAAAGTATTTAGTAGCAAAAGCGGTATGATAATGAAGGTAACGGTAGCAAAAGTAATGTTTTTGGGTTTTGTAGTAGTTGTAATAGTAGCAACGGAAAAGTAAATAAGTGAAGAAAAATATATGAAAAACTCGTAGGCAATGGATCAATGATGGATAATTATGCCGGATGCGATTCCTCATTTAATAGTTATAACATAGGGTGACACAGAACTAGCTCCAATTCATCAATGTAATGTAGGAATGTATTTCGTAAATAGTCATACGTGCTTATGGAAAAGAACTTGCATGACATCTTTTGTCCTACCCTCGCAGCGGGGTCCTAGTGGAAACTAAGGGATATTAAGGCCTCCTTTTAATAGAGAACCGGAACAAAGCATTAGCACATGGTGACTGCATGAACTCCTCAAACTACGGTTATCACTGAGAAGTACCCCGATTGTTGTCACTTCGGGGTTGTCGGATCATAACACATAATAGGTGACTATAGACTTGCAAGATAGGATCAAGAACACACATATATTCATGAAAACATAATAGGTTCAGATCTGAAATCATGGCACTCGGGCCCTAGTGACAAGCATTAAGCATAGCAAAGTCATAGCAACATCAATCTCAGAACATAGTGGATACTAGGGATCAAACCCTAACAAAACTAACTTGATTACATGGTAAATATCATCCAACCCATCACCATCCAGCAAGCCTACGATGGAATTACTCAAGCACGGCGGTGAGCATCATGAAATTGGTGATGGAGGATGGTTGATAATGACGACGGTGATGAATCCCCCTCTCCGGAGCCCCGAACGGACTCTAGATCAGCCCTCCCGAGAGAGATTAGGGCTTGGCGGCGGCTCCGTGTTGTAAAACGCGATGAAACTTTCTCCCTGATTTTTTTCTCCCCGAACGTGAATATATGGAGTTGGAGTTGAGGTCGGTGGAGGTCCAGGGGGCCCACGAGACAGGGGGGCGCGCCCAGGGGGAGGGGGCCATGGTTTTAAATAGCGGATAGCGGGCTGGTAGCGGATTGGTATCCGCGTAGCGGAATGCGGATAGCGGGTGATATTGCGGGCGCTATGTCCACATAGAGGATTTGTAAAAACACTAGATTGTTGTGTATATTTTTAGATCCTTCACAAAAAGTAATTTCATTTAATTTGATCAATAGCGGACGCTATTGCGCTAGCGCTATTGCGGACGCAATAGCGGTTGCTATCTCCGCTATTTGAAACTATGGAGGGGGCGCGCCCCCACCCTCGTGGACAGGGTATGGGCCCCCTGGTCTTGATTCTTTCGCTAGTATTTTTTGTATTTTCCAAAAAGTCCCTCCATGGATTTTTAGGACATTCCGAGAACTTTTCTTTTCTACACATAAAACAACATCATGGCAGTTCTGCTGAAAACAGTGCAGTCCGGGTTAGTTTCGTTCAAATCATGCAAGTTAGAGTCCAAAACAAGGGCAAAAGTGTTTGGAAAAGTAGATATGTTGGAGACGTATCAACTCCCCCAAGCTTAAACCTTTGCTTGTCCTCAAGCAATTCATTTGATAAACTGAAAGTGATAAAGAAAAACTTTTACAAACTCTATTTGCTCTTGTTGTTGTAAACATGAAAAGCCAACATTCAGGTTTCAGCAAATATTATGAACTAACCATACTCACAATAACACTTAGGTCTCACAATTACTCATATCAATAACATAATCAGCTAGTGAGCCATAATAATAAAACTCGGATGACAACACTTTCTCAAAAAAATCATGACATGATATACCAAAATGGTATCTCGTTAGCCCTTTCTAAGACCGCAAAACATAAAGCAGAGCACCTTTAAAGATCAAGGACTGACTAAACATTGTAATTCATGGTAAAAGAGATCCAGTCAAGTCATACCCAATATAAATCAATAGTAATGAATGCAAATGAAAGTGTGCTCTCCAGCGGGTGCTTTTTAATAAGAAGGGTGATGACTCAACATAAAAGTAAATAGATAGGCCCTTCGCAGAGGGAAGCAGAGATTTGTAGAGGTGCCAAAGCTCGATTTTAAAATAGAGATTGAATAACATTTTGAGCGGCATACTTTTGCTGTCAATGCAACAACTATGAGATGGCTGTATCTTCCATACTACATGCATTATAGGCAGTTCCCAAATAGAATGGTAAAGGTTTATACTCCCCCAACCACCAACAAGCATCAATCTATGGCTTGCTCGAAACAACGAGTGCCTCCAACTAACAACAGCCCTGGGGGAGTTTTGTTTAATTATTTTGATTTGCTTTTGATCTTTTTGGATCATGGGACTGGGCATCCCGGTTACCGGCCCTTTCTCGTGAATGAGGAGTGAAGTCCACTCCTCTTGAGAATAACCCACCTAGCATGGAAGATATAGGCAGCCCTAGTTGTACATGAGCTGCTCGAGCATACAAAATAGAATTTCATTTGAAGGTTTGGAGTTTGACACATACAAATTACTTGGAACGGCAGGTAAATACCGCATATAGGAAGGTATAGTGGACTCATATGGAACAATTTTGGGGTTTATGGAGTTTGGATGCACAAGCAGTATTCCCGCTTAGTACAGGTGAAGGCTAGCAAAAGACTGGGAAGCGACCAACTGAGAGAGCGACAATGATCATAAACATGCATTAAAATTAATTTACACCAAGTACAAGCATGAGTAGGATATAATCTACCATGAACATAAATATCATGAAGGCTATGTTGATTTGTTTCAACTACATGCGTGAACATGTGCCAAGTCGAGTCACTCAGTTCATTCAAAGGAGGATACCATCCCATCATACCACATCGTAATCATTCTAATAGCATGTTGGCACGCAAGGTAAACCATTATAACTCATAGCTAATCAAGCATGGCACAAGCAACTATAATCTCTAAATGTTATTGCAAATATGTTTACTTCATAATAAGCTGACTCAGAAACGATGAATTCATCATATTGACAAAAACAAGAGAGGTCGAGTTCATACCAGCTTTTCTCATTTCAATAAGTCCATCATATATCGTCATTATTGCCTTTCACTTGCACGACCGAACGATGTGTATAATAATAAGAGTGCACGTGCATTGGACTAAGCTGGAATCTGCAAGCATTCACTCAAGAGACAAGACAAGTAATATGGGCTCTAAGTTAAAATAACAATCATGCATATGAGAGCCACTAAACATTTTCAATATGGTCTTCTACTCTCGACCCCCAAAGGAAAGAAAAGAAAATAAAACTATTTACACGGGAAAGCTCCCAACAAGTAAGAAGAAGAAATAGAAATCTTTTTGGGTTTTGATTTTAATTCTACTCTAGGCATTGAAATTAAACTAACTAATTTTTTTGGTTTTTCTTAAGGTATATCAAACGCACAAGAAGAAAGCTAGAAAAAGAAATTAAACTAGCATGGATAATACAATGAAAGAGTATGAGCACCGACAGCTAGAATAGTGTGTGAACATGAATGTAAAGTCGGTGAGAAATACGTACTCCCCCAAGCTTAGGCTTTTGGCCTAAGTTGGTCTAGTGCCAAGGACCGCTGCTACTCTCCCCGGTGTACTGGGATGTGTAATCAGGATACCACTGGTTGTCCATCTCCGGATCCCACTGGAAAGATGATGCACGATAAGGGTCCAGTGCAGGTTCCGGCTCAGGTTCAGGTTCTGGAGTGAAAGCTTGGGCTCGATAATTGTACACCGCTTCAGGTGTAACAAGAAAATTATCTGCAGTCAAATCAAACAACAGAGGCGCAGGCAGAATAATAGTCTCAATCTGTTTCTTATTAAATCTAAGGTTATACAAGAGCATCTTCTCTTCATTGTCAACAATAAACTTGTGTGCTACCATGCTCTTGTAATCTATAATGTGAGGAGGCAATTTTGTCTCCTCTTTCTCATGGTGCCTAATAGGTATCTGAAAATGTCTAGCAAGACGTGAAGCATATATACCTCCAAATATGGGGCCTCTGTACGATTCAGGGCTAGCCGTTTTGCAACGACGGCACCCATACTAAAACTATTGTCTCCAAGCAAGGCATGTTGAAGAATGATAATATCAGGAACACTAAAGTTTCCACTGTTTCCACGACCAATCAAGCATCTACTAGAAAATATGGCAAAGTAGCGTAAAACAGGAAAGTGTATGCTAGAGATTTTTGCCTTGGAACCCTTCTTTGGCTCCTCTACAGCGATAGTGTTAACAAAGCCATCCACATCTTTACGATGGGGTTCCTCTAATTCTCCCTCATAAGGTATCCTACACACCGTGCAAAAATTACGTAGAGACATTTCTCTGAATTCATCATATAAATGAAATGATACTGCAGGCGGTGACTTCTTAGGATAATAATAATTTTTTTGCACGAAAGTATTGGTGAGTAAGAGGTACTGATCAATCCGGTCGTGGAGGAAACCGGTGAGGCCTGCGTTCTCGATCAAAGAATAAAAATCTTCATGAATTCCAGCTTCTTTCAAGAAATCATCGCATGGCCATTTACACGACCGTACTTCCGCTAAGCGAGGAAGATTATACTTGGCTTTTTCATTCTCTTTGGCTTGTTTTTCCTGAGAGCCTTGGCTAGAAGAGCCCCTCAAAAATTTCCTTAACATTTTCTGAAATTTTAGTAACTTCAAAATAAAAGTGAATAAAACTAAACAAGATTGGTAGCAACTATTCCTACAAGTGCCTAGAGCCTATATCATGCATTAGAATTGCTTGGGACCTCATAAATTTAACATGCAAGCTCAAGAACATGGTCACCTATGTATCAAAAATTTGCAATGAATAAAGCACTAGAACAAAAACTAATTGGACCAATGGAGGAGTCACATACCAAGCAACAATCTCCCAGAGCAGTTTTGTGAATGGAGCTTTGAGCAAGGAGATCGAAAATCGCAACAAAATGAGCTAGAACTCGTGCTTGAGCTGGATGGGGATTTTTTTGGGTAGAAGATGGAGCGTGTGGGTGCTGGCATAAGTGGAAGGGGGCCACCAGGGGCCCACGAGACAGGGGGCGTGCCCAGGTGGGGTGGGCGCGCCCTCCACTCTCGTGGCCTGGTGCTTGCCCCTCCTGCAGTGATTTCAGTGCCTAAGATCCTCAAATATTCCATAAAAAATCATACTAAATTTGCAGGGCATTTGGAGCACTTTTATTTTTGGGATATTTTTTAATGCACGGATAATTCAGAAAACAGACAGATAAAACTATTTTTGCTTTATTTATGCTAAATAACAGAAAGTAAAAAGAGGGTACAGAAGGTTGTGCCTTCTAGTTTCATCCATCTCATGATCATCAAAATGAATCCACTAACAAGGTTGATCAAGTCTTGTTAACAAACTCATTCCGAATAATATGGAACCGGAGAAATTTCGAATAACACTAAGTTACTTCAACGGGGATGTGAAAATCCCCAACAATAAGAATATCATATTTTTTCTTGACAGTAGGGAGAGGGAATTCAAAACCTCCAATAATGATAGTTGGAACTTTTCCAATAGAATTGATGCTATGAACTTGAGATTGT
This sequence comes from Triticum turgidum subsp. durum, assembly GCA_900231445.1. Classification (NCBI taxonomy): domain Eukaryota; kingdom Viridiplantae; phylum Streptophyta; class Magnoliopsida; order Poales; family Poaceae; genus Triticum; species Triticum turgidum. The sequence goes on from LT934120.1 coordinate 24,579,652, forward strand.
TTCCTCGGAAAGTGTACCGTATGCTCATTACCATTAACATGAAAAGTGACATTGCCTTTGTTGCAATCAATAACAGCCCCTGCAGTATTCAAAAAGGGTCTACCAAGGATAATCGACATACTATCGTCCTCGGGAATATCAAGAATTACAAAGTCCATTAAGATAGTGACATTTGCAACCACAACAGGCACATCCTCACAGATACTGACAGGTATAGCAGTTGATTTATCAGCCATTTGCAAAGATATTTCAGTAGGTGTCAACTTATTCAATTCGAGTCTACGATATAAAGAGAGAGGCATAACACTAACACCGGCTCCAAGATCACATAAAGCAGTTCTAACATAATTTCCTTTAATGGAGCATGGTATAGTTGGTACACCCAGATCTCCAAGTTTCTTTGGTATTCCACCCTTAAAAGTGTAATTAGCAAGCATGGTGGAAATTTCAGGTTTCGGTATCTTTCTTTTATTTGTGATGATATCCTTCATATATTTAGCATAAGGATTTACTTTGAGCATATCAGTTAAGCGCATACGTAAGAAGATAGGTCTAATCATTTCAGCAAAGCACTCAAAATCCTCCTCATCCTTTGACTTGGATGGTTTAGGAGGAAAGGGCATGGGTTTCTGAACCCATGGTTCTCTTTCTTTACCATGCTTCCTAGCAACAAAATCTCTCTTATCATAATGTTGATTCTTTGATTGTTTTTGCTAGGTTGAGCATCAACATGAACATTATCATTAACATTATCACTAGGTTCATGTTCATCACCTGATTGTGTTTCAGCATCAGAAATAGAAATATCAGGTGTGTCTACAGTAGATCACTAGAAGCATGCAAAGTTCTATCATTTTTCTTTTTCTTCTTTTTAGAAGAACTAGGTGCCTCTAAATTGTTTCTCTGAGAGTCTTGCTCGATTCTCTTAGGGTGGCCTTCAGGATACAAAGGTTCCTGAGTCGTTCTACCAGTTCTAGTAGCCACTCTAATAGCAAAGTCATTTTTATTATTTAATTCATCAAGAAAATCATTTTGAGCTTTAAGTACTTGCTCAGCTTGAGTAGCAACCATAGAAGTATATTTGCTAATGAGTTTAAGTTCACCTTTAACTCTAGCCATATTATCACTCACACGTCCTATCTCAAACGCATTATTCTTTAACTCTCTACCAACATAAGCATTAAAACTTTCTTGTCTAGCCATAAAGTCATCAAATTCATCTAAGCATGGGCTATGAAATTTAGTAGAGGGGATTTCAACTTTTTCATATCTATAGAGATAATTTACCTTTACTACCTGTGTCGGGTTATCAAGACAATGTGGTTCTTCAACAGGCGGTATATTAAGACCATGTATTTCTTCAATAGGTGGTAAATTCTTAACATCTTCAGCTTTAATACCTTTTTCTTTCATTGATTTCTTTGCCTCTTGCATATCTTCAGGACTAAGAAATAAAACACCTCTCTTCTTCGGAGTGGGTTTAGGAATAGGCTCAGGAGTTGGCTCAATTGGTTCAGGAATTGCCTCAGGAATTGGCTCAGGAGGAGTCCAATTATTTTCATTAGTCAACATATTATTCAATAATAATTCAGCTTCGTCGACCGTTCTTTCCCTGAAAACACAACCAACACAACTATCCAAGTAGTCCTTGGAAGCATCGGTTAGTCCATTATAAAAGATATCAAGTATTTCATTTTTCTTAAGAGGATGATCTGGCAAAGCATTAAGTAATCGGAGAAGCCTCCCCCAAGCTTGTGGGAGACTCTCTTCTTTGATTTACACAAAGTTATATATTTCCCGCAAGGCAGCTTGTTTCTTATGAGCAGGAAAATATTTAGCAGAGAAGTAATAAATCATATCCTGGGGACTACGCACACAACCATGAGCAAGAGAGTTATACCAAGTCTTAGCATCACCCTTTAATGAGAACGGAAATATCTTAAGGATATAAAAATAGCGAGATTTATCATCATGAGTAAACAGGGTAGCTATATCATTCAACTTGGTAAGATGTGCCACAACAGTTTCAGATTCAAGGCCATAAAAAGGATCGGATTCAACTAAATTAATAATTTCGGAATCAACAGAGAATTCATAATCCTTATCAGTAACATAGATATGTGAAGTAGCAAAAGCAGGGTCAGGTTTCATTCTAGCATTGAGAGACTGCTGCTTCCATTTAGCTAATAATCTCTTCAGATCATATCTATCATTGCAAGCAAAGATAGCTCTAGCAGCTTCTTCATTCATAACATAACCCTCAGGAACAACAGGAAATTCATAATCATTGGGAGAATTTTCATCATCAGTATCATCAATAATAGCATCCTCAATAATTTCATTCCCCCTAACTCTAGCAAGTTGTTCATCAAGAAATTCACATAATGGCAAAGTAGTATCATGCACAGAAGTAGTTTCATCATAAGTATCATGCATAGCAGAAGTGGCATCATCAATAACATGCGACATATCAGAATTCATAGCAGTAGCAGGTTTAGGTGTCGCAAGCTTACTCAAAACAGAAGGAGAATCTAGTGTAGAGCTAGATGGCAGTTCCTTACCTCACCTCGTAGTTGAGGGAAAAATCGTAGTTCGGTCGTCTTTGAAGTTCTTCATAATGATCAACAGATATAAATCCCAAGTGACTCAGAGAATAGAGCTATGCTCCCCGGCAACGGCGCCAGAAATTAGTCTTGATAACCCACAAGTGTAGGGGATTGCAGCAGCTTTCGAGGGTAAAGTATTCAACCCAAATTTATTGATTCGACACAAGGGGAGCCAAAGAATATTCTTGAGTATTAGCAGTTGAGTTGTCAATTCAACCACACCTGGATAACTTAATATCTGCAGCAAAGTATTTAGTAGCAAAAGTGGTATGATAATAAAGGTAATGGTAGCAAAAGTAATGTTTTTGGGTTTTGTAGTAGTTGTAACAGTAGCAACGGAATAGTAAATAAGTGAAGAACAATATATGAAAAACTCGTAGGCAATGGATCAGTGATGGATAATTATGCCAGATGCGATTTCTCATGTAATAGTTATAACATAGGGTGACATAGAACTAGCTCCAATTCATCAATGTAATGTAGGCATGTATTCCGTAAATAGTCATACATGCTTATGGAAAAGAACTTGCATGACATCTTTTGTCCTACCCTTCCGTGGCAGCGGGGTCCTAGTGGAAACTAAGGGATATTAAGGTCTCCTTTTAATAGAGAACCGGAACAAAGCATTAGCACATGGTGAATACATGAAATCCTCAAACTACGGTCATCACCGAGAAGTATCCCGATTGTTGTCACTTCGGGGTTGTCGGATCATAACACATAATAGGTGACTATAGACTTGCAAGATAGGATCAAGAACACACATATATTCATGAAAACATAATAGGTTCAGATCTAAAATCATGCACTCGGGCCCTAGTGACAAGCATTAATCATAGCAAAGTCATAGCAACATCAATCTCAAAACATAGTGGATACTAGGGATCAAACCCTAACAAAACTAACTTGATTACATGGTAAATCTCATCTAACCCATCACTGTCCAGCAAGCCTACGATGGAATTACTCACGCACGGCGGTGAGCATCATGAAATTGGTGATGGAGGATGGTTGATGATGACGACGGCGATGAATCCCCCTCTCCGGAGCCCCGAACGGACTCTAGATCAGCCCTCCCGAGAGAGATTAGGGCTTGGCGGCGGCTCCGTGTCGTAAAACGCGATGAAACTTTCTCCCTGATTTTTTCTCTCCGAACGTGAATATATGGAGTTGGAGTTGAGGTCGGTGGAGGAGGGGGACGGGGCGCGCCCCCCACCCTCGTGGACAGGGTGTGGGCCCCCTGGTCTTGATTCTTTCGCCTGTATTTTTTATATTTTCCAAAAAGTCCCTCCGTTGATTTTCAGGACATTTCGAGAACTTTTCTTTTCTACACATAAAACAACATCATGGCAGTTCTGCTGAAAACAGCGTCAGTCCGGGTTAGTTTCATTTAAATCATGCAAGTTAGAGTCCAAAAGAAGGGCAAAAGTGTTTGGAAAAGTAGATACGTTGGAGACGTATCACCGGTAATGAGATTGAACTAGGTATTGAGATACCAACGATCAAATCTCGGGCAAGTAACATACCGATGACAAAGGGAACAACGTATGTTGTTATGCGGTTTGACCGATAAAGATCTTCGTATAATATTTAGGAGCCAATATGAGCATCCAGGTTCCGCTATTGGTTATTGACCAGAGACGTGTCTCGGTCATGTCTACATAGTTCTCGAACCCATAGGGTCCGCACGCTTAAAGTTAGATGACAGTTATATTATGAGTTTATGTGCTTTGATGTACCGAAGGTTGTTCGGAGTCCCGGATGTGATCACGGACATGACGAGGAGTCTCGAAATGGTCGAGACATGAAGATCAATATATTGGATGACTATATTTGGACACCGGAAAGGTTTCAGGTGAGATTGGGACAATACTGGAGCTCCGGGAGGTTATCGGAACCCCCGGGAGATATATGGGCCTTAATGGGCCTTAGTGGAAAGGAGGGGAAAGGAGCAAGGGAGGGGGCGCCCCCCCTCAAGCCAAATCCGAATTGGGAGGGGGCCCGCCCCCCCTTTCCTTCCTCCCTCCTTCCTCTTCCTTCCCTCTCCCTCTCCTAATAGGAAAGGGGGGTGTCCTACTCCCGCTGGGAGTTGGACTCCCCCCTAGGGCGCGCCACCCCCCTTGGCCGCCCCCTCCTCCACTCCTTTATATATGGGGGAGGGGGGCACCCCATAGACACAACAATTGATCATTGATCTCTTAGCCGTGTGCGGTGCCCCCCTCCACCATAGTCCTCCTCGATAATATCGCAGCGGTGCTTAGGCGAAGCCTTGCGATGGTAGAACATCATCATCGTCACCACGCCATCGTGCTGACGGAACTCTCCCTCGACACTCGGCTGGATCGGAGTTCGAGGGACGTCATCGAGCTGAACGTGTGCAAGAACAAGGAGGTGCCGTGTTTTCGGTGCTTGATCGGTCGGGCCATGAAGACGTACGACTACATCAACCGCGTTGTGCTAACACTTCCGCTTTCAGTCTACGAGGATAAGTGGACACACTCTTGTTGGAAATATGCCCTAGAGGCAATAATAAATTAGTTATTATTATTATTATATTTCCTTGTTCATGATAATCGTTTATTATCCATGCTATAATTGTATTGATAGGAAACTCAGATACATGTTTGGATACATAGACAACACCATGTCCCTAGTAAGACTCTAGTTGACTAGCTCGTTGATCAATAGATGGTTACGGTTTCCTGACCATGGACATTGGATGTCGTTGATAACAGGATCACATCATTAGGAGAATGATGTGATGGACAAGACCCAATCCTAAGCCTAACACAAAGATCGTGTAGTTCGTATGCTAAAGCTTTTCTAATGTCAAGTATCATTTCCTTAGACCATGAGATTATGCAACTCCCGGATACCGTAGGAATTCTTTGGGTGTACCAAATGTCACAACGTAACTGGGTGGCTATAAAGGTGCACTACGGGTATCTCCGAAAGTGTATGTTGGGTTGGCACGAATCGAGACTGGGATTTGTCACTCCGTGTGACGGAGAGGTATCTCTGGGCCCACTCGATAGGACATCATCATAATGTGCACAATGTGACCAAGGGGTTGATCACGGGATGATGTGTTATGGAACGAGTAAAGAGACCTGCTGGTAACGAGATTGAACAAGGTATCGGGATACCAACGATCGAATCTCGGGCAAGTACTATACCGCTAGACAAAGGGAATTGAATACGTGATTGATTGAATCCTCGACATCGTGGTTCATCCGATGAGATCATTGTGGAACATGTGGGAGCCAACATGGGTATCCAGATCCCGCTGTTGGTTATTGGCCGGAGAGTTGTCTCGGTCATGTCTACGTGTCTCCCGAACCCGTAGGGTCTACACACTTAAGGTTCGATGACGCTAGGGTTATAAAGGAAGTTTGTATGTGGTTACCAAATGTTGTTCGGAGTCCCAGATGAGATCCCAGACGTCACGAGGAGTTCCGGAATGGTCCAGAGGTAAAGATTTATATATGGAAAGTTGTTGTTCGGGTTCCGGGAAAAGTTCGGTTTTTTCCGGTATTGTACCGGGAAGCTTCCAGAAGGTTCCGGAGGATTCCGGAGGGGTCCGGAGGTCCGGAAAATGTTCCACCACGTCCAATACAGCAGCATGGTCTGTAAGGGGCGCCCTAGCCTTAATGTGCCAGGGGCACCAGCCCTCCCAAGGCCCATGCGCATGGGAGAGGGGAAACCCTAAGGGGGAGGGCTCCACTTGACTTGGGAGGCACTCCTCCCCCTTTGGCCGCCGCCCCCAACCCTAGATGAGATCTAGGGGGCCAACCCCCTCTCTCCCCACCTATAAATAGTGGAGGGGTGGGAGGGCAGCCGCACCCAAGTTCTGGCACAGCCCTCCCCCTCTCCCAAGTACTCCTCCTCTCCCACGGTGCTTGGCGAAGCCCTGCAGGATTGCCACGCTCCTCCACCACCACCACGCCGTCGTGCTGCTACTGGACGGAGTCTTCCCCAACCTATCCCTCTCTCCTTGCTGGATCAAGGCATGGGAGACGTCACCGGGCTGCATGTGTGTTGAACGCGGAGGTGCCGTCCGTTCGGCACTAGGATCATCGGTGATTTGGATCACGACAAGTACGACTCCATCAACCCCGTTCACTTGAACGCTTCCGCTTAGCGATCTACAAGGGTATGTAGATGCAATCTCCTTCCCTTCATTGCTAGATTACTCCATAGATTGATCTTGGTGATGCGTAGAAAATTTTGAATTTCTGCTACGTTACCCAACAACTCTCCCCTCTCGTTGCTATGCATTACCATGATCTTGCGTGTGCGTAGGAGTTTTTTTGAAATTACTACGTTCCCCAACAGTAGCATCAGAGCCTAGGTTTTATGCGTAGATGTTATATGCACGAGTAGAACACAAATGAGTTGTGGGCGATACAAGTCATACTGCTTACCAACATGTCATACTTTGGTTCGGCGGTATTGTTGGATGAAGTGGCCCGGACCGACCTTACACGTACACTTACGTGAGACAGGTTCCACCGACTGACATGCACTTGTTGCATAAGGTGGCTAGCGGGTGCCAGTCTCTCCCACTTTAGTCGGATCGGATTCGATGAAAAGGGTCCTTATGAAGGGTAAATAGCAATTGGCATATCATGTTGTGGCTTTTGCGTAGGTAAGAAACGTTCTTGCTAGAAACCCATAGCAGCCACATAAAACATGCAAACAACAATTAGAGGATGTCTAACTTGTTTTTGCAGGGTATGCTATGTGATGTGATATGGCCAAGAAGAATGTGATGAATGATATGTGATGTATGAGATTGATCATGTTCTTGTAATAGGAATCACGACTTGCATGTTGATGAGTATGACAACCGGCAGGAGCCATAGGAGTTGTCTTTATTTATTGTATGACCTGCGTGTCATTGAACAACGCCATGTAATTACTTTACTTTGTGGCTAACCGGTAGCCATAGTAGTAGAAGTAATAATATGGCGAGACAACTTCATGGAGACACGATGATGGAGATCATGATGATGGAGATCATGGCGTCATGCCTGTGATGATGATGATCATGGAGCCCCGATGATGGAGATCAAAAGGAGCAAAATGATATTGGCCATATCATGTCACTTTTTGATTGCATGTGATGTTTATCATGTTTATGCATCTTATTTGCTTAGAACGACGGTAGTAAATAAGATGATCCCTCATTAAAATTTCAAGAAAGTGTTCCCCCTAACTGTGCACCGTTGCGAAAGTTCGTCGTTTCCAAGCACCACGTGATGATCGGGTGTGATAGATTCTAACATTCACATACAACGGGTGTAAGCCAGATTTACACACGAGAAACACTTAGGTTGACTTGACGAGCCTAGCATGTATAGACATGGCCTCGGAACACAAGAGACCGAAAGGTCGAGCATGAGTCGTATGGTAGATACAATCAATATGAAGATGTTCACCGATGATGACTAGTCCGCCTCACGTGATGATCGGACACGACCTAGTTGACTCGGATCATGTAATCACTTAGATGACTAGAGGGATGACTATCTGAGTGGGAGTTCATAAGATGAACTTAATTATCCTGAACATAGTCAAAAGAGTCTTGCAAATTGTGTCGTGGCTCGCGCTTTAGTTCTACTGTTTTAGATATGTTCCTAGAGAAAATTTAGTTGAAAGTTGATAGTAGCAATTATGCGGACTAGGTCCGTAAATTGAGGATTGTCCTCATTGCTTCGTAGAAGGCTTATGTCCTTAATGCACCGCTCGGTGTGCTGAACCTCGAACATCGTCTGTTGATGTTGCGAACATCTGACATACACGTTTTGATAACTACGTGATAGTTCAGTTAAAAGGTTTAGAGTTGAGGCACCAAAGACGATTTTGAAACATCGCGGAACATATGAGATGTTTCGAGGGCTGAAATTGGGATTTCAGGCTCGTGCCCATGTTAAGAGGTATAAGACCTCCGACGAGTCTCTTAGCCTGCATACTAAGGGAGAAAAGCTCAATCGTTGAGCTTGTGCTCAGATTGTCTTAGTACAACAATCACTTGAATCAAGTGGGAGTTGATCTTCCAGATGAGATAGTGATGTTTCTCCAAAGTCATTGCCACCAAGCTGCTAGAGCTTCGTGATGAACTATAACATAGCAGGGATAGATATGATGATCCTTGAAATATTCGCGATGTTTGACACCGCGAAAGTAGAAATCTAGAAGGAGCATCAATTGTTGATGGTTGGTGAAACCACTAGTTTCAAGAAGGGCAAGGGCAAGAAGGGATACTTCATGAAACGGCAAATCAACTGTTGCTCTAGTGGAGAAACCCGAGTTTGAACCCAAACCCGAGACTAAGTGCTTCTGTAATAAGGGGAACAGTCACTGAAGTAGAATTACCCTAGATACTTGGTAGATGAGAAGGCTGGCAAGGTCGATAGAAGTATATTGGATATACATTATGTTAATGTGTACTTTACTGGTACTCCTAGTAGCACCAGGGTATTAGATACCGGTTCGGTTGCTAAGTGTTAGTAACTCGAAATAAAAGGCTACGAAATAAAGGAGACTAGCTAAAGGTGAGCTGACGATATGTGTTGGAAGTGTTTTCCAATCTTGATGTGATCAAGCATCGCACGCTCCCTCTACCATCGAGATTGGTGTTAAACCTAAATAATTGTTATTTGGTGTTTGCGTTGAGCCACATGATTGGATTATGTCCATCGCAATACGGTTATTCATTTAAGGAGAATAATGGTTACTCTGTTTATTTGAATAATACCTTCAATGGTCTTGCACCCAAAATGAATGGTTTATTGAATCTCAATCGTAGTGATGCACATGTTCATGCCAAAAGATATAAATGATAGTACCACCTACTTGTGGCACTGCCGTGTAAGTCATATTGGTATAAAACACATGAAGAAGCTCCATGTTGATGGATCTTTGGACTCACTCGTTTTTGAAAAGTTTGAGACATGCGAACCATGTCTATTGGTGTATATGCATGAAGAAACTCCATGCAAATGGACCGTTTGGACTCACTTGATTTTGAATCACTTGAGACATGCAAATCATACCACATGGGCAAGATGACTGAAAGCCTCGTTTTCAGTAAAGTGGAACAAGAAAGCAACTTGTTGGAAGTAATACATTTTGATGCGTGCAGTCCAATGAGTGCTGAGGCACGCAGTGGATATCGTTATGTTCTTACTTCACGGATGACTTGAGTAGATACTGAGTATATTTACTTGATGAAATACAAGTCTGAATTATTGAATGGTTCAAGTAATTTCAGAGTGAAGTTGAAGATCATCGTGACAAGAGGATAAAATGTATATGATGTGATCATAGAGATGAGTATCTGAGTTACGAGCTTTGGCACACAATTAAGACATTGTGGAAATTGTTTCACAATTAATACCGCCTGGAACACCATAGTGTGATGGTGTGTCCGAACATCATAGTTGCACCCTATTGGATATGGTGCGTACCATGATGTCTCTTATCGAATTACCACTATCGTTCATGGGTTAGGCAGTAGAGACAACTGCACTCACTTTAATAGGGCACCACGTAATTCCGTTGAGACGACACCGTTTGAACTATGGTTTGGAGAAACCCAAGTTGTCGTATCTTAAAAGTTTGGGGCTGCGACGCTTATGTGAAAAAGTTTCAGGTTGATAAGCTCGAACCCAAAGCGGATAAAATGCATCTTCATAGGACACCCAGAACAGTTGGGTATACCTCCTAATTCAGATCCGAAAGCAATAGGGATTGTTTCTTGAATCGGGTCCTTTCTCGAGAAAAAGTTTGTCTCGAAAAGTTGAGTGGGAGCATGGTGGAGACTTGATGAGGTTATTGAACCGTCACTTCCACTAGTGTGTAGCAGGGCACAGGAAGTTGTTCCTGTGGCTCCCACACCAATTGAAGTAGAATCTTATGATAGTGATCATGAAGTTTCAGATCAAGTCACTACCGTACCTCGTAGGGTGACAAGGATGCGTACTACTTCAGAGTGGTATAGTAATCCTGTCTTGAAGGTCATGTTGCTAGACAACAATGAACCTATGAGCTATGGAGAAGCGATGGTGGGCCCATATTCTGACAAATGGTTAGAAGCCATGAAATCCAAGATAGGATCCATGTATCAGAACAAAGCATGGACTTTGGTGGACTTGCCCAATGATCAGCAAGCCATTGAGATAAATGGATCTTTAAGAAGAATACGGACGTGGACGGTAATGTCATCGTCTATGAAGCTCGACTTGTGGCGAAGAGTTCTTCACAAGTTCAAGGAGTTGACTACGATGAGATTTTCTCATCTGTAGCAATGCTTAAAGTCCATCGGAATCATGTTAGCATTAGCTGCATTTATGAAATCTGGCAGATGGATGTCAAAACGAGTTTCCTTACCAGTGTTCGTAAGGAAAGGTTGTATGTGATACAATCAGAAAGGTTTTGTCGATCCTAAGGATGCCAAAAGGTATGCTAGCTCCATCGATCCTTCCATGGACTAGAGCAAGCATCTCGGAGTCAAAATATGCGCTTTGATGGAATGATCAAAGATTTTGGGTTTATACAAAGTTTATGAGAAACTTGTATTTCCAAAGAAGTGAGTGGGAGCACTATAGAATTTCTGATGAGTATATGTTGCTAACATATTGTTGATCAGAAATGTTTCTAGAAAGCATAAAGGGTTGATTGAAAGGAGTTTTTCAAGGGAAAACCTGGATTAAGTTACTTGAACATTGAGCATCAAGATCTATGAGGATAGATCAAAAATGCTTAATGGTACTTTCAAATGAGCACATACCTTGACATGATCTTGAAGGTGTTCAAGATGGATCAGTCAAAGAAGGAGTTCTTGCCTGAGTTGTAAGGTATGAAGTTAAGACTTAAAGCTCGACCACGGCAGAAGAGAGAGAAAGGACGAAGGTCGTCCCCTATGCTTAGACGTAGGCTCCATAGTATGCTATGCTGTGTACCGCACCTGATGTGTGCCTTGCCACATGTCTGGCAAGAGGGTACAAAGGTGATCAAGGAGTGGATCACCATATAGCGGTCAAAATTGTCCTTGGAGTAATAAGGACATGTTTCTCGATTATGGAGGTGATAAAGAGTTCGGCGTAAAGGGTTACATCGATGCAAGCTTTAACACCTATCCAAATGACTCTGAGTAGCAAAACGGATACGTATAGTGGAGCAACCATTTGGAATAGCTCCAAGTGGAGCGTGGAAGCAACATTTACAATATGACCTAGAGACTTGCAAAGTACATACAGATCTGAATGTTGCAGACCCGTTGACTAAAACCTCTCTCACAAGCAAAACATGATCAAACCCCAGAACTCATTGAGTCTTAATCACATGATGATGTGAAATAGTTTAGTGACACTAGTAAGCTCTTTGGATGTTGGTCACATGGCGATGTAACCTGTGAGTCTTAATCACATGGCGATGTGAACTAGATTATTGACTCTAGTTCAAGTGGGAGACTGTTGGAAATATGCCCTAGAGGCAATAATAAATTAGTTATTATTATTATATTTCCTTGTTCATGATAATCGTTTATTATCCATGCTATAATTGTATTGATAGGAAACTCAGATACATGTGTGGATACATAGACAACACCATGTCCCTAGTAAGCCTCTAGTTGACTAGCTCGTTGATCAATAGATGGTTACGGTTTCCTGACCATGGACATTGGATGTCGTTGATAACGGGATCACATCATTAGGAGAATGATGTGATGGACAAGACCCAATCCTAAGCCTAGCACAAAGATCGTGTAGTTCGTATGCTAAAGCTTTTCTAATGTCAAGTATCATTTCCTTAGACCATGAGATTGTGCAACTCCCGGATACCGTAGGAATGCTTTGGGTGTACCAAATGTCACAACGTAACTGTGTGGCTATAAAGGTGCACTACGGGTATCTCCGAAAGTGTATGTTGGGTTGGCACGAATCGAGACTGGGATTTGTCACTCCGTGTGACGGAGAGGTATCTCTGGGCCCACTCGGTAGGGCATCATCATAATGTGCACAATGTGACCAAGGGGTTGATCACGGGATGATGTGTTACGGAACGAGTAAAGAGACTTGCCGGTAATGAGATTGAACAAGGTATCGGGATACCGACGATCGAATCTCGGGCAAGTACTATACCGCTAGACAAAGGGAATTGAATACGGGATTGATTGAATCCTCGACATCGTGGTTCATCCGTTGAGATCATCGTGGAACATGTGGGAGCCAATATGGGTATCCAGATCCCGCTGTTGGTTATTGGCCGGAGAGTTGTCTCGGTCATGTCTACGTGTCTCCCGAACCCGTAGGGTCTACACACTTAAGGTTCGATGACGCTAGGTTTATAAAGGAAGTTTGTATGTGGTTACTGAATGTTGTTCAGAGTCCCGGATGAGATCCTGGACGTCACGAGGAGTTCCGGAATGGTCCGGAGGTAAAGATTTATATATGGAAAGTTGTTGTTCGGGTTCCGGGAAAAGTTCGGTTTTCCGGTATTGTACCGGGAAGCTTCCAGAAGGTTCCGGAGGATTCCGGAGGGGTCCGGAGGTCCGGAAAATGTTCCACCACGTCCAATACAGCATCATGGGCTGTAAGCGGGCTCCCTAGCCTTAATGGTCCAGGGGCACCAGCCCCCCCAAGGCCCATGCACATGGGAGAGGGGAAACCCTAAGGGGGAGGGCCTCCACTTGACATGGGAGGCACTCCTCCCCCCTTTGGCCGCCGCCCCCAACCCTAGATGAGATATAGGGGGGCCGGCCCCCTCTCTCCCCACCTATAAATAGTGGAGGGGTGGGAGGGCAGCCGCACCCAAGTTCTGGCGCAGCCCTCCCACTCTCCCAAGTACTCCTCTCCCGCGGTGCTTGGCGAAGCCCTGCAGGATTGCCACGCTCCTCCACCACCACCATGCCGTCGTGCTGCTGCTGGACGGAGTCTTCCCCAACCTATCCCTCTCTCCTTGCTGGATCAAGGCATGGGAGACTTCACCGGGCTGCATGTGTGTTGAACGTGTAGGTGCCGTCCGTTCGGCACTAGGATCATCGGTGATTTGGATCACGACGAGTACGACTCCATCAACCCCGTTCACTTGAACTCTTCTGCTTAGCGATCTACAAGGGTATGTAGATGAACTCTCCTTCCCTTCGTTGCTAGATTACTCCATAGATTGATCTTGGTGATGCGTAGAAAATTTTGAATTTCTGCTACGTTACCCAACACCTCTTCCCTCTCGTTGCTATGCATCACCATGATCTTGCGTGTGCGTAGGAATTTTTTTGAAATTACTACGTTCCCCAACAGTAGCATCAGAGCCTAGGTTTTATGCATAGATGTTATATGCACGAGTAGAACACAAATGAGTTGTGGGCGATACAAGTCATGCTGCTTACCAACATGTCATACTTTGGTTCGGCGGTATTGTTGGATGAAGCGGCCCGGACCGACATTACGCGTACGCTTACGCGAGACTGGTTTTACCGCCGTGCTTTGCACACAGGTGACTAGCGGGTGTCAGTTTCTCCAACTTTAGTTGAACCGAGTGTGGCTACACCCGATCCTTGAGAAGGTTAAAACAACACTAACTTGACGAACTATCATTGTGGTTTTTTTTGCGTAGGTAAGAACGGTTCTTGCTCAGCCCGTAGCAGCCACGTAAAACTTGCAACAACAAAGTAGAGGACGTCTAACTTGTTTTTGCAGGGCATGTTGTGATATGATATGGTCAAGGCATGATGCTATATTTTATTGTATGACATGATCATGTTTTGTAACCGAGTTATCGGCAACTGGCAGGAGCCATATGGTTGTCGCTTTATTGTATGCAATGCAATTGTCCTGTAATTGCTTTACTTTATCACTAAGCGGTAGCGATAGTCGTAGAAGCAATAGTTGGCGAGGCGATAAATGATGCTACGATGGAGATCAAGGTGTCGCGCCGATGATGATGGTAATCATGACGGTGCTTCGGAGATGGAGATCACAAGCACAAGATGATGATGGCCATATCATATCACTTATATTGATTGCATGTGATGTTTATCTTCTATGCATCTTATCTTACTTTGATTGACGGTAGCATTATAAGATGATCTCTCACTAAATTTCAAGATAAAAGTGTTCTCCCTGAGTATGCACTGTTGCCAAAGTTCGTCGTGCCCAGACACCATGTGATGATCGGGTGTGATAAGCTCTACATCCATCTACAATGGGTGCAAGCCAGTTTTGCACACGCAGAATACTCAGGTTAAACTTGACGAGCCTAGCATATGCAGATATGGCCTCAGAACACTGAGACCGAAAGGCCGAGCGTGAATCATATAGTAGATATGATCAACAAAGTGATGTTCACCATTGAAAACTACTCCATTTCACGTGATGATTGAGGGAGTCCTGGATTAGGGGGTATCCGGACGGCCGGATTATATATTTCGTCCGGATTGATGGAGTGTGAAGATACAAGACTCAAGATTCCGTCCCGTGTCTGGATGGGACTCTCCTTTGCGTGGAAGACAAGCTTGGTGATCCGGATATTGTATTTCCTTCCTTGCAACCGACTCCGTGTAAACCCTAGCCCTCTCTGGTGTCTATATAAACCGGAGAGGTTGGTCCTTAGAAGGCCGATCACGATCACAATCATAATCATCATATGCTAGCTTCTAGGGTTTAGCCTCTACGATCTCGTGGTAGATCTACTCTTGTACTACTCATATCATCAATATCAATCAAGCAGGAAGTAGGGTTTTACCTCCATCGAGAGGGCCCGAACCTGGGTAAACATTGTGTCCCTTGCTTCCTGTTACCATCAGCCTAAGACGCACAGATTGGGACCCCCTCCCCGATATCCGCCGGTTTTGACACCGACATTGGTGCTTTCATTGAGAGTTCCTCTGTGTTGTCGCTGCAAGGCCTGATGGCTCCTTCAATCATCAACAACAACGCGGTCCAGGGCGAGACTTTTCTCCCCAGACAGATATTCGTGTTCGGCGACCTTCATGCCGCGGTCCAATTCGCTTGGCTATCTGGAGCAGATCGACAGCTACGCCCCTGGCCACCAGGTCAGGTTTGGAAGCCTGAACTACACGACCGATTTCCGCGGAGACTTGATCTTCGACGGAATCGGGCCTGTGCCAGGAACACCGGACAGTCACGATGAGCACGGCTCAGACCGGCTGTCGGACAATGCTGGGGATATCACCCCTGCGGTAGCCCCAGACCTAAATCCGGAGCAGATTGCGTTGCCCAAGGACGGGTGGAAGGACCCCGCCCCGTAGGCCGCACACTCATTGGCGGTAGAGTCGAACACATGCCTTACTTCTAAGGAAGCCTATGACACCGGACCCCCGGACCCGTATCCGGCTGTAGGTTCCAATCCGCGTGCTCCTGAGCCCATCGAGCCTGGTTGGGCTCCGGTAATGGAGTTTACCGCTGCGGATATCTTCCAGCACTCGCCCTTTGGCGACATGCTGAACTCGCTAAAATCTCTCTCTTTGACTGGAGACTCTGGGCCGAACTATGTCCGACTCGAGTGGGAAGTAGGTGAAGAAGGAATTCGTTGCCCACCCACCACCCATTTCATTGCCACGGTCGATGATTTCACTGACGTGCTTGACTTCAACTTCGAAGACATCGACGGTATGGACGACGATGCAGGAGAAGAAAAAGAACCACCGCTCACGGGGCGGTGGACAGGCACCCCGTCATACGATATATACATGGTGGATACGCCCAAGGAGGACGAAGGCGACAATCCGGAAGGTAAAACCCCTGGGCAAAAATCAAAACGACGGCGCAGACGCGGCTCCGAGTCCATCAATAGTAAAAATAGCGATAAGAGCGCCAGAAAGATTGACACCCCAGTCAACCCCGAAGGCAACAACGACCATACGAACCCAGCGATGGAGCAGGATGAGCTACGTCACGCCGAACACAGCTCAGAGCAGACGCCCGATCACAATGATCCCGAGGGACGAGCTCATCAAACCGCCCCAGGACAAGAACATAGTCTGGACGACGATGCATTCATCATCCCGAAAACACGCATGGAACGAGATAACCTCCACAGAAGGCTTATGGCCACCACGAGAAGTCTCAAGAAGCAGAAGCAAAGGCTAAAGGCTGCACAGGAAATGCTCAATCGCAGATGGAATAAAGTGCTAGACACTGAAGAAAGATACGACGACGATCGCCATACAAAGAGCTATCCAAAACGCAAGCTGCTGCTAGAATTCGACGACGAGGCCGTTCCAACAAAGAACAACACGACTAGGAGGCCGGATGAACCACTTCATAACCGCAACAAAGCAGCTACTGACGCCGTGCACGATTTACATGAGCACCTGGATAAGAAAGCCGGTGCGGCTAGGTCCATCTACGGATCTAAAGGACACACCCTGGCGCGGGACTATGGTCACCAAAACAATCACACCGATCAGATACCAGTTCGGAATAAACACCGGACACAACAACAGCCGACGGCATGCCACAACACGTCCAGATACAGAGGGGCTGCTGACCCCCTATGCTTCACCGAAGAACTACTGGACCATGAATTTCCACAGGGTTTTAAACCTGTGAACATAGAGGCATACGACGGAACGACAGACCCAGGGGTCTAGATCGAGGATTTTATCCTGCATATACACATGGCTCGTGGGGATGACCTCCACGCCATCAAATACCTTCCCCTCAAGATGAAGGGACCAGCTCAACACTGGTTGAAAAGCCTCCCTGGAAATTCAATTGGAAGTTGGGAGGAACTTGAGGACGCTTTCAGGGCCAATTTTCAAGGGACTTATGTCCGGCCTCCGGATGCGGACGATTTAAGTCACATAGTCCAACAGCCCGAAGACTCCGCCCGCAAGCTTTGGAATAGCTTCCTCACTAAGAAGAATCAAATTGTCGATTGTCCGGACGTCGAAGCCTTAACGACATTCAAACATAGCATCCGCGACGAGTGGCTCGCCGGACACCTCGGCCAAGAAAAGCCAAGGACAATGGCAGCCTTAACAAGCCTTATGACCCGCTTTTGCGTGGGTGAAGATAGCTGGTTGGCCCGTAAAGGCACCAGCGACCCAAGCACATCCGAAATAAGGGATGGCAACGGGAAGCCACGGTGTAATAAAAACAAACATCAAAACAAGGAAGAGAGCCCGGACAACACAATGGTCAATGCCGGATTCAGGGGCTCTCAACCGGATCAGCAAAAGAAGCCATTTAAAGGCAGTAAAGAGGGACCGTCTGGTCTGAACAGAGTCCTGGACAGACTGTGCCAAATTCATGGCACCCATGACAAACCCGCGAACTACACTCACAGAGAGTGCTGGGTCTTCAAGCAGGCCGGCAAATTAAATGCCGAACATAAGGGAAGGGAAACACCAAGTGAAGACGAGGATGAACCTCGCCAGCCAAACATTGGGGGACAGAAAAAATTCCCACCAGAGGTTAAAACAGTAAACATGATGCACGTGACTCACACATCCACGAGAAGGCACGAACGCGCGCTCAGAGACGCGTATGCTATAAACGGGTACTACAATCACTTGAATCAAGTGGGAGTTAATCTTCCAGATAAGATAGTGATTGACAGAATTCTCTAGTCACCATCACCAAGTTAGTAGAACTTCGTGATGAACTATAGTATGCAAAGGATGACGAAAATGATTCCCGTGCTCTTCGCGATGTTGAAATCAACGAAGGTAGAAATCAAGAAAGAGCATCAAGTGTTGATGATTGACAAGACCACTAGTTTCAAGAAAAGGCCAAAGGGAAAGAAAGGGAACTTCAAGTAGAATGACAAGCAAGTTGTCACTCCCGCGAAGAAGCCCAAAGCTGGACCAAAAGCCTGAAACTGAGTGCTTACACTGCAAAGGAAATTGTCACTGGAAACGGAAATGACCTGAATATTTGGTGAATAAGAAGGATGGCAAAGTGAACAAGGGTATATTTGATATATAGGTTATTGATGTGTGCCTTACTAGTGTTTATAGTAGCCCCTGAGTATTTGATACTTGTTCGGTTGCTAGATTAGTAACTCTAAACAGGAGTTACATAATAAACATAGACTAGTTGAGGGGAAGTGACGATGAGTGTTGGAAGTAGTTCCAAGATTGATATGATCATCATCGCACACTCCCTATACTTTCGGGATTAGTGTTAAACCTAAATAAATGTTATTTGGCTTTTGCGTTGAGCATGAATATGATTTGATCATGTTTATTGCAATACGGTTATTCATTTAAAATCAGAGAATAATTGTTGTTCTATTTAAATGAATAAGACCTTCGATGGTTACACACCCAATGAAAATAGTTTGTTGGATCTCGATCGTAGTGATACACATATTCATAATATTGATGCCAAAAGATGCAAAGTTAATAATGATAGTGCAACTTATTTGTGGCACTACCGTTTGGGTCATATCGATGTAAAGCGCATGAAGAAACTCCATAAAGATGGATTTTCGGAATCACTTGGTTATGAATCATTTGATGCTTGCGAACCGTGCCTTTTGGGCAAGATGACTAAAACTCCATTCTCCGGAACAGTGGAACGAGCTACTGACTTATTGGAAATAATACATACCGATGTATGCGATCCGATGAGTGTTGATGCTCATGGCAAGTATCGTTATTTTCTAACCTTCACAAGATGATTTGAGCAGATATAGGTATATCTACTTGATGAAACATAAGTCTGAAATAGTTGAAAGGTTCAAAGAATTTCAGAGTGAAGTGGAGAATCATTGTAACAAGAAAATAAAGTTTCTACGATCTGATCGTGGAAGAGAATATTTGAGTTACGAGTTTGGCCTTCATATAAAACAATGTGAAATAGTTTTCGCAACTCACGCCACCTGGAACACCACAGCTTAATGGTGTGTCCGAACGTCGTAACCGCACTTTATTGGATATGGTGCGATCTATGATGTCTCTTACTGATTTACCACTATTGTTTTGGGGTTATGCATTAGAGACAGCTGCATTCACGTTAAAAAGGGCACCATCTAAATCTGTTGAGACGACACCACATGAACTATGGTTTAGCAAGAAACCCAAGTTGTCATTTCTTAAAGTTTGGGGTTGTGATGCTTATGTGAAAAAGTTTCATCCTGATAAGCTAAAACCCAAATCGGAGAAGTGAGTCTTCATAGAATACCCAAAGGAAACTGTTGGGTACACCTTCTATCATAGATCCGAAGGCAAGATATTCGTTGCTAAAAATGGATCCTTTCTAGAGAAGGAGTTTCTCTCGAAAGAAGTGAGTGGGAGGAAAGTAGAGCTTGATAAGGTAATTTGTACCTTCTCCCGAATTGGAAAGTAGTGCATCACAGAAATCAGTTCCAGTGATTCCTACACCAATTAGTGAGGAAGTTAATGATGATGATCATGAAACTTAGATCAAGTTGCTACCAAACCTCGTAGGTCTTCCAGACTAAGATCCGCACCAGAGTGGTACGGTAATCATGTTCTGGAAGTCATGTTACTAGACCATGATGAACCTACGAACTATGAGGAAGCGATGATGAGCCCAGATTCCACGAAATGGCTTGAGGCCATAAAATCTGAGATATGATCCATGTATGAGAACAAAGTATGGACTTTGATGGACTTGCCTGATGATCGGCAAGCCATAGAAAATAAATGGATCTTCAAGAGGAAGACGGGCGTTGATAGTAGTGTTGGAAGTAGTTCCAAGATTGATATGATCATCATCACACACTCCCTATACTTTCGGGATTAGTGTTAAACCTAAATAAATGTTATTTGGCATTTGCGTTGAGCATGAATATGATTTGATCATGTTTATTGCAATACGGTTATTCATTTAAAGTCAGAGAATAATTGTTGTTCTGTTTACATGAATAAAACCTTCAATGGCCATACACCTAATGAAAATAGTTTGTTGGATCTTGATCGTAGTGATACACATATTCATAATATTGATGCCAAAAGATGCAAAGTTAATAATGATAGTGCAACTTATTTGTGGCACTGCCATTTGGGTCATATTGGTGTAAAGCGCATGAAGAAACTCCATAAAGATGGATTTTCGGAATCACTTGGATATGAATCATTTGATGCTTGCGAATCGTGCCTTTTGGGTAAGATGACTAAAACTCCGTTCTCCAGAACAATGGAACGAGCTACTGACTTGTTGGAAATAATACATACTGATGTATGCAGACCAATGAGTATTAAGGCTCGTGGCGGGTATCGTTATTTTCTGACCTTCACAGATGATTTGAGCAGATATGGGTATATCTACTTGATGAAACATAGGACTGAAATAGTTGAAAGGTTCAAATAATTTTAGAGTGAAGTGGAAAATCATCATAACAAGAAAATAAAATTTCTGCGATCTGATCGTGGAGATGAATATTTGAGTTACGGGTTTGGCCTTCGGTTAAAATAATGTGGAATAGTTTCACAAACTTATGCCACCTGGAACACCACAGCATAATGGTGTGTCCAAACGTCATAACCGCACTTTATTTGATATGGTGCGATCAATGATGTCTCTTACCGATTTACCAATATTGTTTTGGGCTTATGGATTAGAGATAGCTGCATTCACGTTAAATAGGGCACCATCAAAATCCGTTGAGAGGACGACTTATGAACTATGGTTTGGCAAGAAACCAAAGTTGTCGTTTCTTAAAGTTTGGGGCTGCGATGCTTATGTGAAAAAGTTTCAACCTGATAAGCTCGAACCCAAATCGGAGAAGTGCGTCTTCACAGAATACCCAAAGGAAACTGTTGGGTACACCTTCTATCACAGATCCGAAGGCAAGATATTCGTTGCTAAGATGGATCCTTTTTAGAGAAGGAGTTTCTCTCGAAAGACGTGAGTGGGAGGAAAGTAGAGCTTGATAAGGTAATTGTACCTTCTCCCAGATTGGAAAGTAGTTCATCACAGAAATCAGTTCCAGTGATTCCTACACCAAGTAGTGAGGAAGCTAATGATGATGATCATGAAACTTCAGGTTAAGTTACTACAGAACCTCGTAGGTCTTCCAGAGTACAGTCCGCACTAGAGTGGTACGCTAATCCTATTCTGGAAGTCATGTTACTAGACCATGATAAACCTACGAACTATGAGGAAGCGATGATGAGCCCAGATTCTGCGAAATGGCTGGAGGCCATGAAATCTGAGATGGGATCCATGTATGAGAACAAAGTGTGGACTTTGGTGGACTTGCCCGATGATCGGCAAGCCATAGAAAATAAATGGATCTTCAAGAGGAAGACGGACGTTGATAGTAGTGTTACTATCTACAAAGCTCGACTTGTTGCAAAAAGGTTTTCGACAAGTTCAAGGTGTTGACTACAATGAGATTTTCTCAACTGTAGCGATGCTTAAGTCTGTCCGAATCATGTTAGCAATTGCCACATTTTATGAAATCTGGCAAATGGATGTCAAAACCGCATTCCTTAATGGTTTTCTTAAAGAAGAGTTATATATGATGCAACCAAAAGGTTTTGTCAATCCTAAAGGTGCTAACAAAATGTGCAAGCTCCAGCGATCCATCTATGGACTGATGCAAGCATCTCGGAGTTGGAATATACGCTTTGATAAGTTGATCAAAGCATATAATTTTATACGGACTTGTAGTGAAGCCTGTATTTACAAAAAAGTTAGTGGGAGCACTACAACCTTTCTGATAAGTGCATGTGAGTGACATATTGTTGATTAGAAATGATGTAGAATGTTTCTGGAAAGCATAAAGAAGTGTTTGAAAGGAGTTCTTTAAAAGAAAGACCTTAGTAAAGCTACTTACATATTGAGCATTAAGATCTATTGAGATAGATCAAGACGCTTGATAAGATTTTCAATGAGTACATACCTTGACAAGATTTTGAAGTTGTTCAAAATGGATCAGTCAAAGAAAGAGTTCTTGCCTGTGTTGCAAAGGTATGAAATTGAGTAAGACTCAAATCCCGACCATGGCAGAAAATAGAAAGAATGAAAGTCAATCCCTATGCCGCAGTCATAGGTTCTA
The DNA here is from genome assembly GCA_900231445.1 of Triticum turgidum subsp. durum. Taxonomy (NCBI): domain Eukaryota; kingdom Viridiplantae; phylum Streptophyta; class Magnoliopsida; order Poales; family Poaceae; genus Triticum; species Triticum turgidum. The sequence continues at coordinate 24,602,262 of LT934120.1, forward strand.
TAAAAGTATGCCATGCTATGGACCAGACCTATTGTATACTATCCCCTGGTTTGGCAAGGGAGTACAATGGTGATCTAGGAGTAGATCACCAGACATTGGTCAAAATTATCCTTAGTGGAATAAGGATATGTTTCTCGATTATGGAGGTGACAAGAGGTTCGTCGTAAAGGGTTACGTCGATGCAAGTTTTGACACTGATCCAGATGACTCTAAGTCTCAATTTGGATACATATTGAAAGTGGGAGCAATTAGCTAGAGTAGCTTTGTACAGAGCATTGTAGACATAGAATATTTTGCAAAATACATACGGCTCTGAATGTGACAGACCTGTTGACTAAACTTCTCTCACGAGCAAAACATGATCACACCTTAGTACTCTTTGGGTGTTAATCACATAGCGATGTGAACTAGATTATTGACTCTAGTAAACCCTTTGGGTGTTGGTCACATGACGGTGTGAACTATGGGTGTTAATCATATACGAATATGAATATTGGTGTTAAATCACATGGCGATGTGAACTAGATTATTGACTCTAGTGCAAGTGGGAGACTGAAGGAAATATGCTCTAGAGGCAATAATAAAGTTATTATTTATTTCCTTATTTCATGATAAATGTTTATTATTCATGCTAGAATTGTATTAACCGGAAACATAATACATGTGTGAATACATAAACAAACATAGTATCACTAGTATGCCTCTACTTGACTAGCTCGTTAATCAAAGATGGTTAAGTTTCCTAACCATAGACATGAGTTGTCATTTGATTAACGGGATCACATCATTAGGAGAATGATGTGATTGACTTGACCCATTCCGTTAGCTTAGCACTTGATCATTTAGTATGTTGCTATTGCTTTCTTCATGACTTATACATGTTCCTATAACTATGAGATTATGCAACTCCCGTTTACCGGAGGAACACTTTGTGTTCTACCAAACGTCACAACATAACTGGGTGATTATAAAGGTGCTCTACAGGTGTCTCCAAAAGTACTTTTTGGGTTGGCGTATTTCGAGATTAGGATTTGTCACTCCGATTGTCGGAGAGGTATCTCTGGGCCCACTCGGTAATGCACATCACTATAAGCCTTGCAAGCATTATAACTAATGAGTTAGTTGCAGGATGATGTATTACGGAATGAGTAAAGAGACTTGCCGGTAACGAGATTGAACTAGGTATTGAGATACCGACGATCGAATCTCGGGCAAGTAACATACCGATGACAAAGGGAACAACGTATGTTGTTATGCGGTTTGACCGATAAAGATCTTCGTAGAATATGTAGGAGCCAATATGAGCATCCAGGTTCCGCTATTGGTTATTGACCAGAGACGTGTCTCGGTCATGTCTACATATTTCTCGAACCCGTAGGGTTCGCACGCTTAAAGTTAGATGACAGTTATATTATGAGTTTATGTGTTTTGATGTACCGAAGGTTGTTCGGAGTCCCGGATGTGATCACGGAAATGACGAGGAGTCTCGAAATGGTCAAGACATGAAGATCGATATATTGGACGACTATATTTGGACACCGGAAAGGTTTCAGGTGAGATTGGGACAACACTGGAGCTGCGGGAGGTTATCGAAACCCCCCGGGAGGTATATGGGCCTTAATGGGCCTTAGTGGAAAGGAGGGGAAAGGAGCAAGGGAGGGGGCGCCCCCCTCAAGCCCAATCCAAATTGGGAGGGGGCCCGGCCCCCTTTCCTTCCTCCCTCCTTCCTCTTCCTTCCCTCTCCCTCTCCTAATAGGAAAGGGGGGAGTCCTACTCCCGGTGGGAGTTGTGCTCCCCCCCTAGGGCGTGCCACCCGCCTTGGCCAACCCCCTCCTCCACTCCTTTATATATGGGGGAGGGGGGCACCCCATAGACACCACAATTGATCATTGATCTCTTAGCCGTGTGCGGTGCCCCCCTCCACCATAGTCCTCCTCGATAATATCATAGCGGTGCTTAGGCGAAGCCCTGCGATGGTAAAACATCATCATCGTCACCACACCATCGTGCTGACGGAAATCTCCCTCGACACTCGGCTGGATCGGAGTTCGAGGGACGTCATCGAGCTGAACATGTGCAAGAACTCGGAGGTGCCGTGTTTTTGGTGCTTGATCGGTCGGGCCATGAAGACGTACGACTACATCAACCGCGTTGTGCTAACGCTTCCGCTTTCGGTCTATGAGGGTACGTGGACACACTCTCCCCTCTCGTTGCTATGCATCACCATGATCTTGCGTGTGCATAGGATTTTTTTTTGAAATTACTACATTCCCCGACAAATAATGCTCGAGCTGCTTGGTCCCAGCTGTCGGCCGCTTCTTGTGCAATTCTCTCGTTTATTGACTAAATAGGTTGACAATGGTGTGGGACCGTGATGTGAGGAAACTAGGAGGAAGCAATAAAATAAGGAGGCACTTGCGTACGTGAGGCTATGGCCCTGGTGGGTCCCCATTGTCATCCTCTCCAAGTAAAGTCATCTCCTCGCCCGCGCACGCTTTTCGCCCAAAACAGTCAGCGCTGTCCGCCCCGCTTCCCGGTGCAGGCGATTGCTCCGCCTTCAAACAACACAAATGTCGTTCGTCGTCCATATGTCGCCCACATTAATGATACACGGTTGCCGAGGCGGCTACTCCGGCGCCACACGTCCGTCCCTCCGCCGCCCATCATTGCTATATAAACTGCTGCGCCGGCCATAGCCGCGGTCATCCGCATCCATTCCCTTTCTCCTGTCCACACCACTACTGCCCACCATGGCTTCCTCGCGCTCCAGCGCTCTTCGGGATGGGCGGACGACGGACCACAAGGAGATGACAGCCATTGCTGCCGACCGGCTGGCCGACAGGCAGCCAGAGGATGACGACGTCCCAATTGAGAACATGGTAGTCGATGATCCGGCGCCAACCCCCTCCTCCACGCCATCCTCGCTGGTGCATTGCACCATGACCATCGGCGAGGCCCGTGCCCAATATATGGACACAGTTAGGAAGATGCGTGAGGAGCAGTTCCGGGAGGTGCAGGCCGACGCCCCCTACAACCACCATCTCCTCCTGGAGCACCTGCAGGCGGAGGAGCAGATCGTCGTGGAGTGGGCGGAGCAGGAGGCGCTGCTCGACTCGTACTGCTTCACTCGCGAGGGCCGCCTCGAGCGCTGGCGGTACCGCATGCTGGTGGCGGAGGCTGCGGCCGCCTACAAAGAGGGCGATGAAGCGGGCGAGGCACTGTTTGGCGAGACCGAGGACGAGGTAGAGGACAATGCTGGCTTCGATGAGTGCCCGCTCTGCTGACGTCGACGAGGCCCTGCTCCGCCGAGGCCCGGCAGCACCAACAACGAGGCAGAGGACACTGCCGGCTCCGCCGAGGCCCCGCCCCGCCAACAACAAGGCAGAGGACATCACCGGTTCAGCCGAGGCCCCACCCTGCCGGCAACGCGGGGGAGGATTTCCACCACCCTACCGAGGCGCCGCCCGCCGGGTCCACCGAGGCCCCGCCCCGCTGCCAACGAGGCTGCGACACACAGAAAACGAGGAAGAGTAGAACACGGTAGGTCGCCGCCACTCGGGTCCAAGTAAGGCCACAGCTGCTACCCTCCGGTTGAAGCCAAGCTAGGCGGGTTGACCATTGACGGCCGGTTAGCTTCTTAGCGGTGACGTGGAGTCGGAGAGCTGTGTTGGAGAAGAACACTGCTTCTACTTAACTGTTAGTGCAGTTGGCTGACTAACACGTGGGCCCAACAGGCCACATGTCAGTTACGCAACTGCACCTGCAGTTAAGTCACTGAAGCTTCTGTTCGGCTCAGCGGGACACAGGTGGGTAGCTTCGGTTAATTAATTATACCTCCAGCGCACCCCTTTTTAGTTGAATAATGTATGAAATGTAATGAAATCTGGCATGTTCATGTGAATTTATTTCGATTAGTTCGAATTCCTGTATCACTGGCATTTGATAAACATGCAAAACAATGCGTACTAGCATTATTCCCAGGGTGATCACCTCGTTTGCAGCAGTTTCACATGTACTCCCTCCGGTCCTTTCTAGTCTGCATACAAGTTTTGTCTGCAGTCAAAGTATCTCTACTTTGACCAATCTTATAGAAAAAAGTATGCACTTTCACAATGTGCGAAGTAAAAAGGAACAAAAAGAGTACAAAGAGTTTGAGCAGCTTTTTAGCGTTTTTGTACATTGCAATCAAACACACAGGGTTCATAGAGAACATTCAAAACAATCGATGATTATGCATCTCAGCGACTCACATGTCAGAGGCAATATTTACTTCACAACTAAAGAATAAAGAAGAAATTGATCGACGCTGCTGACAGCAAAGGGCGTCCCATTCGAAAATATCAAACGCATGTCTTGCTAAAATCAATGAGCAAAATTAGACAAGGTTATCCCATTCCAAAATATCAAATGCCTACGATTGTGGAATGGGCAGGGTTTGCCATCAGTTCGGACATTGACATGGCACCTCGTGCTAAATAAAACAACTGTTATTTTTCTGCAGTTCCACCAAAATCAACCAAATTTGCGCGTAGCTTGTATGATTTTGCCCTTATATGTTGCAATGCCTTGAACTTATCGGCACCTCCTTTCTTGTGGTGGAAATGAATGATTCGATGTATTCATGAACATTTTGTGCAGTTCCCACTGAAATCAAGTTGAGCACCCCTGTTTGCACAAATACAAAAAAAGTGATTAGTATAAAGCAAACTGTACTATGAATTTACAGTTTAAACAGGCACCTACATGATCCATGTAGAGCACACTTTTAGAAAAATGGAACTCACCAGAAAGAATCCTAGAACAACATTGTACTCGTGCATCACAGCAAAAAATGGAGATTTGTCAGTCCTTCTGAGCCGAAGTTAGTTTGGTCTTGTGGGGAGTAATGTAACCATCCTTCAACTGCTCCTTCTAATGAGAATATAGACAGGGCTTCTTCATACTGGCATAATCGGAAATAGTCACTTCACGTAGTCCATATTCTTCTTCAGATGAAGATGATCCTGTTGTGCAAAGACAGGAGGACAACTAAATGCTAGCATCCCTGTTTGCTCGAAAAAAAGGAAAGGAAATATTTAAAACAGCTCAGATAAAGCACTTCTCAAGGATAATACCACTTTTTCATGACAGTATCTAAACAGTAGCACAACACCAATAGAGATGACACAGCTCAAATCATATGGATGAAATCAGTGGGCGAGTACCAACCTTTGTCAGGAGGCTTATCGTGTAGAGCATACAGATGAAGCACCTCTCCGGAACCATCTGTTGCTATCTACGATGGTGGCCATCCTTACTATATACTCCTCGATTAGTTGAATGTTCCCAACATCTTCTTGTGCAGTTCCACTAAAATATATGGTATCTTCAAAGAAGATCCCTGTTTGCACAAGTAGAGATAATTACGTATTACATTAAGTGTGGCATCAAATCAGTGGCAAAACAACTGCTCGTTCCAGCCATAACAATAAATTAAGATGCAAAACTATATCATTACTTGTGTCATCACAGTTCCAGTGCTTCATTACAGCACCGGGAGTTGATTTTTGTTTTTCTTCCGCTTGTTCTTCCCCTTCATCACTTGGTTCGATAACAGACAAGCTTCGCCTTCAATGTAAGATTTGGCATGTCAATTAGGGAGCACAAGTATAGTACTAAACTTAATTTTCCGATGAAAGTGGCAAAATACAGACCAACAGTTGTGAAATATCCTTATCTTACCTCAATTGGATATTATGGTGCACATACAGATTGGAAGTCTTGTCTCCATTTGTGCAGTTCACTAAAATCAAGCAACATTATCGTACAAGTAACACAACATATGAAAGGACACTGCAGAATCATGTGAAAGAAGGCTAGTACAGACCTCTCATGATGCGGAATTCAAACAACTCATAAGAAGAAGATCTGAACCAAATTTGCCAACACGGATAGGAAGTAAGATCTCCTCTTATGCAGTCCACTAAGATCAAGCAATCAAGCAACGTTGTCGGTGTGACATTTTGGTTGAACTGCACAAAACACTCTTAAAACAAAAGTGTTTTGTGCAGTGCAACAAAAGGTCACAATGGCAACAAGGTGAAGTAGATAACCCTGTTTACACAGAGGTACAAAGCAAACAACTAGTGGTCAATAATGGTGGATGACACAGAAGCCAACAAAAAGGAGCATCTACCTTATCTAAATGGGAAAGAAAGCAAGCCAGTAGCATTTCTCAAACGGTGGCATTGATTAATATTAACATAAAGATTATATTAACAATAAAATTTGTTAAACATGTAATTTGCTTTTAAATGTGGCATTGCATGAATTTTCCAGCGACATTATTAGAGGGTGTTTGTTTACAGGGACATTTTGGTGTAGGGACTAAAAAAACTCCGTGTCAGTCCCATCTAAACCAAACAGGAGGGACTTTTAGGGACTAAAAGTGGGCATTTGGGACTAAAGAAAGAAGACCCCGAGGGAGTCCTTTTGGGACTGTTTCCAACAGTTGCCCCTGCCACGCATCGCACCTTGTCTCTATTAGTACATTACTAGGGGTAACATGGTCTTTTAGCATGTCATTTAATAACCTCTAGTCCATGTTTAGTCCCTGGAACCAAGCAGGTAGGGACTAGGGAGTTTTTAACCAAACAGGGCCTTAGATTAACAACAACTAATGAGTTGCACGGGACAGTGGACACACCAGCACCATGTGCATCTATCGATGTACTGTGGTCATGCACGGTTTGTTGCAACAAAGAACAAACAACCAAGGAGCATATTTGTGTTGGTCCCAGTTTTGTTATCTTTAGACACCTTTCCCTATGTGAGCGCAGCAAATCTAGTCCTGCTCAAACTCTACAGCCTTGTCCCCCAAAACAAAAGATCAGTTCGTTACAGATGTGCGTACTGCGTTTGTCATTGTTTTCCCTCTTTGCCCAATGTAGGTGCTGGATAGCCAGTCTGTACTAGTACTTTTGCCCCTTCCTTTCCTCTTTGAACCACGTCCTAGATTTATGCGATACAACTTTCCCCACCACTTTCCCCCATTCCTTTCCTCTTTGAACCACGTCCTAGATTCATGCTATACAACTTTCCTCCTTCATTTCCTCTTTGAACCACGTCCTAGATTCATGCTGTATACAACTTTTCCCACTACTTCCCCCCACTCCTTTCCTCTTTGAACCACGTCCTAGATTCATGGTATACATGCAGCTAGAGCAATGCATGTGGAGTAAGTAAATTATACCTTAAGGTTCTTGCGGCGTGGTTTGGTGGGCGACAGGACGGTGACGAAGAAGAAGGGGTCGGAGGCCCTCCCGCGCCGCTGCTGGGTGAAAGTGAATAGTTGCACCGGTAGTGGATTCCCTCCCTCGCCGACGGCGACAGCGTTAAGCCTCCTTCCCTTCCCGGTGGACAGATCCTGCCGACTCTTTGAGCAGCAGTGAGAGGAGAGAGAGGCCAACGAAGTCTTGTTTAGATCTGGAGAGGGCGAGAGAGTGTGAAGAGAGCAACTACAAGCGCTGAGGCTCCAGCGTGTATATATACTGGAGAGAGAGTGTGAAGAGTGCAAACCCTAGAAAACAAGCGCCGAGGCTGCAGCTTATACGTGATGAGGTGATTATACGGTCACTACGAGATCGTATAGCTCCGTATCCATCCATTTTGACCAGTCAAAGAATCCTCCTGGCACAAATTATGCTCAAGTGTAGTTCTCGTACCCAAGACCTCAAGTTTGATGAGCAAACAGGCTAACCAGCTACACAACCCTCCCGTTATGTTCAGCAAGAGGAAAACAACCTTCTACACATTCCTGCATTCGTGTGACAAGCATGCCGTGTTTTTTGTGTGTGTGTGTGGGAGTCATTGGGATTTCAATCATAATCGTGTCATGTGGCTTTGGTGGTAAGACTATCCACATTGGTGCAGAAATAATGCAGCCTTAGTCACCTTACCTCTCTCCATGTAGTATGTTGGGTCCCACCAGTTAGAGGGTGAAACAAAGAAATTAATAAGAAAAATTAAAAGCGCCAGCGGTGTATCTTACCTCACACATCTCGCTACTGCTCAGGAACACTGTCCAATTGATCCCTCTGTTCGCTCATGTACTATTTTAAGTGAATCCTTATTATAACATGCACACAATTTTGGGTACCTGTATTCGACCTAAGTCAGTGTGCCACCGTATCTCGTATACTTACTACTCCCTCCGTCTTGGTGTAATAAGTCACGTTAGAAGGTGCAACAGGACCAAGGTGCGTGTGCGTGCGTGTGTGTGTGTGTGTGTGTGTGTGTGTGTGTGTGTGTGTTTAACAACATGTGTGTGTTAGATAGAGCAACAGATTGACTTACTCCTACAGAGAGATGGTGTGTAGTGTACGATTTTAGCCGCGAGAGTTGGTGCATCCTCTCGTTTCCGGGCGTGTTCGGTAGGGACATGCGGACCACTTCCATGCCCTCTCCTGACCAGCCTAGCCCACCCAAAGCCCCTCCATCGCCCACGCGCGCTTCTCGCCCGAAATGGTCAGCGCCGCTCCAAAGAATCGGTGCCGCATTCATGCCCGAGCAGAGCGGACGCGACCTCTCACTGGCGCAAGAGTGATGGTTGCTTCGTCCGTCCAACTTACTGCTGGGTCTATGTGATTTGATGGCTCATTGGTCTTTATTACTCAGGTGGTAGGACTGCTGGATGTCCCACGCTTTCGGCGAAAGGAGGTACTACTAGATTACAATTTTCTCCATTCTTACAGCGGAGGAGTGCAAGAGCAGTGAAAACACGCAGGCTCAATGATTACATGGCCCACCTCACACTATCACCATATTTTCTGGACACCGTGCGACACCTAACTCTTTACATAGTACTCCCTCCATTCCTAAATACTACTAGATGAGTCCCCGCGTGTTGCCGCGGAATAGCCGTATATCTCTCTGCGCAAAATTATCGATTTCATAGAACTAAAAAAAACTCTACAACCCCATGACAAATGTGGTAGCCAAACTAAATAAACTCCTATCATCATTTAGATCATCCCACATAGGGAAAAAAAGATCAGCCAACTCCTACTGCATAATGGGATTATATTTTTCTTTTTGACATGTTAATGGGACTTAAAAGCTCACATACATGCATGCTACCGGTGCATGCTTGCATGCAGACATGTTGATGTGATTTAAAACCCACTCACATGCATGCCACGGTATTTCTGCATGCTTGCATGTGGCTTAGTGCGAAGCCTCTCAACGTCTAGATCAGACGGCTATTATGGACTGATTTAGTTCATTTAACGGCTACATTAATTTTGATGATGTGGCTCAAGGAGAGGATAGAGAATTCCTAGTAGTGGGGGCTAGCTATTATTAGTAGATAAGTCTTTGTAGAGATTACACTAGGTGAACTACATACGGAACAAAATGAATGAATCTACACTTAAAATGCATCTATACACATCCGCATGTGGTTCATGGTGAAATCTCTACAAAGACTTATATTTAGGAACAGAGGAAGTACTAGTATAGTACGTACTACAATTTATCAGCTAGATAAATTTGTACAATGCTATGAAGCTTCCAGCTTTTGTTACATGTATCTTGCATCCAAGGTTGCCCGTTGCAACATTTCATCAAATACAAAGGAGACTAACATGCATGCTATTGCATCTCAATGATTGACAGATCATAGCAAATATGTACTCCCTCCGTTCCAAAATAAGTGTCTCAACTTTGTGCAAACTTTAGTACAAAGTTGTACTACTACTAAAGTTGAGACTTATTTTGGAACAGTGGCAGCTAAAGAAACAAAACGATCCATGTAGTCCCTAGCCCTTGAATCGTGAACCCTAACCAGGCTTCAATTTGCTGGCAATGTTCGAGCTTCCTAATAAATGAAGTTTACAACCTTTTGACCATTAGATCATTTTGTGCAGTTTCACCAAAATTGAGACGAGCATCCCTGTGGCAAAGAAATTGAAGAAGCATGATTAGAATAAGATTACTAGGACTAGTTGATGAGACATAAACTCATCACAAATACAGTACGTCGAAGCCAGTAGAGGTATGTGTGGGGCAAAGAAGTAGAGAAATATCCACATGGAGTGATGTGGGCAGCTGGAGTAGTGGTGCAAGCCGGCTGTAAAGGGAGTTGTACCTGAGGGATGTAGCTCAACCTTGAGGAGGGCAGCGGGAGGCGGCAACTGCCCACGTCACGGCAGTGAGCAAGGGACGAAGGCAACCTCACCGGCTTTGTGAGAGAGAATGGCGGGGACCCCTGATCGGGACGAGCTGGCAATGGGTTTTCGCCATCGGCGACGGCGACCGCATCTACACTAAGCATCCACCCCTTCCCCCGGCGTACGTGATCCACCGGGATGTTAGAGATGTGCGAGAGAGTGTGAAGAGAGCAACCCCAGCAAGCAACCGTGTAGTCTGGCCCGTCCTGACTATGTATATAGTGGAGCGGTTTCCTTTTCTCTCCATATGAACCTATCATATTGCGTACGTGCCATTGAAGAAAAAAAACTTTATTTATAAATGACTGTAGCGACTAGACCTCAAACAGTCTGATCTCTGTGCATCAGTGTCATCCCTGGATCGGTAATGCTGACACGCACAGTACTTGAAGGATTTATAATAGAGTAGCAATCACACACTTATTACACCGAATGTCTCAAAAGAGAACCTATTACAATACATATGGCTTAAGGCCATCTAATAACGATAATAGCGGAATGTGTAGGACCTTGAAGTATGTCTAGAGGGGGGGGGTGATTAGACTACTTGACCAATTAAAAACTTAACCTTTTCCCAATTTTAGTCTTTGGCAGATTTTAGCTATCTTTGGACAAGTCAAGCAATCTTCACACAATTCAAGCAAGCATGCAAAGAGTATATGAGCAGCGGAAATTAAAGCATGCAACTTGTTAGAATGTAAAGGCAAGGGTTTGGAGGATTCAAACGCAATTGGAGACACGGATGTTTTTGTCGTGGTTCCGATAGGTGGTGCTATTGTACATCCACGTTGATGGAGACTTCAACCCACGAAGGGTAATGGTTGCATGAGTCCACGGAGGGCTCCACCCACGAAGGGTCCACGAAGAAGCAACCTTGTCTATCCCACCATGGCCATCGCCCACGAAGGACTTGCCTCACTAGCGGTAGATCTTCACGAAGTAGGCGATCTCCTTGCCCTTACAAACTCCTTGGTTCAACTCCACAATCTTGTCGGAGGCTCCCAAGTGACACCTAGCCAATCTAGGAGACACCACTCTCCAAGAAGTAACAAATGGTGCGTTGATGATGAACTCCTTGCTCTTGTGCTTAAAATGATAGTCTCCCCAACACTCAACTCTCTCTCATGGGATTTGGATCTGGTGGAAAGAAGGTTTGAGTGGAAAGCAACTTGGGGAAGGCTAGAGATCAAGATTCATATGGTAGGAATGGAATATCTTGGCCTCAACACATGAGTAGGTGGTTCTCTCTCAGAAATGGTAAGTTGGAAGTGTAGGTTTGTTCTTATGGCTCTCTCCATGAATGAAGAGGAGGTGGAGGGTTATATATAGCCTCCACACAAAATCTAACCGTTGCACACAATTTACCAAACTCGGTGAGACCGATTCAACAGACTCGGTCAGACCGATTTAGTAAACCTAGTGACCGTTAGGATTTTCGCTGGGACCGACATGCAACTCGGTAGGTCTGATGTGGTTAGGGTTAGGGCATAACGTAATCTCGATGAGACCGATTACGCAAACTCGGTGAGACCGATTTTGGTAATAAGCTTTCCAGAGAGTTGGTCGGGTAAACTCGGTGGGACCGATTCGCTCATTTCGGTGAGACCGAAATGTTAAGAAAGGGAAACGGGGAGTTTACATTGTAATCTCGGTGGGACCGACCGCTCACTTTGGTTAGACCGAAATGTTACGAAGGGAAACAGAGAGATTACAATCCCATCTCGGTGAGACCGAGATCCCTATCCGTGAGACCGATTTGCCTAGGGTTTGTGGCAGTGGCTATGACATTTGAACTCGGTGGCACCGGATAGAAAGAATCGGTGGGACCGATTTTGACTTTGGGTTTAGGTCATATGTGGATGTGAGAAAGTAGTTGAGGGTTTTTGGAGCATATCACTAAGCACTTGAAGCAAGAGGCTTATTAAGCAACACCTCATCCCTCCTTGATAGTATTGGCTTTTCCTATAGACTCAGTGTGATCTTGGATCACTAAAATGTAAAATGAAGAGTCTTGAGCTTTTGAGCTTGAGCCAATCCTTTGTCCTTGATATTTTGAGGAATCCACTTTCATCATCCATGCCATGCCATTCATTGAGCTTTCCTGAAATATTTGTCTTGGAATAGCATTAGCTCAATGAGCTATATGTTGTTATGAATTACCAAAACCACCTAGGGATAGTTGCACTTTCAATCTCCCCCTTTTTGGTAATTGATGACAACATATAGATCAAAGCTTCGACAAATGATAATAAGATTGAAAAATATCGTCGCTTTGAGAAGTATGTGATAAGCAAGAGCTCCCCCTAAATTTGTGCATAGTTTAAGATTTGCTTTGGACTGCAAATGCACAAGGAATTAGGCTCATGGGTTACTCTTCCATGTCACATACGTCTTGGTGGAGCGCTCAAAATAATAAAGATTGAATACATGCACTCATCACCAAGCAAAGTGAATGATCATATAAGGATAGGTAAGATAGTATCATCTAACAAGCATAAGTGTAGCTTATGATCAAACACATGATCATCAATGTCTCACAGATAATAGCATAGTATCTCAAGCAATCAAAAAGCAAACAAAGTTTAACCACCAAAGCAAGAGAGAACAAAAGCAACTCTCTCTCTCTGGAAGCTTATGATCTATACATTTTTCTCCCCCTTTGGCAACAAGTTACCAGAAAGTTCATAGAAAATGCATAGTGCTAGATCGACTCTCAGGCTTGATCTTCAGGTGGTGGTGTAGAGATGGCTCCTTGGACGAAGGCTTCAGTTGATGTGGATGGAGCTGGAGGAGTTGGTGCTAGAGCTGGTTGCACTGGAGCTGTAGGAGCTATAGCTGGTGCAGATGATGTGGCTCTAGTGTCTGTCACAGGCACTGCAGCTGATCTTTGAGCTCTAGGCACTCTGGCAAATGCATCAGTGGTTGTCTTGCCCTTCCTCTCCTGCATGTCATCCTGTAGCTGCTCCACAACTGACTGAATCTCAGTTACTTTGACATCTAGATCATAGAATTTTTGTTCCATGATCCTTTCCAGGCTCTCCTGGTTTTGAGTTAGGGTGGCCAACCCCTTCTCAATCCTCAGTGTTGATGCTATCAAGTAACCAAGCTGCTCCTGCTTGTTCTTCAAAAAGTACTCAGATGCCTCCTCTTGAGTTGGCATCTTGGCAGCCTTCTCTTTCTTTGCTTTCTCCTTCTTCTCTTGAGCTTGCACTGATGATGGTTCATTCTCATTCATCACAACTTGATTGTCCTCAAAGTCTGGATAGATAGAAAAATGTTCCTTGTCAAGCAAGTATGTGCCTGTGCCCATCTTTGAGTTAATCAACTCCTGAATCAGTGGGGCATACCCACAACTTCTCTTCTGGTCTGCTGCTGTCCTCTTAACGGTCTCAACAATGAGGCTCATGACCTTGAATTTCTGTGGCACATCAAACAAGTGGAGCAAGTTTATAGCATGCCCTCTAATCATGTTGTGGTCACCTGACTTGGGCAAAAGAGTATGCCTTAGGATCCAGTTGATTGTTCGGAGTCCTGACAGAAGAAAATGAACTGACCCAAACTTATGTGTCTCAACTGCAGGATCTGGGATCTCCTTGTACATATGAGCCATGGTATCGTGATCCATCTTCTTCTTGGCATAGACATCCAAGTCATCTTCACTCTCCTTTGGGGCATTGATCAGATTGGCCCATTCCTCAATGGTTGACTGGTACCTTGTACCTTCAGACATCCAAACTATCCTGCCATTTGGATAGAAGTGTGCTGTGGAGTAGAATTGCATAATGAGCTCATCATTCCACTTTGTGAGCTTCTACCTAGCAAAGTCTGCAACTCCACAAGCAATGAAACTGTCTTGCACTCCAGGATAGTGTTCTTCATTCTCCTTCATGTAGGTCCAGTCGACCCAGCTCATATCACACACTATAGGCTTCTTGTCCAACAACACTGTCTCATAGAAATCTCGCTGTTCCTCAGTGTGGAACCTGTAATCAACAATAGTCCTTCTCCTGGTAGCATATGGATCTGACAGCCTCCACAGTCCGAGTCCTGCATCCTTCCTTAACTTCATGTTCTCAGCCACATGATGAGCACAATTGTGGTCTGGAATCTTTGGCTTTAGCTTCCTCAGGATTTGTCCTTCATCATCTTCCTCATCAGCAACTTCAGGAACTGGGGCTTTGTTCTTCTCAGCACCTGGAATACTCCTGGTATTCCTCTTTGGTGCAATCTTGGGCTTGGGGGCAGCTTTGGGTGCTTCCTTGGGCTTTGATGCTGCAGCCCCTGACTTTATAGCATCACCCATCAGCTTTTGTGCCTTGGGTGCTGGTGCAGCAACCTCTTCTTCCTCCTCCTCAGAGTCTCTCCTCATAGAGGGGTTGCCAAGAACCTTGGCAGTAGTGGTTCTGGCTCTCTTCTTCTTCTTATCTTGACCAGCAGCTTCATCTTCTGATTCAATGGTAAACTTCATGGTTTCTCCAGTGGGAACCTTCTTGGGTTTGGAAGTGGTAATTCTTCTTGCAGGTGCCTCTTTGGTATCAGGCTTTTCAGGTACTTGAGTTGATCCTCTGACCTTCAGCATAGGTGTCCTCTTGGCAGGGACCTTCCTATTGAGTCCAGGCTTTGTGTTCTTTGTTGAGGCATACTCCTTTTTGAGCACTACCTTCTTGGAAGTAGCCTCATCTTCTTCTGCCAAATAATCCTCATCCTCAGATTCTGAGGTTCTCTTCTTCTTTGTCCTGGTGGCAGCTTTAGGCAAATTTCTTGGGGTGCTCCTGCTGCCATCATGTGAAGTGCTAGAGGGACTAGTGCCCTCACTCATGTGATTGTGCTCTTCTGACTTGTTCTGACTATCACTTTGATCTGACATGCTAAAATCACTGACTGCTGACCCAGTGAATAGTTATAGATGATATATAATGGATGAGCATCACAAAATGGAGAGATTTTTGCAAAAGAATGATTCAAAAACTTAGTTTTAGTTTTCCACAGAAAGCATTTCGGATCAACCGATTTTCAAACTCGGTGATACCGAAGCAGTTTTGGAACCTAAACTAGTGAACTCGGTCAGACCGAGTCACAGTTCTGTGGCACCAAGACTGCTAGGGTTTCACAAAGTTCTAAAATCGGTCACACCGATTAGCAATTCTTGGTCAGACCGAGAGTTACTAGTGCAATGGCGTTAGCCAAATCGGTGGGACCGAGTTTTTCAACTCGGTGGGTCCGAGATGGTTTCGACGGAAACGTAACCCTAAATTTTCAAATCGCATCTATTCTAAGGATTGTTTTGACTGGATAGGAGTGTTTCAATCATGGCAAGAATCATAGTGAACACAATGTGCTAGGAATCGGACGGGGATAGCACTGTGATCGAGTCATTCCCTAGCTTGGCGATGAACTCGCTACGACGGCAACGGCGGGGGTGAATTCCGTTGACGGCGGCTGAGACCAGCGACAGGAGGCGGCTGGCGGGAAGGAGACGATCCGGAGACCTAGTAGGCAGAGCGAGCTATGCGCGGGCGAAGGGGGTTTGGAGAAAAATTCCAAATTTTTGCCCGTGAGTATATATAGCCCGACCCTGTCGGTGTGACCGAGTGGAACAACTCGGTGGCACCGAGATGCATAACTATATACAGTTACAGCAACTCGGTGTGACCGAATAGTTCAAATCGGTTGCAACGAGATTGAAAACCTAGATCGACTTAGTGATCTCGGTAGGACCGAAATGGAGGAATCGGTCAGACCGAGAATCACAAAGAAGTTTTGGAAGTTTAAGTCTATGACGAATCGGGGACTCGGAGTGCTCCTCACACAGAGTGGTTTGAATCTGACTTGATCAAATTTTGTGATGTAGCATGAATAGAGTTTGAGACGAGAAAAGCATAGATAGCTAGAGAAGGTTCTTAGGCATTCTTGTCCATCCACTTGGCCAAAGAAAAAGAACCCAAACAATCAAAGCAACAAGTGGATGTCCTCGAATGAGTAAAATATGCATCCAACATGCTCACACAATAAAATGGCAAATGAAATATGTGGCAAAGCATGCACAACCAATTCTAGCATCTATCAAACAATTGGCGATGACTAGGTCATCTATATATGAGTATATTGACTTAGGAGTCAAATGAGAACATTTGATCATAGGTCATACTCATCGTTTAAGCTCAAGTGGGGTTACCACTTTTACATAATGCATTGATGTGTTCACACCATTAGAGTTGCTTTGACTCAATTCTTAGAGTTAAGCTCCCCCTAGATGTGAGATCCCCCCTTAGAGGGATGAACTAACCTTGGGTTTTGTCGATGATGACTTCATGTAGGTGTTGAAGATGTGGATGCTCAATGTTGATGTAGATCATTTGGAGCAATCCTTTGGAGTGAGTTGCACTTTCAACATACCTACATGGGTTAGTCCCACAAGGAATAAACAAGAATATCCATAGACATAGAGTGATGCTCACACAAGATGATGTCCATGAAATCATTAGGTTACCATGTCCCTTGCCTTACCATCATGAGGGTTTGTGACTCCTTGAACTAGTGCAAGATGTGGAAGTTGATTGCACTTGTCCTTGCCATAATGATATGAGTGAAGAATGTTGGCGGAGTCACCCTCAAGAACTCTCTAGTTCTTCTTCTTCGGGATCCACATCATCTTGATGGGAATCCTTGGAGTTGTAGTTGTACTCGATGAAGTAGAACTTGACGTAGTCTTGGGAACCCACTTGACCAAGGCCTTAGGTGCTTCTTCAAATGCATCAATCTCCTCTTGAAGCTTGTCCTTGCCTTTGTTCTTGTGGTCTTGTGGTGGAAGATCATCTTGTGCTTGTGTTCCCTTGAAGGAAGTAGGATCATACTTCTCTTGTTGAGGAACAAACTTCGTCTTGGGGTATTGATCTTCTTCCCACTCAACTCCATTGGCATTGAACTTTCGTTCAAAACCAACACCTTGATTCTTCCGGTGCCTTCCTTGCTTGCGTACAATTTCCTCGAATTGCTTACTCCCGGCAAGACTCTTGTATACACCTTTCTCTATAATTCCCTTCAATAAGCTATTTTCTTGATCAAGTGTAACTTGGCTAAGAGAATCATTAGTGGAACCAAGAGAACTACTAGAAGCAACAATATTGGATTTGGCATTATTATTGTTACTACTAGAGGAAGGATCTTTCTTGTACTTGTTACTAGACTTGACTTGAGGCATGTAAGTAGATAAGAGTAAATGCTTGGCAATGTAAGAAGAACTTTTCTTACGGAGATCATCATTGATTGCCTTTAAGAACTCATGCTCTTGCTCAAGATTGAGCTTTTCAAAGCGTAACTTCTCATGAGCCCTTAAAAGTTCTCGATGATCTTTGAAGATAGTTTCATGAGCTAACTTAAGAGTGTTTAATTCTTTAGTTAGAAGCTCAATCTTCTCCTTATCATTGTCATTCGTTTTATCTTTATTAGCATGATTAATTGACGTTTCATCATAGTATTCATCACTAGAGTTGTAAACAAGTAAATCATCATCACCTAGCAAGTCATCTTCATCACTATTGAAATCAACATACTCGGGATGTGTTACCTTAGGACCTTTGGCCATGAAGCATCTTCCAATTCCTTCATTTGGTGAGTCAAATATGTCGTAGGAGTTGGTTAACACAAGTGCTAGACCGGCAACACCTTCATCTTGAGTATATTCGGAGTCGGAGTGATAGCTTCTCTCAGAGTGATTGTCGGAGTCAGAGCTGGATACCCATTCACCAACATGAGCTTGATGTCTTCGTTTTGTGTAGCTCCTTGATGACTTGTCCTTCCTTTCCGAATCCTTGCTTCTCCGTGAGGGTCTTCGTTCATAACGATCATCTCTACTCCTCCTCTCTCTTGGTGGTGATTCTTCTCTTTTGCTTCTTCTTTTTGGAGAATCTTCTCTTCTTTTGTAGGGTGCCGTACACTCATTGGAGTAGTGTTCGAGTCTCCCACAATTGTAACAATTGCGCTCTCGACTAGAAGATCTTTTGTCATTGTAGGACCTTGACTTAGAGCTTCTTTCTTTGCTTCTACTCTTGTAGAATTTGTTGAAGTTCTTCACCATTAAGCTCAATTCTTCATTGAAGGTTTGTTTCTCACTTGATGATGTGGGGGCTTCACACGAGGCTTTGTAAGCACCACTTGACTTGTTGTGAAGTTCCTCCTTATCCTTGAGTGACATCTCATGAGCAAAAATTCTTCCCATGACTTCTGTTGGCTTGAGATCTTTGTAATTTGGCATCATTTGGATCAATGTGCACACGGTATCATACTTTCCATCCAATTCTCTTAGGATCTTCTTGATGATGAATCTGTCGGCCATCTCTTCACTCCCTAAGCCGGCAATCTCATTTGTGATAAGAGCAAGCCTAGAGTACATTTGAGCGACACCTTCACCATCCTTCATTTTGAACTTGTCAAGCAGACTTTGGAGCACATCCAACTTGGATTCCTTGACGGAGTCGGTACCTTCATGCATATCAATCAAAGTATCCCAAATTTCCTTTGCATTCTCAAGACGGCTGATTTTGTTGAATTCTTCGGGGCACAAGCCATTGAAGAGGATAGCACAAGCTTGAGCGTTGTATTACAGCATCTTCAATTCTTCCGCGCTAGCTTCACGGTTTGGCTCTCTCCCATCAAAGAATTCACCTTGCAAGCCAATACACACAATAGCCCAAATGGCGGCGTTATGTCCAAGAATATGCATTTTCATCTTATGCTTCCAACTAGCAAAATTAGTACCATCAAAATAAGGACCTCTACGGTGATAATTTCCCTCGCTAGACGCCATACTCTCCTAGGTTGTGAAACCAAGGCTATGACCACCAAAAGCTATGGAAAACTAAGCAAATGGAGATCAAAGCTCTGATACCACCTGTAGGACCTTGAAGTATGTCTAGAGGGGGGGTGATTAGACTACTTGACCAATTAAAAACTTAACCTTTTCCGAATTTTAGTCTTTGGCAGATTTTAGCTATCTTTGGACAAGTCAAGCAATCTTCACACAATTCAAGCAAGCATGCAAAGAGTATATGAGCAGCGGAAATTAAAGCATGCAACTTGCAAGAATGTAAAGGGAAGGGTTTGGAGGATTCAAATGCAATTGGAGACACGGATGTTTTTGTCATGGTTCCAATAGGTGGTGCTATCGTACATCCACGTTGATGGAGACTTCAACCCATGAAGGGTAACGGTTGCGCGAGTCCACGGAGGTCTTCACCCACGAAGGGTCCACGAAGAAGCAACCTTGTCTATCTCACCATGGCCGTCGCCCACGAAGGACTTGCCTCACTAGCGGTTGATCTTCACGAAGTAGGCGATCTCCTTGCCCATACAAACTCCTTGGTTCAACTCCACAATCTTGCCAGAGGCTCCCAAGTGACACCTAGCCAATCTAGGAGACACCACTCTCCAAGAAGTAACAAATGGTGCGTTGATGATGAGCTCCTTGCTCTTGTGCTTCAAATGATAGTCTCCCCAACACTCAACTCTCTCTCATGGGATTTGGATCCGGTGGAAAGAAGGTTTGAGTGGAAAGCAACTTGGGGAAGGCTAGAGATCAAGATTCATATGGTAGGAATGGAATATCTTGGCCTCAACACATGAGTAGGTGGTTCTCACTCAGAAATGGTAAGTTGGAAGTGTAGGTTTGTTCTGATGGCTCTCTCCATGAGTGAAGAGGAGGTGGAGGGGTATATATAGCCTCCACACAAAATTTAACCATTACACACAATCTACCAAACTCGATGGGACCGATTCAACAGACTCGGTCAGACCGATTTAGTAAACCTAGTGACCGTTAGGATTTTCGGCGGGACCGACATGCAACTCGGTAGGACCGATGTGGTTAGGGTTAGGGCATAACGTAATCTCGGTGAGACCGATTACACAAACACGGTGAGACCGATTTTGGTAATAAGCTTTCCAGAGAGTTGGTCAGGTAAACTCGGTGGGACCGATTCGCTCATTTCGGTGAGACCGAAATGTTACGAACTGGAAACAGGGAGTTTACATTGCAATCTCGGTGGGACCGATCGCTCACTTCGGTTAGACCGAAATGTTACGAAGGGAAACAGAGAGATTACAATCCCATCTCGGTGTGACTGAGATCCCTATCGGTGAGACCGATTTGCCTAGGGTTTGTGGCAGTGGCTATGACATTTGAACTCGTTGGCGCCGGATAGAAAGAATCGGTGGGACCAATTTTGACTTTGGGTTTAGGTCATATGTGGATGTGAGAAAGTAGTCGAGGGTTTTTGGAGCATATCACTAAGCACTTGAAGCAAGAGGCTCATTAAGCAACACCTCATCCCTCCTTGATAGTATTGGCTTTTCCTATAGACTCAATGTGATCTTGGATCACTAAAATGTAAAATGAAGAGTCTTGAGCTTTTGAGCTTGAGCCAATCCTTTGTCCTTGATATTTTAAGGGATCCACTTTCATCATCCATGCCATGCCATTCATTGAGCTTTCCTGAAATATTTGTCTTGGAATAGCATTAGCTCAATGAGCTATATGTTGTTTTGAATTACCAAAACCACCTAGGGATAGTTGCACTTTCAGAAGGCTTGGAAGATAAAGCGAGTCCATCAACACCAACGGCATCACTGAGTTAAAGATCACGACCTAAGGCACCTTACTCGTCGTTTGAAAAGTCTGCAACATGAACGTTGCATTCCGAAAATGGGTCAGCACATGGAATATGCTGGCAATGTAACACATAGAGAGTAATGAACAGAATAATGCTATCACTACATGCATATATGGTTGGTGGAAAGCTCTATGGTTACAGTTTTGCATAAAGCCAATTTTTTCCTACAACAAAGGAATAAATTTTATTTAACTATCATGGTGGTTGTTAAACATTGAGAAGGTTCCTCCAACTCAATCCTAATTAAGCATGATCATTAACCCAACAAAATTAAATTAAGTAACATGATGAGATTCACATGATAATCCAGGTACTAGATACTCAAAACGTCCATATCTGGGGACACGGCTAACCATGATTAGTTTGTACACTCTGCAGAGGTTTGCACACTTTTCCCCACAAGACTCGATCTCCTCCGTTGGATTTCTCGCTACATGGTGTTTGAGAAACGGATGACCGAGACATAGTCTTTCAGAAGCATTAACTCTTTACTCTAGTAGATAGTACCAACCTACATCCCCTACATCTGCTAGTCAACCACTAAAAGAGATCACACATCATACTCAACTATGCTAGAGCCCATAGTAGCTTGTGGCTGCACACGGAAGTTTCCAGCATGAATAGTCTCATGATCCCTTTGAGCCTGGGTGGCGGTCCATAGGAGAATCACACGGTACCTCGGGATTTCCAAAAATACATGCAACACTAGGTTCCCCAGGTGCCTCAATCCACCCAGATGTGTATTAAAGTTGCCACCTTAAGTTTACCATTAATTAACAATCTCACATCTGTCAAGGAATACACTCACCCAATCCACGTCTACTAGCATAGCATAGCAATATAAGCAAACATAGAAGTAACTCCCAAGGGTTTGATTATAAACAGGACAATAGGTACTACCTCATCTACTTCCCAAAACCCACAAATTAATCAGATCCTAATCATGCAATTGTTTGAGGATTTGATCTAATGCAATAAAACTGGGTAGTAAAGAGGTATGATCAAAGTGTTACTTGCCTTGCTGATTATCCGTGAAACCTAGAGACTTGTAGCAGCAAGCTGCGCACTCTGGGTACTCTATCGCAAGCAAAAAAAGCATACAATAAGCACTCATATTATGCACGGGTAAAACTCAAATAAAAGATATAACCAGAAAGTTCAACTTAAGAACTCCGGTTTGCAAAAAGAATCAAATCAAACGAAGCAACGAAACTCCAACGGCGAAAGAAACAAGCTTCGTTTACTAATCTAGACCTAAGTCAAATTTTACAGTGGCAAAAACTTGTTCGAGTTGGTTAAACGGAAAGAGGGTTTCTAGACGAAACTCTAGGCACTTGAATCGCCTAATTCCGATAAACGAGCGAAAAGTTATACTGGAACGAAAATCACATCAGAAATCGCGATCGGAAATAATCGCGAAAAACCCGAGAAAAAGGAAAACGGACGAACAGGCTAACAAACGAACGTTCGCTGTCTGCGGCTAAACGACGAAAACCGTTCGTTAAAACGAACGTGTGGATGAACGTCCGTTAAATAACTAAACCGAGAAAACCGACGAACCGATCTAAAAAAATAGATCTAGGGTTCTAAAAAAACCGATCAGTTTTATAAAAAACCCGGCGGCGGCTACCTCGGGTCCGGCGAGGCGGCGAGGTTGCGGCGGAGTCCGGCGGCTCCGGCGGCGGCGGCGCGGGGTGGCGGCGACGGCGGCAACTGGCGGCGGAGGCGGTGGCGCGGGGCGGCAAGGCGACGGCGGCGTCAGCGGCGGGGGCGCGGTGCTAGGGTTTCAGCGGCGGCGGGCTGGGCTAGCGATGTGGGCTTTGGGCGCCGGGGTGGCGGCTTATATAGCCCCCCTGGCGGAGTCCCGCTCGGTTACGGCCCGGAGTCGGTTTCCCTTTTTTTAAAATAATTACGACGTGCAAAAAAAGAAAGAAAAGAAATACTAAACAGACTCCAAAAATCCCGAAATAAAATTTCCCCGTCCTCTAAAAATAAGACGGAAAAGATGAACATTTATTTGGGCCTAAAATGCAATTTTGAAAAATGCGTATTTTTCCTCAATTCAAATAAAAAGCGACAAAACTCCGAAATAAAATCTTATTTGATTTCAATATTAAATCTCCAATATTTCTTTATTCTGGGAAAGTCATTTTATTCCCTCTCTCTCATTTTGATTACAGAAATATTCGAAGATAAAATAATCAAAATCAAATGATCCTATTTTCAAAATTTGAGAAAACTCAAATATGAAAATAACGAAATCCCCAACTCTCTCCATGGGTCCTTGAGTTGCGTGAAATTTCTAGGATCAAACCAAAATGCAATAAAATATGATATGCAATGATGATCTAATGTATAACATTTCAAATTGAAAATTTGGGATGTTACAAACCTACCCCTCTTAAGATGAATCTCGCCCTCGAGATTCGGGTTGGCTAGAAAATAGGTGAGGGTGGTCCTTCAGTAGATCTTCCTCTCGCTCCCAGGTGGCTTCATCCTCAGTATGGTAGCTCCACTGAACTTTGCAGAACTTGATAACCTTGCTGCGCGTGACTCGGCTGGCAAACTCGAGAATCTTAACTAGTTTCTCCTCATAGGTCAAATCGCTATCCAACTGAATCGCTTCCAGTGGCACTGTATCTCTTAGCGGTATATCAGCCATCTCCGCGTGGCACTTCTTCAACTGGGAAACGTGGAACACATCATGAACTCTCGACAATCCTTCGGGCAATTCCAAGTTGTAAGCAACTTCTCCCATATGCTCCAAAACTTTGTATGGTCCCACAAAACGTGGTGTTAACTTTCCCTTAACTCCAAAATGCTTAACTCCTCGAAGTGGGGACACACGAAGATAAACTCTGTCTTCGACTTCGTAAACTATCTCCTTGCGTTTAGAATCTGCATAGCTCTTCTGCCTGGACTGGGCTACCTTGAGAATATCGCGAATTAGCTTAACCTTCTCTTCAGACTCCTTGATCAAATCTGGTCCAAACAACTGACGGTCTCCAACTTCATCCCACAACAACGGTGTCCTGGACCTCCTTCTGTACAAAGCTTCGAAAGGGGCCATCTTCAAACTGGATTGGTAACTATTGTTGTAAGAGAACTCTGCATATGGCAAATTGTCATCCCAACTAGATCCATAATCTAGCGCACAAGCTCTCAGCATGTCCTCCAGGATTTGATTGACTCTCTCGGTCTGTCCGTCTGTCTGTGGATGAAAGGCTGTACTGAACTCTATCCTGGTACCCAAAGTTTTGTGCAACTGATTCAAGAACCTTGAGGTAAATTGGGTTCCTCTATCTGATACAATGGTCCTCGGAACTCCATGCAGACATACGATCCTGGTCATGTATATCTTTGCCAACTTAGCACTTGTGTAAGTGGTCTTCACTGGGATGAAATGAGCTACCTTCGTCAAACGATCGACTACAACCCATATTGAGTCATAGCCTGAACGAGTCCTGGGCAATCCCGTAATAAAATCCATGCCTAGCTTATCCCACTTCAATTCGGGTATCGGCAATGGCTGTAGCAATCCTGCTGGCTTCTGATGTTCTGCCTTAACTCTCTGACATTTAACACAAATTGCTACATACTCCGCAATATCCTTCTTCATTCCCGTCCACCAGAAAGTGTCCTTCAAATCCAGATACATCTTGGTATTTCCTGGGTGAATCGAATACAGTGAATCATGGGCCTCTTGCAGAATCAACTTCCTAATCTCCGGGTCGTTAGGCACATAAACGCGGTCCTCAAACCATAAGGTATCATGCTCATCCTCACGAAATCCTTTAGCTTTTCCTTTGCTCATCTTCATTATGTCGGCAATCTCCTTGTCGGTCTTCTGAGCTTCTATGATCTTATCCATCAACATAGACTGAATCTCCAACGCTGCTACATAGCCTCTCGGAACTATCTCCAAGCATAGCTCACGAAGATCCTCGGCTAGTTCCTTTGGTAACTCTCCGGCCAAGTGTGTGTTGACATGGCTCTTGCGGCTCAACGCATCGGCTAGTACGTTAGCCTTTTCGGGGTGAAATTGCAATCTCATATCATAATCTTTTATGAGCTCCAACCATCTCCTTTGCCTGAGATTCAACTCCTTCTGTGTGAAGTTGTACTTCAAACTCTTATGATCCGTGTACACCTCACAATTGTTTCCGATGAGAAAATGTCTCCATTTCTTCAATGCATGCACTATGACTGCTAACTCCAAATCAAGTGTGGCATAATTCAACTCATGGGGCTTAAGCTACCGTGAGGCATACGAAACAACTCTTCCCTCCTGCATAAGCACTGCTCCAAGTCCTCGACTAGAAGCGTCGCAATATACTTCATAATCCTTGCATAGATCTGGCAGAATCAACACCGGTGATGTAACCAAACGTTTCTTCAGCTCCTGAAAACCGGCCTCACATTCCTCAGTCCATTTGAACTTGGTGTCCTTCTTCAACAACTCCGTCATGGGTTTTGCAATCTTCGAGAAATTCTCAATGAACCTCTGGTAGTATCCTGCGAGTCCAAGAAAACTCCGGATCTCTCCAACTGACGTGGGTGCTTCCCAATTTGTCACAATGACAACTTTGGTGGGGTCTACTGCTATTCCTTCTCCGGATATAACATGTCTAAGGAATCCAACTTCTTTCAACCAACACTCACACTTGCTGAACTTGGCATATAACTGATGTTCTCTGAGCTTCTGAAGTACCAAACGCAAATGCTCCTTATGCTCCTCTTCATTCTTCGAGTAGACCAAAATATCATCAATGAACACCACAACGAACTTATCAAGAAACTCCATAAACACATTGTTCATCATGTTCATGAAATAGGCAGGTGCGTTAGTCAGGCCAAATGACATAACGGTGTACTCATATAGCCCGTACCTGGTGGTAAAAGCTGTCTTAGGTATATCCTGCTCTCGAATCTTCAGCTGGTGGTATCCTGATTGCAGATCGATCTTGGAAAATACGTTAGCTCCTTGCAACTGGTCAAACAGATTATTGATCATCGATAGTGGGTACTTGTTCTTGATGGTCACTTCATTCAATCCTTGATAATCAACAACCATCCTCAATGATCCATCCTTCTTCTCCACTAGAAGCACTGGTGATCCCCAAGGTGACGAACTTGGGTGAATATAGCCTTTATCCAATAACTCCTTAATCTGCTTTTTAATTTCCTCCAAATCTTTTGCGGGCAACCTGCACGGTCTCTTAGATACTGGCCCTGTGCCTGGCAAAAGCTCAATCAAAAACTCAATGTCTCTATCCGGTGGCATGCCTGGAAACTCTTCTGGAAATATGTCAGGGAAATCCTTCACCACTGGTACTTCCTCCTGTACAACTCCTGATAAGGAATTCACTTGAGTCCTCTTGGGCATATGCCGGGATACATACTTGATCCTCCTTCCTTCTAGGGTGGTAAGCAAAATCGAATTACTGGCGCATTCAGTGTTCCCTCCATACTTCGATAACAAATCCATGCCTAATATCACATCCAGTCCTTGCGACTCCAATACTATTAGGTCTGAGGGGAACACATAGTTACCAATCCTTAATGGTACCGATCACACCATAGACTAGCCATATACTCTGCTCCTGGTGAGGTTACTAACATGGGTGACCTAAGGGCTTGGGTTGGCAGTTTATACTTATCCACAAATCCCCTTGATATGTATGAATGCGATGCACTAGTATCAAAAAGGACGATTGTAGTAAATGACTTAACCAAAAACTTACCTATTACTGCATCTGGCTGGGCTTCAACCTCCTCCACGCTAACGTGGTTCACCTGTCCCCCGTTGAAAGGGTTAGGCTTCTTCCCAGGGCTTCCATTCCCATTTCCATTCTTAGCTTCAGGACATTCAGTGGCATAATGTCCAGTCTTCTGGCACTTGAAACAGGTAATGTGGCTTAGATCCCTCTTGGCTGGTGTTGATGGGTTGGTACGGTTCTATCCGTTGCTTCCTCCATTCCCATTACCATTATTGGGGCCACTATGGTTGTGCGAACTCCCTCCATTATGGCTGTGACCTCCATGGGTATGCTGAAAAGGTCCTCCCGAGTTCAGGGTAAAACGAGGCTTCTGTTGAGCTCCAGAATTGTACTTCCCTTGTCCATACTTCCTCTTGTGGCTGTCAATCTGCTGCTGCTTCCCTTCAATCATGAGAGCTCGGTCTACCAACTCTGGTAGTTGTTGAAGGTTGCCACCATCAACTGCATGCTCAGCTCATCATTCAGTTCTTCCAGAAACTTCTCCTGCTTAGTTGCATCCGGAGCAACGTCATCCGGAGCATAACACGCTAGCTTACTAAAATCATCCACATACTGGCCAACTGTATGTCCTCCTTGGTGCAAGTTGCGAAACTCACGCTTCTTCATGCCCATAGCTCCTGCTGAAACATGGGCAGTACGGAAAGCCTGCTGAAACTAGTCCCATGTGACAGTGTCGATAGGATAAGTGGTTGTGAAATTCTCCCACCATGATGCTGCGGGTCCATCAAGCTGATGTGCGGCAAAATGCACCTTCTCCGCATATGTGCATCCTGCAGTGGTCAACTCCCTTCCCATCTTGCGGAGCCAATCATCTGCAACTATCGGCTCGGTGCTACTAGAGAACACCGGCGGATTCAGCCTCAAGAAATGGGCTAAGTGATCAACAGGTGGTGGTGGTGGTGGGTTGTTGTTGTTGTTGTTGTTGTTGTTGTTGTTGTTGTTGTTGTTGTTGTTGTTGTTGTTCCCCTGATTCTGATTCTGGACTAGCATCTGCATCAATGCATTCTGCTGCTGGATCAACTGGGTGAGCTCTGGTGGGAAAGCAAATCCATTGTCATGTCTCGGAGGCATATGAGGTTTAGAAAAGATGAGAATACAGAATAGAATAAGGTCTAGAGAGAAAACACTACCCATATGCACATGAGACAACACAATCAATATCACTTCAATCAATTCAAACAAAGGCATACAACGGTCTAGCTATCGTTACAAAAGTACTCGGACTATACTATATACATGGGGGGATACTACTACTGTTATGGTGGTCGACTAGAAAAATTGATCGGTCGAAGACTCCATGATATCTGCTCTAGCTTCATCAACAAAGTCATCATCGCTATCGTCGGGGTCCGAATCGGTGTCGTCGATGATGATGTAGTTCTCTGGGCAAGTGCAATAATCGTCTTCTCCTCCTGTCGCGGGGAATCCCATAAATACTTTTAGCTTCTTCTTCATATCATCAATCTTCTCCATGAATGTCGTCATTTCCTCCTCATATCCATCGCGTGTAGACTTAAGTTCTTCCTCCAGCTCCGTGATCTTGGTCATTGCCTTCTTCAGATAAATCATGCCTGCGCACATCTGGTTATCCTGGCGACGAATGTGCTGGTTTAAATCCTGGATGAAAGCTGCAATTGATCTATCCTTCCTGGTGCTGATCATCTCCCATTGCTTATCTCAGCACCAACAAATCTGGTAAATAGTATCCTTGAGATCCTTGTGGTAAACTTCTCCAATGCGTCCCATGGTGATGTGGGCTTCCATGCTCTTTCGTAGACTCCAAGTTGGTGCATCAAAGGAAAACTCTTTGGGATCAATGACGAGCATGAACGTTCTTCCTTGAACTTGAACTTGAATCATCCAACGCTCCTCTTCTGGTAAACTAGCGATGTAGGTTCCGATGAAGCTTGGCACTCCGATGTTCAGGTACCTAGTGACTTCCTTCAAGTGGCGTCTAAAGGGTGTATTTTCATCCGGTTGCGTAAACTTGTTCCTTGCATCCGCCATCCTAAAGAGTAGAAAAGGTGAGGAGTCAGAAATGAGAAGAGAGTAGTGATCTAAGGCTTTAGCTTAATGGTCATGTCGTACAGTCAGCGTGTGCTCTGATACCATCTCGTAGCGACCAGACCTCAGACAGTCTGATCTCTGTGCATCAGTGTCATCCCCAGATCGATAATGCTGACACGCACAGTACTTGAAGGATTTATAACAGAGTAGCAATCACACACTTATTACATCGAATGTCTCAAAAGAGAACCTATTACAATAAATATGGCTTAAGACCATCTAATAACGATAACATCGAGAGGCTTGGAAGATAAAGCGAGTCCATCAACTCCAACGGCATCACTGAGTGAAAGATCATGACCTAAGGCACCTTACTCGTTGTCTAAAAAGTCTGCAACATGAACATTGCAGCCCGAAAACAGGTCAACACATGGAATATGCTGGCA
This sequence comes from Triticum turgidum subsp. durum, assembly GCA_900231445.1. Taxonomy (NCBI): domain Eukaryota; kingdom Viridiplantae; phylum Streptophyta; class Magnoliopsida; order Poales; family Poaceae; genus Triticum; species Triticum turgidum. Next base: position 24,631,370 of record LT934120.1, read on the forward strand.
ATGTAACACATAGAGAGTAATGAAAAGAATAATGCTATCACTACATGCATATATGGCTGGTGGAAAGCTCTATGGTTACGGCTTTGCATAAAGCCAATTTTTCCCTACAACAAAGGAATAAATTTTATTTAACTATCATGGTGGTTGTTAAACATTGAGAAGGTTCCTCCAACTCAATCCCAAGTAAGCATCATCATTAACCCAACAAAATTAAATTAAGTAACATGATGAGATTCACATGATAATCCAGGTACTAGATACTCAAAACGTCCATAACCGGGGACACGGCTAACCATGATTAGTTCGTACATTCTGCATAAGTTTGCCCACTTTTCCCTGCAAGACTCGATCTCCTCCGTTGGATTTCTCGCACTACATGGTGTTTGAGAAACGGATGACCGAGACATAGTCTTTCAAAAGCATTAATTCTTTACTCTGGGTAGACAATACCAACCTACATCCCCTACATCTGCTAGTCTACCACTGAAAGAGATCACACAACATACTCAACTATGGTAGAGCCCATAGTAGCTTGCGGCTGCACACGGAAGTTCCCAGCATGAATAATCTCATGATCCCTTTGAGCCTGGGTGGCGGTCCATAGGAGAATCACACGGTACCCCGGGATTTCCAAAAATACAGGAAACATTGGGTTCCCCGGGTGCCTCAATCCACCCAGATGTGTATTAAAGTTGCCACCTTAAGTTTACCATTAATTAACAATCTCACATCTGTCATGGAATATACTCACCCAATCCACGTCTACAAGCATAGCATAGCAATATAAGCAAACGTAGAAGTAACTCCCAAGGGTTTGATAATAAACAGGACAATAGGTACTACCTCATCTACTTCCCAAAACCCACATATTAATCAGATCCTAATCATGCAATTGTTTGAGGATTTGATCTAATGCAATAAAACTGGGTAGTAAAGAGGTATGATCAAAGTGTTACTTGCCTTGCTGATGATCTGTGAAACCTAGAGACTCGTAGCAGCAAGCTGCGCACTCCGGGTACTCTATCGCAAACAAACAAGCATACAATAAGCACTCATCTAATGCATGGGTAAAACTCAAATAAAAGATCTAACCATAAAGGTCAACTTAAGAACTCCGGTTTGCAAAAAGAATCAAATCAAACGAAGCAACGAAACTCCAATGACGAAAGAAACAAGCTTCATTTACTAATCTGGACCTAAGTCAAATTTTATAGTATCAAAAACTTGTTTGAGTTGGTTAAACGGAAAGAGGGTTTCGAGAAGAAACTCTAGGCGCTTGAATTGCCTAATTCCAATAAACGAGCGAAAAGTTAAACTAGAATGAAATTCGGATCAGAAATCGCGATCGGGAATAATCGCGAAAAACCCGAGAAAAAGAAAAACGGACGAACAGGCTAACGAACTAACGTTCACTGTCTGTGGCTAAGCAACGAAAACCGTTTGTTAAAATGAACGTACAGGCGAACGTCTGTTAAATAACTAAACCGAGAAAACCGACAAACCGATCTAAAAAAAGGATCTAGGGTTCTAAAAAAACCCGATCGGTTTAATAAAAAAAACGGTGGTGGCTACCTCGGGTCCGGCGAGGCGGCAAGGTGGCGGCGGGGTCCGGCGGCGGCGGCGGTGG
>LT934120.1:24645535-24683561 GCA_900231445.1 Triticum turgidum subsp. durum
CAGCAGTCAGGGAGGCGAATCGTTTTTCTTTTGCCCGGACGCACTTCCTTGCGTGCGAAGGTGTAGCTAGTGGGTCCCAGCAGTCAGGGGGGGGGGAACTTTTTTTCACGAAATATGGTGGCCCGTCCGGTGGGTCCCCGCTGTCAGGTGGAGGAATAATTATTTTGCGCGTAATAAGGAGGCACTTCCTTGCTGCAGCCGTGGACCCAGCTGTCAGCCTCTCCACGTACAGTCCATGTCCGATGGAAGCAGTTCCTTGACCACGTTGACCACGCCGCGCCGAGAGCACCAGGGCGGTGGACGACGGCGAGGCCTAGGAAGGGGACAACGCGGAGCCGGGGAACACGCGGCAGTGGATGCCCACACGTAGAGGAGTACGAGGGTTCACTGGTTTGCTGCGGTGTGAGGCTGCCGTCGCCGCAGAATAACAGGGGGTGTGGGTGAGTAGAGGGATGGCGTGGCCAGCGGTGGGAGTTGTAGGGGGCGGTGAGGCCTCCACCGCATTGTAGCCGGTCACGGGAGGCAGGAGCCCGAGGCACGACCGGCGCTGGTTTGGGCGGCTGGAGCAAGAAGACCAGAGGTTGAAGAAGCACTACGGCCGTTGGATGGACATCGTACGGTCACTGGAGCTAGAATCGTGCATATTGACTAAGTTGACCAAGCCCTCCATCCCTGTTAACTTAGTAGGCCCACAAGTCAGCCTGCCACTATACTGGGTGCTAGCTACCAGGGGGAGTATTCATTTTTTTGTGCATAATAAGGAGGCACTTCCTTGCGTATGAAGATATAGCTGGTGGGTCCGAGCTGTCAGAGCCGACCGCGGGGAGGAGGGAGCAGGCAGTCCCGCTGGCGCTTGTTTGAGCGGCTGGAACAGGAAGAGCAGAGATTGAAGAAGCACGACGGCCATGGATGGCCATCCAACAGTCACTGCTTGTGCGTCAACCTTTTTTTAGGAAAGCCTCAAATCTGTGGAAAACAGCATACAACCCATCTGCCATTATTTTTAATAATTTACAGCCCATTTGCTAATTCTTAAGGTTTTTTTGGAGCCCATTTTCTTTTTGTTAGCATTACAACCCATATTGTGGCCACGGTTAAAAACTTATACAAAATTTTGCATATTTCGGTGCGGTCCGAACTGTTTTTAATCCCGAAATTTCGACTCACATTCAAACTGATTTTAAAAATAAATGTATATCAATATAAAATCCAAAAAATTCTCCACGCATAAAAATTAATGTAATTTAAAATCTCGAAATGAAAAAAAAGATATTTGAAGCTAATTGTCGGTTTGATGTGTTTTAAAAATGTACAGCCCATTTCTCATTACTGATGGCCCATTTTCTCGGCCAGCCGAATGAAAGCTCTCCTTGTCTTGAAAGATTTGCAGCCCAACAGGCCTGACAAAGCGACTTACTTGGCAAATCACAAAAAACTGGGCTGTGGCCGTGGACCTAGCTGTCAGCCACTACACATACAGTACTCTCCCGATGGAATGTCGTTGACCACATTGACCACGCCGTGCCGAGAGCACCAAGGCGGTGGACGATGGTGAGGCCTAGGAAGGGGACGACGCGAAGCCGGGGAAGACGCGGCAGTGGATGCCCACGCGGAGAGGAGTACGAGGGTTCACTTGTTCGGCTGCGGTGTGAGGCTGCCGTGGCCGCAGGGCCTGGCTAGCGGTGGGAGTAGTAGGGGCGATGAGGCCTCAACGACAGCACAGCCGGCCACTGGAGGCAGGAGCAGGCGGTCTCCCAGGAGCTGGTTTGGGCGGCTGGTGCAAGAAGAGCAGCGATTGAAGAAGCAGCAGGACCGTTCGATTCAAATCCAACGGTTACTACTGCTAGAATCGTTTGTTGACTAAGTTGACAAGCCCTTCGTACGCGTCAACGTAGTAGGCCCACAGGTCAGCCTCCCAACCGGTGCGCCCCAGATGTCAGTGGGAGGAATCATTTTTTTTTGCGTAATAAGGAGGCAGTTGATTGTGTGCGGCCAGGCCAGCGGAGGGAGTAGGGTGGGTCGGGGAAGCCTACGCGGCATCACAGCGGGCCACAAGAGGAGAGAGCAGGCAGTCCCGCCGGCGCTAGTTTAGGCGGCTGGAGCAGGAAGATCAGAGATTGAAGAAGCACGACGGCTAGAATCGTGTGTTCACTGACAAAGCCTTGCGTAAACAAGTCAGCCTCGAAATCTGTGGCGTGTACAGCCCATTTGCTATTACTTTTATAATTTTTACTCATTTTCTAATTCATATGGAATTTATTGCAGCCCGTTTTCCATTTTTAGAATTGCCGGCCATTTTCTGGTCAGTACCAGGGTCAAAAAATTAACTAAATATGTGGGAAATTTTTGCTGGGGAACGAAATATTCTTAATCCAAAAATTAATAGCCATACTAAAACAAATTTAAAAATAAGTTAGTACTATGTCATGTTAAATCCAATGAAATACGTATAAGATATCAGCGAAGAACAAAATTGAAAAAACTAATATCCCATTTGCTCGTCTTGAAAGATTTGCAGCCCAGTATTCGGAGAAAACAAATAGGCCTAGCTTGGGTATTCTTCAAAAGGAAATACTGGGCTACCTATTTTCCCAAAGAACTGGTGCACCAGCATTTAGCTTTATTTTTTATTTACTTATTTATGTTTAGGTGACCATGAGCATGTACCTGAGCCGGATTCATGTGAGAGCCTCCCTTCCAGTTAATTATGGGCTTCTCTATTGGGCCTTCATCAGTGGGCTGCATGTTCAAGTGGAAAATGTGTTCCGTATGAAAAATAGTATGAGCTACGTACGGTACGGGGCACTAAAGGATCAAACCGTGCAATGACTTCCAAAACATTGTGTTTGTCGTTCTAACAACACATTTATATTCAACCAACAGACAAAATATACTACTGATTGTACATTGAAAACAGCAGCAGCAGCAACCAGGGCTGGGGGTGCAACAGAAGCAGTAAGCAGGCCAGAAGAGTGAAGACGCAGCTCTCTCTTCCAAACCAAACATCAGCCATCATTACAAAAGGGCTACCAAAAAAGAACAAGTGTATGCATCAAACTAAATAAAGATCCTACTACACCAAGTGTACGCATCAAACTAACTGGCTTAGTTAGACGTTACTATTTATTAAGCTATGGAGATTGGCTGATGGCTTGAACCAGATGGGTGCCTGACGGGGGAAACTCCAGCCAGCAGGTCGAAGTCTGATACTTGCGACCCTCTCTCCTACTTTGTGCTGCAGAGCGTGGCGGCACATATCAGGGTATGGTGCATGTAGAGACGCATGGTACGCTGTGTACACACAGTTTTGCCTGATGAATGAAACCGCGCTGCCATCATGATCCTTGTCGTCAGTTATCTCCTGGTTAATCGGATAATTTAGTCCGACAAATAGAGAGCATGTACCAAGGCTACTTACTAGCCTCCAGTCAAAAATTCCTGAAGTCCCAGAGAAGCTGGGATCCTGCTCAAAGACCTTGCAGTGACTGTGATTGTATTCCGCGAAACAACACGTCCGGTACGTGCGAACGATCATCAATCTTTCACCGTCGTCTGATCGAGCCATGAACCACCTGCAACTGCCATGCCGCTTTTCTTTGAAAGGTTCTGGGATTAGGAAGGGTAGGGACACTAGGCGGCCTACAACATCATATCAAGTTGGATTCAAATAAAAAAGGGCTCTTGATTTAGTCAATCTTAAGAACAGCATGTTATGAGCATGAATATTTTTTCAGTAAATGTGACAGTAATATAAGCAAGCCATCATGATATCATAGAAAAGTAACATACTGCTATAACAGTCGTTTGTAGCGATGACTGGAGTAGGCCAGCAATACGTCCAGCCATAGAAGGAGTCGACAACGTGAATGAAGCCCTTGTGTTCAATGGCATCAGAGAACCATGGAGGATGTATGATCCTACATTGGATGTGCAGATTTATCCACTTACCGCAGTGACCTGTCAGATAGGTGAGACCGTGGTTGAAGAACGCAATTTGCCTGAAATCTTTATAATTCCCAGATCTTGTGGGCACTTGGCACATTACAACCTTGAGAAAATCAAACTTGGTATCATGTTGGCTACTATAAGATTCCGAGTATTCTAGGCCGCGGTGCCAAAGAAGTCAAGTGTTAATCGAAGGAAGGGGGATCAATCGCCGGGTGTAGACCTCCACGAGCATCCAGCCGCCGCCACCGTCAACGAGCACCATCCAAGACGTGTTCATACCGACCCAGTACATACCGTTAATGTAGCTGAGGCTGACGGGGATCAGATCGCAGTGAAGGGGGTTGATGCTCGCCACCCTACGATCATTATCCTGCGTGACATGGCGTTTCTGAAGATCAGGCGGCATCAGCTAGCAAGGAGCTGGCTTAAAAAGCTCCAGCCTGAGGGCTTTGAGTAAACGGTACAGCCCCGACGAGCACGCGGCGAGCAGCATGGTACTGAGATTGTCCACACGCGAAACAATGAGCTTGATTACATCTATGGGGAGCGAATTCCATCCACTCTTTCGGCGGACGCTGCTCGGTTCTGCCATTGTTAGTGCTTGGGTTTCAGACGAGGGGGGGGGAGGCGCCTTAGCGGGGATGGAAGCTTGGACGAGATTATGTGCGGACAAAGATGGAGAAGTGAATATGTGCTGCAGGAAGTGGACAGGTGATGATGACTACAACACGCCGCTTGACTTACGAGACACATGCCAACAGCATAGGGTCATATCGATGCCAGACAACTTGCTTGAGTGATCACAGTACTGGTACTCCCTACAGTACCTACTATAGTACTATGCCCTAGCTTGCTAGAGTAGTAGTAGAGTAGGACTCTGCTCTACTACTAGCACCGAAGGAGTAGTATATTCTAATCTAAAATAGTTACAAACTTCGATGCCCGATCGTGGAACGACTACAAACCGTGCTCAAAGACCGTGTCTACGTGGTATTTGGACTTATATGCAAAAAAAAGCAAGATGCCCGTGCATTGCACGGCACACCATCATCACCAACTCGGTTTTTTCTCTACTACTACTCCTATAAAAGACTCAGTTGGTGATGATGGAGGCGAGGAGGCGTGTTCAGCCGGGCGTGCAGCGGATGGACTATTAGATTTGTTATAAAAAGTACTTGTAGAGATAGAGACATAGGGAGGAGCACGAGGTAAGGCCTTATCTGTAAATGTGGAGAGAGGTGCGGGTACCTTTGTAAAATTGTCATAGTTGGATTTCTATCCGTCAGATATAGATCGGACGGTCTATATTACAAGATGGCAGGCATACCATCATCACCAACTCGGTTTTCTATAAGAGTAGATATATATAGATATAGATAGATAGATACTAGGGAGTACTAGTAAGGACACCATCTACTGCTTCGTGTGCTACTCCCGTGCTCCATTCGGCGGCCGCAACATCCCCTACATCCACTCCCTCCTGCGCTCCATTCGGCGGGCACTGTTGAAATCTGGGGAGCGCACTCTCGCAACTGCTGGCAGCCACGACTTCACCGACGACGACTTCTTCCCCGACCTCGGCAACCTCTTCCTCAACGACATAGGCGACAACCTCAACGCCAACGGTGTTGCTCCCGTTGCACCGTATGTATTTCTGTCCTTCCTGTTCGAAATCGTGGTAGAATTCATGTTTCTACTATGTATCCTACTACTATGCTAGTCCACATGATTAGTTTCATCTCTGTTATAGCCGTCATGATTTATTTTGTGCTTATTCGGATTAAATCTCGTAGTAACTTGCTCACATATTCAACTGGCGCAACATCCCCTACAGCCACTCCCGTTTCATGGATGGCCTGGTCGATGCCTCCAAGGAGCCCTTCGTCCACTGCTATGAGTGCCCGATGCCGTTTTGTGGCTCGCCGGCGGACATGGTGCATCACCTCACGGATGCGTGCAGCGGTCACTGCTGGCCCTTGGAGGAGAACATCGAGTACGACACGTGCTGCCGTTTCACCATGCCGGACTCGCTGGAGGATCACCGCCGCCTGCTAGTCTCGGAGGAGGACGACAACGTCTTCCTCTTGATCGTGGGTACCAGCGAGGCCCGCGCAGGCCGCCGCCCCGTCTCTGTAATGTGCGCCAGGGGCATTATCGCTGACGCTGACACTGACACGAGGCAGATGTACGGGTGCGTGGTTAATGTTACTACCCCTCCGGGCGCGTGCGGCGAAACCGGCCTCATCGGACAGACTTGGACTCTGAGGAGCTGGGACTATCCCGCTAATGTGGACTTGGAAAACCCATGGCATCCGTTCCATCCTTTACCCGCCGACTCAGTGCACGGGGACTCCGAGGAGGTTCACCTAGACATACGCATTATCAAGTGCACTTAGAAAACATGTACTGTGTGTGGGTGCTTATGGCCCGTGTCTTTGCCGCTTTTGATTCTGTAAGCTTGTCGTTAAACTTGAGTGGCTTTCGCCGCAGTCCTTCCTTTGAACTGCTCCTCTCAGTGAGCTGATGTAAGACATTTTGGGTTTCATTTGATAATGGAACCGGGGAGGAGCCTCCCTGTTCTTCTAAAAAAAATACGCATTATCAATTTAAATGTTAATCATTAGTCTTCGCTCAATGTAATCCGCTGTCTAAGCATGTGCAGACTTCCATGCATGATCTTGCTCTATTGGAGTATCGCGGATGAATAAAAGTGTATCCATTTATGGTTTAGTCTAGAATATTCCATGTATGAATTTTTACTACAGTACTGGTGAAAGACTTATGATGAACCATTTCTTACATCTCCTCTGCCCCCTTGCAAGTCATCCTGATTTAATCCCTCCGTCTAGGTGTATAAGGGTATGGTTAATATTACTTAATAGTATAGCCAACTATTGACTATAAGAAAGTGCCATGTCATCTGTAGCCAACATGTATAACAATCGATACTCAAGAACTAATTCTTAAAGATCATTTCTTGCAAAGCACAATAAGTGTTATTTCTTCACAAGTTTTGGATGCAGGTTGAATAGTTGAACGCTTTTGTTTGCAAAAGATACCTTCTTATCTATTTCACCCGGATGTTTGTGAGCTCTAGAGATGATATAATATCCGAAGAAACCTATCGATACCCGTTACACATGAGATGACCCCCACTTTCTTTGTCAAAATAAACAACTCCCCGATCAATGTATTTCACTCTTCGGTGCAACGCACGGTCACCTTACTACTATAGATTACTATGACCAAAAGTTGAACTAACATTATATATAGTACGATAAATACTGATGCATGTCACCTAAAATTATATCATTCAAAATCATAGGGCTTCTTCTATTTTTAGCGGTCCACGACCACAAGTATTGAGATATAACCAAAACTATGTTCAAATACGAATCCAACGATATAGTTTTTGCTGACATGCACTAACATTTTGTCAGTTAAATCTTCAGTCAAATTCAATGGGGGACTAATAAACCATGACCGATGTAGTACAAGTGTAGAGGGCGGCGCTGCACGGGAGTCTCACCTCTCACCCCGCTCGTGGCGCGGCAGTAAAGCCTTCATATCACAAAACCCAACCACTCCCAGTAATAAATGGCCTGGTAAAATAAATGGACAAGCAACCGTCACATCCCTCCGTCTTTTTTTCATTTCATCTCTCTGCATTTACTTTCTCCGGTTCATCTCCCACACTCGATCCCTAGCTACTACTCCTAGGGCCAGTTCTTTTGGCGGCTTCCCTAGCTTTTCCCACAAGATTAGTCACAGTGGAGAGTAACAATAAGGCCCCTCACTCATTTATTTGGGCTTCTAAACTACTACTCCGTCCTGGTTTATTCCTCACCATTGTAATTTGTGCTAAATTTTGACCAAAGATTTAACTGATAAAATGTTACTCAAAACACTTAGGGGCGGTGCATCTAGGTGTGTAAGTCATCTTACGAAAACCAAATAATCCCAAAACACTTAGGCGCGGTGCATTAACTTCTACCTCGTTTCTTGTTTCTCGACATATCAACCAATAAGAGATAAAGAGTGTGCATGCTTTTAATGACTTGAGATATCAAACACGACATGCAGTGGTTAGTTCATTGCATGCAATACTATTAATTACCAAATAAACATTAACGTTTCTCGTTTTCTCCTCCTCCTTGGTCACGGTGCACAGCCTAAGATGACTTACTCACCTAGACGGATGGAGTAGTGCATGTGACATGCACTAACATTTCATTAGTTAAATTTATGATCCAAAATTGACACAGATTACAATGGGGACCAATAAACCAGGACGGAGGTAGTAGTTATGGGATTACTAATCTAGAAGCCTAAAAGAACTGGCCCCTGGTACTCCTACTAGTAGTAGTACTCAAGTTGGAATTCCAATTGCACGGCACAACTTGTTAGGCAAAAAATTCGATACAGGGTGTAGGAGGCGGTTTGGGAATTTGCATGCCTTTCCAGCCAGTGAGATACTCCGTACAAAGTACGACAGAGAAATAACAACAGCGAAGGAAGCTAAAAGTAAACAATCAAACGAGCATTTTTGCATTTGTTTTGCATTGAATCGTTGCACAAGCTTGACTAGTGCTGTTTTTCTACTTTTACAAAAACCGCATCGTAATGTTAAAACGTGCATTTGCACGTACATAAGTAATAGTAGTACTCCCTCCGTCTAGGTGTACAAGTCTTCCCTCCTTGGTCACCGTGCACAACCAAAGATGACTTATTGACCTGGACGGAGGGAGTAGCACAGTCTGCAAGCATATATCGAGAGAGACGTGTAGTCCGATAGTATATAGTAAAGTTTGTGCTATATGCACGTACTTGCAAAATGCGTAATAATACACAACATTTCCAAACTTTCCCTTTTACATACTTAATTAAGGACGCTAAAAATTCATCGACGTTCGGGATTTATCATTTGCATCCCAAAACTAATGAGATCGCCTTATGAAACAAAAATTATACTCCTCCTAAAAGCCACGACGCTCGCAGGAGCGCTTGCGGCACGCCACGAGTGCCCTGGTGCGCGGCCGTTTCCCAGCGCGCTGACACAACGCCTCTTCCTCAGCCTCGCAACTCGCGAGGTGCTGATTGGTGGCTTGTCGGCGGACGAGCGCGATCTCACTGGTGTGGTGATCCGGCGCCAACAGGTACTCCTCCTGGCTGGAAGCATGCACCCGGTCCAGGTACCGCCAAGCGTAGATGAGGCGCTTGGGCCCGAATGCACTCAAGGCGTCGGCACGGGCGTCCTCCGCTACCCTCATGGCCCTCGCACGAGCGTTCTGCCAAAGAACCAATTGCTTGATTCTCTCGGACGCAACATAGATCTCCCAGAAAGCTTGTTACACGGTGCGCTTCTCTTCCTCGGCCTTCTTCTCCGTCTCTATTTTGGCGCGCTCTGCTGGAGGCAAAGCCTCCCACAAGGCGACATCCATTTCTTTCCAAAGCTCCTCAAGGCTGGGGGGCTTGGCGGGCGATGCAGCGTTCTCCTCGTAGCGGGGAGCCGACGCATCCTCCGACGCGCGTGCTGGTGAGATTGGGAACGCCGACGCATCCACCTCGACGCGTCGCGGCGAGGAGCGGAACACCGACGCGTCCTCCTCGACTAGTGGCGGCGAGGAATGGAACGGCGACACATCGCGTCGCGGCGAGGAGCGGAACACCTACGCATCCTCCTTGACTAGTGGCGGCGAGGAACGGAACAACGACACGTCGCGTAGCGGTGAGGAGCGGAACACCGAGGCGTCCTCCTCGACTAGTGGCGGCAAGGAACGGAACGGCGACGCATGACCGTTCGCGCGGTGTAGCGAGGGGCTCCTAGGGCTTGGGAGGGGCGATGCCATGGTGGTCGACATGAGAGGGAGGGGGAGGAGATAGCGATGAACGTGAACGTGAGAGGGAGGAGATAGCGATGTCGTGGGAGGCGCAATATTTATAGGGAGCAATGGCACACCTACGTAAGATATGGACTGAGCTGCACTAACTTAACTGCAGGTCCAGTTGCGTCACTGACATGTGGTCCAGTACACTGCTGGGCCCATATGTCAGTGACCCAACGCACCTAAAGTTAAGTAAAAGCTACGTGGGCATATTTGTTGGAGTAAATTACGAGGGAGCGAAGGGGTGGAAATATTGCTGGTCACAACGGATTGGACGAGCGTGGGGGGAGGAGAGTCATGCATGCAGATTTTTTCACACGGGGTGGAGTGGTGGGACCGCCGGAGGGAGAAGGAGAGTTTGGCAGGCATATTGTTTCCACACATGGAGAGGAAAAGATTTGGAGACGAACGGGCTTCCTGCAGGTATGTGGAACGGTGCATAATAAGTCATCTTGCATGCCAGGCTAGGTATAGTCTCAAGTCATTAAAAACATACACGCCCCACACATGTTCATATTTCAAGGTGCACTAAATTATTGCATGCGATGATTAAGGTTGGCCATCATGGTGGTATCTTAGCTGGTATCATGCACACGGGAATAGCAAACATGCTGATGTGGCAAAGAATTAAAGAAGAGAGGGGGTTAGACTAACTAGTGTTCATGCATGCATTGGTAAACACATTTTTTCTGAAGAATGATAGCATTAGTTGAGTACTTCTGCAGACTTCAAAAAGTATTCCACCGCCTCTACTATCTTGCTAAGAGTAGGTGAAATTTTTGAATCGAGTCCTTTAAACTAGAAGGGAGGTAGTGGTACTCTAATAGCTAGGTGTGGAAGTCATCTTACGAAAACCAAATAATCCCAAAACACGTAGGCGCGGTGCATTAACTTCTACCTCGTTTCTTGTTTCTTGACATATCAACCAATAAGAGATGAGGGTGTGCATGCTTTTAATGACCTGAGACTATCAAACATGGCATGCAGTGGTTAGTTTATTGCATGCAATACTATTTAATTAGCAAATAAACATTAATGTCTCTCGTTTTCCCCTCCTCCTTGGTCACGGTGCACATCCTAAGATGACTTACTCACCTAGACAGAGGGAGTATCAACATTCACAATGTCAAATCAATATTTTTACACTCATTGTAAAACGTAGTTCTTATACTCATTATAATCAGTATTGTAGATATTGATATTTTTAGTATAAATTTGGTCGTGGGATTTCATTGATGCCTGTCAAAGCGTGGAGGAAGTGGAGCTTAGGGCTTGCATTGCCGGTCTATACATAGGTATTTCTCTTCATAATCATGTAAGTTTAGAGACTGATTGCGCTTTTGTGGTAGTGTCTCTTGCATCGGGGGACTATGACAGGTCTAATATGCGTGACCTGAAGATGAAAGCGTTGAGCATCTCGAAGTTGATCAACAATCTTCAATTGTCAAAGATTAGCCGTTCGGCCAATAAGGTGGCACACTTAATCGCTAAGTATAACTTTGACAATAGATTAGATGGTATTCTTGTAAATAACGTACTGCCCTGTGTGGTGAATATTGTATCCAATGAGTGTACTGGTGTGGCTGGTTAATTAATATAAGGTGGTGTTCAAAAAAAGTATATATTTGGTCAAACACTTTGCAAACGGTTGACGGGAGTAAAAAGGACCACAGGGAGTATCATGCATGCGGAGTAGGCAATTTTTTTTGCTCATTTATAGCCCGTCGAAGTCTCAAAGGGCGCGACCGCGCGAGGGAGGTGAAGGTCGTGGGAGGCGCGACGGTTGACGGAATTAAGTGAAGTTACATCCACGCGCCGACATGGTGTGCAAACAGGCATAAGCTATACCGTTAGGCCTACGATATGGGTCTAGTAGACATGACATCTAGTGGGTCCCGCATAGTTCTCAAGAACTCTTTGGGGGCTTGCAGCCGTTTATCCACCGGGAAAGCCAGCAACCCCACACCGTTCGCACGCCCTACTCGTCCCCGTCTTCTACCTCACAACAGTTCGCTCCCAGTCATCCCGTCCTTTCACATTAGTTCGCTCCCAGTTTTTGCGGGGTACAACAGTTCAACTTCTCCTAACCCTCCTCCAAAATCCATGGCCTACCAAATCTCCATGGTCGCCGCTGAGTACCAGGTTAGAGCCATCACCAGCGATCAGTTCATCGTCATCTAAACACGTGGAGCCGCGACGGTGAAAGCATGGCTTGCTCGCTTCCTACGCATGTTCAACAGTTCAACGGATGAGTGGGTCGCTGGGCTAGATGTTGAGTACACCACTGTCCAGGGACGAGAGAAGGATCTAAAGGACGAAGAGAGGAAGAAGCCCGCCATGATCCAGGTTTGCGTAGATAAAGTTTGCTTGGTCTACCACATATGCCATGCCGATGTTGAGTGCCAGGATTTTAAGAACTTCCTCAAGGACAAAATAGTGAAATTCGTTACTGTAGGCTTTAAGAACGACAGGGATGTCCTGCGTCGGATAGGTCTCGTTGTAGGATAGCACTTCGATCTCTAGAAGGCAAGACTGGTGTCCTCCTCCCAACCTTCAATGCTGACCCTGGCAACATCCATGATTGATGCTACGTACGCTAAACTGAAGAAACCTCATCATGAGTTTCATCATGCATGAGAGTCGAAGACATTAGATGAAGATCACATCTTGTACGCAACAATGGATGCCTACCTTTGTTTAAATATCTACATGGGTTGGATGAAGAAGCAGAGCCCAGTGTCCAGTTCAAGCAAAGAAGCGTTGGCGAAGAGGAAGAGGAAGAGGGACGAGGACGAAGTCGAGGACGTGGACTCGGACTCCGAGTAGGTGGCAGTGCCGTCGCTCATGCTGGTTCTACTGCAGTGTCAAGCTGACTAATTGCTTAGTTTATTTTCAAGGGTGTGTTGTGCTGAGGCCCCAGCAGAACTATGTTTATGTTCTTTCTCGTTATTTGAAGTGTTTAGTACGTAGAGTAGTACTAGTACTATGTCTTACTACTGTTCTTGTTGGTACTACTGCTCGTACCTTCGTGTTCCTACTATACTTAATATGTTCGTACTAGTAGTATAATTTGGGTCAGTCGATTTGTGAAAGAATTTCGACGGAGCGAAGGAAGAAGACGGCAGAACAGGTGGAAGAAGCCCTTCTAGCCATCCATGTTGCATCAAACGGCTCACATGAGTCGACTGACCCAAATTGCTCCTTGAGATTGCTGTATCCACGTGGCATTCAAGGTCTCGAAGGTAGATTCCACGTCCGCACCCGGTTTGTGGGCTCGACGCATGCGCGATCGGCTTCCGCCGCGACAGCCACCATGCGAGCATCCTCCGCGCAGGCGGAGACGACAATGACATGCTAGTTCCTCCTCGCCGGCGTGCTAGAGCATGCGCTCGTCCTCCTCTTTGTATGATGCGTGCATAGACGCGGCTCCACCAGCTGCTCGCGTGCTTGGCAGCGCGATAGCATGGCGAGGAGGGACTGCAGACGACGTGAGCAGGCGAGCCTTCGGCTTCATGGCACATGGATGGCGGCGACACGACGGTGATGGGCGAGAAATTGTTGGCCGGAGCAAGCGGGCGCCGGAATGCACAACGGCGGCGGCGGCATATTGATGAGTGCGCGTATGGGAGCTTACTTTAGTTCTATATGAGGTTGGTCAAACTTAAAAGAAAACCGTACTAGTACACGTAAACATTAGACTTAGGCAGCGCTTTTTTTATGTTAGTACCACAGCCACGATACGGAATCCTGTGCAAGCGCGTGAACCGCGGCCGCGCGGTCGATCGAACGGTGCGTCACCATGTCGCGCTCGAAGGACACCCACCGAACCTTTTTGTGTGTGTGAAAACAATCCTCGAATATTACTCAACTTTTTTTTCCTGGGAAAGTTCTTGACGCCGCAATATTTCCATATATTTGAATTTAGCTCAAGTTTGTGTTTATTTGGATTTGGACGTTTTAGGTGCGCCCCAGGCTTTTTAATACTTATTTTGTGTGTGTGACTGAGAGAGAACGTGTGTATGTGTCCATATGTGTGTTGTGGGGGAAGGGCAATGTGGAGATGGTGTGCATGTGATACAGACATAGAGAGGTTTGAATGTGCAAATGATCATGCATGAGTGAGACATAGACAGATGCCGATACGTTGTGTCTACATGAGAGAACGGTCTTCTAGTTTACTTGTGTGTGTGTGTGTGTGTGTGTGTGTGTGTGTGTGTGAGAGAGAGAGAGAGAGAGGAGCATTAGTAACACAACAACCATCTCCCTCGATTCGTCCGTCCCTCGCACGATCGCATGCAACACATGCATCAACACACACATTTTGACACCCTCACTCGGCCCCTTCCCACCTCAAGGCCCGCGCAATATCTTTGTGAATACCCATTTCTCTCCTTAGGTTTGTTTTCGCTCAATATCTAACACACACACACACACACACACACACACAGCACAACACACACACACACTCCCCCGAGCACACAATTCATCCCCATCCAAGGTTATACGGCGACCACTCTCGCTTGTGCTTCTTTGCACCCCAACATGCACAACACCTCAATCTTCAAATAGGGCATGGAGCAGATCAAAGACGGCGACCAGACCGCGCTAGAGAATGCGGGGTCATTTGGAAGCAGCATGATGTGACGACGGCTGACTGACTCCTCCCCCACCCTCTCTCTCTCTCCTGCACAAAATTACCAATCCCTCTCTCCCTCGCACAAAATTGTCAATCCCTCAACCCATGAGATCCTTCCCCTCTCGTCCATGTTTTTCCAGCTCTCTCGTCAAACATGTTGTCTCTTCTCCTTCCATGTATACAGAATCACGTATATTACATGTCTCCATCTTTCTCACAGACCTAACTTCTTCCTCTCTCTTTCTCTTTCTCTCTGTCTCTGTCTCGTTAGGTTTGTCTCCTACTCTCTCGTCCACATACATACAATCTTTCCCGCCCTATCTTCTCCATCTTCAAAAGCTCTCTCTGCACGTTTCATTCACACAATGGGATATGTCAAAATGTTGCTTCTATAATGGCTGATGTAGAGTTTTGGTTGTTTTTGTTGCATCCTACAAAGTAATAACTATGAAATGCATTTAGATTCTCATTTGACTGGGATTATGTGAGTTTGAGCATGTTGTGAAGTACTATAGACCTTGTATACATCTTGGTATTCGACAATGATTGTAACTATTGAATTGTATAGACCATTACATTCGAAGTCAATAGCCTAATATATTTATTTCACAATTTCAACAAATGATTAGTTCACTACAAACTAAGAAAACAAATGTGTACTCCCTCCATTTTTATTTAAGCCCGCGTATTAGCATTGGTCAAAGTCAAGTTTTGTAAACTCTCAGAAAGCTTATAACAAAAAATATTACCATATACAACAACAAAAAAATACCATTAGATTCATTATCGAATGTACTTCCACATCATACATATTTGTTATGGTAAATGTTTATATTTTTATATAAACTTGGTCAAACTTTAGGAAGTTTAACTTCGGTCAAACCTAATATGCAGAGTTTACTACTACTACTTGCTAGTTGCTTAGCCGAATCACTCAACACGCCACACGGGGAGTCCAGTGTCACAAAATTTTGAGGTCGGCGGAAAAATCTCCCGCGACCCTGATTCGAGCAGTGGGAAGTTTCCATCATAGCCTTCGGAACAGGCCTACGGACGACGCTTGGTAGGGGGCTGTTTTCGTAACTTCAGGTTCACCCTACCCAGCCAGCCCCACCCCGACACCCAGCGTAGTACACATGAATACTCCCCATTTTCTATCCCCACCGCAAAATAGACTTCTCCACGGCACCGCAGCCTTCATGCTCCTCCCCTTTACATTGGCGCACTCATCCACCGCAGCGCATCTGCCTCATCGACGACCTTGTACGCCGCACTGGAGCCGGTCCACCGTTGTCGTCATAGACGGAGCCTCTTCCCCGGCATCGTCTTCCACGGTCTCGGATCTGCTTCTCGGAAGACGACGCCAAGCGCAGAAGTACCACCGTCGTGGACAATGAACTGACTCCCGTTGCCAACCATGACTCACAGAGGCCGCCGCGACCATCGTTCTCCTCCTCGATTGGTAATGTGTGTATTGAATCACTTAGAAGTACATGTGCAGTTCCAATTTTGTTCATACCTACCCTTCAATTTTCCTGGGTGCTATTGTTCCCGTAAAAGTAATTGGTTATAGCCTCCATTGTCCAACAGAATATCAGCTTGTAATTGTGCGTCACTCCTGTATCGCGCTGTGCTTGGGTAGGTTTTTCATCTGCAACCAGCAGTGTGGCAAATGATGGGAAGGTTTTTAGAACTAGCAAGATGCCCATGCGTTGCACGCAGCAAGATGCATTTTTATGAGTAGTTTATCTTGTGGGAGAAAAGGATGAACAAGGGAAGGCCTTATTTGCAAATCTGGAGAGGGGTATGTGTATCTTTTTGCAAAATTCCCATTTGTTTCCTTCCTATCTGTTAGATATAAATCGGACGGCCTATATTGCAAGAAAAAAAAGTATAGAGAAAAAAAGTAGACAGTAAACGAAGTAGAGATAAATATTAAATATTAAATATAAAATAAATATAACCGTAGAGAAGAGAGTAGAGATAGCAGAGACGTCGAGAAAGGATCACGCGCGTGCGGGAAAAAGCGGTCGGGCGTGCGCTAGTTTTGGCGCGCGGCGTTCGGCGCGCTTTATAAAATCCAACGTCCTCCCACCGCTCTGTGCCTCGCCACCGCTCTCTCCCCGCTCTTTTTTGCCTCGCCGCTGCCGCGCCACCATGCCGCCGATCGCCGAGAAACTTGGGGATACCGCAGCGTCCGCACGTGCCCCTCCGGCGGCTTCTCCGCCGAGATCCGGTTCTGCGGGATGCGCCTCGGCCTCGGCAATTTCTACACTGCCACCGAGGCCGCCCGCGCGTACGACGCGGTGGGATGGCACCTCTGGTGGCCTCATAGAACACTGAACTTCCCCAACGTGCCAACGCAGGAGCGGGCGCAGGAGCTCGCACCTCTGCCGCGGCTTAGCACCGACGAGGATCATCGCGACAACCGGAGGCGGGAGCATCGTCTCGGCATCGCCGAGATGGACGAGGAAGCCATTGCGCTATGGCGAAAACACTTCCCGCAGGACATCATCAACGAGCGCGAGTTCTACGCGCAAAAGAGGGCGGAGAGGGATAAGAGGAGGGCGGAGCGAGCCGCCTATCGCGAGGACAAGCGTAGGCGAAAAGCGGACGCTCAATTCAACATGAGGCTAGGAGCAGCGTTGCCTTGGGATCCGACGACGATCGGTATCTTCACGCCTACAGTCAGACGTCGGAGGAGGACATCATCGAGGAGCAGTTGGACGACGAGGAGTAGTTGAATTATCTTTTTTTTATCTATCTATGCTGAGAACTATCCTCTACTCTCTAGTATCTACTTCTCGATCTCAGCACTGTAAACGCTTTTTTAAAGCGCCGCGCGTTGCGATTCTGTTGGAGATGCTCTAACATGGCAGACGAGTGCTTTAATGTTGTCCACAAGATGCCCGAGTATTACTAGTAGTATTTTTCTTGCCATGTTGAGATTTTGAAACCACGAGTGTGAATATGCAGAGGAGCAATGAAGACCAAACACGGGATATTTGGGACATCTTCAAGGAGCGTGGCAAGTTAAAGAGGAGCTGCACCGAACCTGTAAAACGAGCTTTGGTAAGTAACACCCTTTCAATTACTTTCGTTTAGCCTCGTGTTCTTCGATGTGTATATGTTGTAGTTTTTGTTTCTCTTAAGCGTGGTGTTCTTCGATGTGTAATAAGAAGAGTCTTAATCATCCTAATGCTTTCGTTTTTAACTTGATGTAGGAAGTGGGTGTTCTCACCGTGTAGTCTGTTTTTATATTTCTTTTCCTTTTGAATTCACTTCTCCGAGTTCTGTTTATCTCGCTTCTACTAAATGGATCTAGGTTTCTCTGAGTATTGATCTAAAAAAGAAGTAACTTCATGTCAGGAGGCAGTTCCTGCGAGGAGGGAAGTATGGTCAACCTCAAGATCATGTTTCCAAAATGAGGCTGGATTACACACAAGGTGCCAGTTCCCTAATGATGCTGGATTAGACACAAGGTGCAAATTCCCAGATGATGCTGGATTACACACAAGCCAGGTGGAGTCGTCAGTTGTTCGTGTCCTCGTGGCATTAGTAAAGGCTGAAAGAAAGCGTGCAGCAGCCCTTGAGAATGTAGCTGAGTTCCTAAAGAAGCGAAAAGAGCAATCAAATGCTCTCTTCACCCAAGCCAAAGAAGAGATGGAAGAAGCCAGAAATAAGCTAGCAGAGGCAGAGAAGGCTACGCGTCTCCTGCTATCCAAAACTGTTGTCAATACAAAATTTCCTTCATAATAGCTAGGTTCAAATGTTTATCCAGTCAGCATGCCTGTTGTGATGTCTGTGCATCTACTGATGTGGCACAAAATGTTTTTTTGGGTCATGTAAAAATAGCAATTACTTTCCAAACAATAACAGACGAAGCATTGGACATGGTATAGTTCACGCGCAAGCCCGACATTCCAAGTCCAACTTCCACATCAAACTCATGTTCATAGATATCTGCACAATCATACATAATGTCCACAACCATGATTCACTTCAAAGCCAAAAAATGTGAGGAGAGTTATAAATAAAGAAAAACCTCTACTAGTTCTTGCTACCAGTGCGAGCACAACAAGTCAAGACCATGCGTAAATTAATTATATTTTAGTCATTTTTTGTGTTCTAAAATGCCTGCCGGCTCATGGAAGGACGTGTTGCCGGCACAAGCGCGGATTTAATGAAGGCAGGCGGGGCAGTCTTAAGCTGATTGCACGCAGCAAGGAGGCGTGCTCAGCCGGGCCTGCAGCGAGTGCGGCCCTCTTGGCCGGCGCGCCGGTTCAATGCCTGCGCTATGAGAGGTCGCGTCTGTGTCAGAGCAATCACTCCCTCCAGTCCTTTTTTGTTTGGGTATAACAAAATCTCGTTTTCCATTCACATTTTTCAAGTAAAATTCGTGGACAAACTTTGACCTAAAGTACGATGGGGACTAGTAAACCAGAATGGAGGTAGTAGTTTTTTTTAATCAAAGAAGGGTTTCCCCTTCCGATTACTGAAAACCAGCATCTAAATCTAAACCATAGTATTTGCCCTATAACTACCAGGTTCAACATCTCGTAACATAAACCCATACAACCATACACCAAGGAGGTACGTAGTACTATGAATTCCATTTTCACTCCATACCAATCGTTCTAAAAACTACTTACTACTTATAACGTGACATTTAAAATCGGAACTCTTAACCCCGCTAAAAAAATTATATTTTATACGTGGCTACTCGATCTGTGGCAACTGGCGAGCCACCACGCTCCAAGTCGTTCACCTGTGGTCCCGACCATCAACTCCTACAAAGGTGCTCCACCACGTACCCGGTACCCGCGAATGCAGCAATCGTGCACCTAGGGTTTTAGGGTTTATTTGTTAACGTCGCCTTTACGTAACACTCATGTGTGCGAGACAGCGAGAGGCCGACTGCGTGCGTGCACCTCTTCTCTTTGTATATGTACTCCACCGTTTGTCTGGTGTCCAAAAAATTATAATAACTACTAGCAATGTGCCAATGCGTTACCACATGATCAAAGTAGATTAATACATATTCATCGATTTGTTAGAAAAAAAGTCTAGTTTTGAAATACGTATATCACTAAAAATATGTTATGTTTCACTCAAAATATATTCCTTTGGCGGTTTTGATGAGATAAGGGAGGCATGTTGTTGGTTTCAAGATTCGAGAAGTGGTATATGTCTAATTTCTACTCTTACTAGCAAGATGCCTGTGCGTTGCATGGAACATCAAAATCTTGTGGGAGAAAAGGATGAAGGAGGGAAGGCCTTATCTGCAAATGTGGTAAAGAGTGTGGGTAAATTGCCACATTTGCAAATAAGGTCTTCCCTCGTTCATCCTTTTCCCCCACAAGATAAACTACTCATACAAATGCATCTTGATGTTCCGTGCAACGCATGGGCATCTTGCTAGTTGTTGCAAAAAGCCCATGTGTGTGAGAGAGAGGGAGAGTGGAGGAGGACGGAGTGCATGTGTGACAAAGACACAAGTAGTGTGTGTGCGGATAGGTATCAGCTTAAAATGAGGCGATAGTGTGTGTGTGCACGATCGAGAGGGCGTGTCTCAAGAAGGGAAGAAAAAGCTACATAGATACAAGGAGCGGGAGAGAGACATGTATGCGATGGTGGAAGCATGAGTGTGCGGGTGTATAAACCTATCTAGAGGCTAGCTAGTCTATAAATGATTGTGAGAGAAATACGAGTCGGGGTGCAAAAGTGAGAGTTTTGTGTGTGTGAGAGAGAGACGGTAGTCGGGAAGGGGAGTGGAAGCAGGAGTTGTGTGTGTGTGTGTCTGTGAGAGAGAGAGAGGAGACGGTAGTCGGGGTTGTCTGATCAGTGTCAGTCTGGGATGGAGACGAAAAGGAGACCGCAACAAATGTTGTGTCTACAGGAGAGAGAGAGAAAGAGTAATTTTAGTGGTATGAGTCATATGTGGAGACATATAGGGTGTGTGAGAGAATCCCATAGAGAGAAAGACAAAGTGAAAGACGAGTGGAGACTGTGTGTGTGGCGGTGAAAAAGAAAGCTTAGGTACCGAGTGATACCAGAGAACAGTAGAGACGTGAGACATAATGAAAACCGTGTAATATATAATGATAGGGAGAGTGTGACACCTCTCAAGGGAGACATCGAGAGACCATGTTTGCGAGGATAGGAGAAACATGAAGTGAGCATGCGGGTGAGCTGGAGAAAAGAGAGTGATGGCTACCTGAAGGAGCATGCATGCGAGAGAGATGGGCGTGAAATGAGTGAACAAAAAAGGGATTCAAATATTTGAATTCGAGATGATGATACATGTAATCCATACTTGAACCAAAATTGATCTATCAAACATGCATACTCATATGAATTCACGCACATCTATGTTATTTAATATGTAGATATTACTGATCCATACATTTTAGTAGAACATAATTTGGTTAAATTTTTTCGAATTCAACCTTAAGATTTCGAGATCGTTGTATTTGTAAATCATATTATACATATAAAGGAGCAGAATTCTTTGTTGTGCTTTTGAAAGTATATGTAAAAAATGATGTATATAGAATGTAATTCCAATTGAAAATGGATCCCGCCCGGAAAAAAAATAGTAGAATACAAACGGGATTCGAATTGAGTTGCACGATAAACGTGCACTGTGTAAAATTTGAACGAAGCGGGGAAAGTCGCAGTAACCGCCCGAAACCAAAATCTGCGAGATGGAAATCACTACTGCCTATCCCTGCCGCGCAAAGCCTATTTGCTGGATTTCTATAGGTTTCGATAGGGGTAGGTTTGTAATTTCACCCAAACGTGACGTAACCGTCTCTCACCCGGATTCGTACACGGTGTGCGCCAAAACACAGTGTGCCCTCGGCCGAAATCGACTCCCTCCCCGATTCATATTCATACACAGTGGGCGCCAAAAACAAACTCTCGTCGGCAAATATTCGGTGTATGCGAGATTACCATCCTATCCCCAACCGACTAATGTTGCTGTGACGTAGTAGAAATTTGAAACGGGGGCTAAGTTTGTAAATTTCCTCGCATTTGAGACAAGCGCGCCCTGAATACATGGTTCCCCCTTCCTCTCTACCCCCCTTTTCCCCATTCGTACTCCATGGGCGCCAAAACACCCTCTCCACCCCACCCTCCTCCGTCCGCCGCCGTCCGCCACCCCATCCACCGCCGTCCTCCTCCACCATGCCGGAGCTGATACCCCGACGCCGCTATCCATTACAAGAGATCGACCTCTGTCATCCACGCCTTCGGACCGGGATCCTTGCATCCCGTCCTCTCGCTTCATCCCCGCCGTCGTCCACCTTGCCGGCGCCGCTCCTACGACCGTCTCGTCCACCGCGCCCCGCCGCCACCGTATACCCTCCTAGATCTGCTTCCACGCCGCTGACAGCCATCGCTACCACCACACCGTTAAATTCTCAGCAGATGCATACACGGCGCCGCACCAGAGGCGGTACTCTTTCGTATCTGCTCACCTTATTTATCGTAGCAAGAAAATCGATCGCCACTACTTTACTTTGATTTCGTGTCTTGGTTGTGAAGTTGCCTTTGTCCGGTTTGCACCTTCAGGTCCGCCATGGCACGCTCAACACTATTGAGGGAGTCCTGGACTAGGGGGTGTCCGGACAGCCGGACTATCAATATCCGCCGGACTCCCAGACTACGAAGATAGAAGATTGAAGACTCCGGCTCGTGTCCGGATGGTACTTTCCTTGGCGTGGAAGGCATGCTTGGCAATACGGATATGTAGATCTCCTACCATTGTAACCGACTCTGTGTAACCCTAGCCCTCTCCGATGTCTATATAAACCGGAGGGCTTTAGTCTGTAGGACAACATACATCTCAACAATCATACCATAGGCTAGCTTCTAGGGTTTAGCCTCCTTGATCTCGTGGTAGATCTACTCTTGTACTACCCATATCATCAATATTAATCAAGCAGGACGTAGGGTTTTACCTCCATCGAGAGGGCCCGAACCTGGGTAAAAACAGTGTGTCCCTCGTCTCTTGTTACCATCCGCCTAGACGCACAGTTCGGGACCCCCTACCCGAGATCCGCCGGTTTTGACACCGACATTGGTGCTTTCATTGAGAGTTCCTCTGTGTCATCGCCGATAGAGCGGATGCCTCCACCCGTCTTCAAAGACGGTGTTTTCGCCGGAGGGGCCTTGGCCGCCAGCCAAACTATCCGGCTTGGTGGTTTTCTCATGACTGCCTGTCCGGCTGCCGCTTCGGCAATGACTTCTCAAGTCGTCGGAAGCAATCTTCGCGTCAGCCCTAAAACTGCCGAACAGTTAGATCCGATTGAGCTCTCGTCTGTTAACGAGCTCTTGGATCGCATCGCCGCCCTGGGAGTCGCTACGGACTATAACCAGATCGGGCTTAAAACCGATCTGAGAGAGATTAACTCTCCCCAGGCCGCCCACCACGTCGTAGTGGTAGAGGAACAATACGGCAACTCTTTGCCAGTGTTGAAGACAATTCATGTCCGGATTCCCGAACCCTCCCTTCCAGATTCCCGCGGAGGGACGGACTTCGATCAAACATTGAACTCAAAATCATGTATCGCCCCGGACTCGCTGGATTGCATCTAGCAGACCAAACTTCCGAATTCGGAAACTCCTTGGCCTTTGAGCCTCAAGATGGGCAGGGATCCGGATTTTATTCCACCGACCCGCCCAGACATATGCGATCTATCTCTAATACGGCAAGAGCCTACTGAAACAGTACATCACTACTGGGCCAGATTCCTCCTGGTTATGGACAGGATAAAGGACTGCCGAGAGGAAAACGCAATATCAATCTTCTGCAATAACTGCACGGACAAGGGAATACTAAACGCCACTGATCGTCGCAAAATTACACGCTTCACCGATCTGGCATCCATTGTACGAAAGTACTGTGCGATGGAGAGTTTCCGGAAGACCGAAAATCAATTTTGGGATAATCCGGCCCCCAAACCCAGTCTGCAGTAAAAGGGCGCCTTACAATCAGGCCCCAGACGCAAAAACAAAAAAACAAAAACCCAATAAGGGAAGCGGAACCGTACTGGAGGGATGGCTCAATGGACCCTGTAAACTTCATAGTACAGAGGGAGCCGCCCCAACACATAGCCTTCGAGCATGTTGGATATTACGGCAGGTGGCCAAAAGTGGCGAAGAGCTTCTAGCTCCGGGAAACCATTCCAAAAATACCAGCACGGTATCAACAGTCTTCGAGACTTTCGCATCAAATAATATGCGAAAACGAACAATCCGCGAACTCGCCGAAGTCTACCAAGTAGCAACAACAAATCCATGGAGCGACACAGCTATTACCTTCAATGCCAGCGACGAGCCCACATTCAGAACAACCAGAGCCCCAGCCGCACTGGTACTTAGTCCCATAGTGGACGGCTTTCGACTGACAAAAGTCCTCATGGATGGCGGCAGCGGACTAAACCTCATTTATGAGGAAACTCTGTGAAAAATGGAAATCGATTGGAGCCGTATTGAGCAAAGCAGCACAACCTTTAGAGGAATAATGCCTAGCCGGGAAGCGCGCTGCACCAGAAAAATCACACTCGATGTGGTGTTCGGCTCTCCGGACAATTACAGATCCGAAGAAGTCACGTTCCAGGTGGCCCCGTTCAGTAGTGGGTATCACGCCATACTAGGACGAGAGGCATTCACAATTTTTCAAGCAATACCTTATTATGGGTACATGAAGCTCAAAATGCCTGGGCCCGGCGGAATAATCACTCTCACTAGTGATCCGGACATAGCACTCCGCGCCGAAAATAAGACAGCCGCACTAGCCCTGGAGGCACTATCCGAAGCCCTAGCGGCAGAGGAACTCACCGCGCTGCGCTCTATGGTGAACAGGGACGACGTGATACTTGACCAAAGATCCAAGTCCACCTCCTTCAAACCAGCAGATGAGATAATAAAATTCCAGGTCCATCCAACGGACCCAACAAAGACGGCCTCCATCGGGGCATAGTTGAACCCCGAAGTTGACGCCGCACTGCGTGAATTCCTTCGGGAAAATTGGGATATCTTCGCCTGACATCCTTCGGACATGCCCGGAATCCCTCGCAGGTTGGCAGAACACAGCCTAAACATCCTAAAAGGATTTAAGCCAGTCAAACAGGCTCTTCGACGATTTTCCGAGCCCAAAAGACAGGCAATGGGAGAAGAGCTAGCCAAACTATTGGAAGCCGGATTCATTAGAGATATTAAACATCCGGACTGGCTAGCAAATTTGGTGATGGTACCAAAGAAGGATAAATCCTGGCGCCTCTGTGTCGATTTTAAAGACCTCAATAAAGCTTGCCCAAAGGATCCCTTCCCTCTCCCCCACATCGATCAAATTATCGATGCCACAGCAGGGCACGACTCGTTGTGCTTCCTGGACGCATACTCTGGCTATCATCAAATCAAGATGGCGGAAGCAGACCAAGCCGCAACGGCATTCATCACTCCATATGGACCATTCTGCTTCAACACGATGCCCTTCGGACTCAAAAATGCCGGCGCAACATATCAGCGCATGATTCAAACATGTCTGGCCACCCAGATCGGCAAAACAGTCGAGGCATACGTAGACGACGTAGTCGTCAAAACAAAACACGTCGAAACTTTAGTAGACGATTTGAGGCTCACATTCGACAACCTCAGAGCATATGACATCAAGTTGAATCCGGAAAAATGCGTTTTCGGCGTACCAGCCGGAAAGCTGCTGGGCCTCATTGTATCCGGTAGAGGAATTGAAGCAAATCCAGCTAAAATCCGAGCTCTGTCACAATTGAATATTCCAAAAGACCTCAAACAAATACAAAAATTAACAGGATGCGTGGCAGCCTTGAGCCGCTTTATCTCCCGTTTAGGAGAAAAGGCGTTGCCCCTCTATCGCCTCCTCAAGCGCACCGAACACTTCAAGTGGACGGATGCTGCCACTGCCGGACTCGAAGAAATAAAGGCCATATTGGCAACAAATCCGGTCCTGGCTGCGCCCACTTTGGGCGAACCAATGTTGTTATACATCGCAGCAACGCATCAAGTTGTAAGCGCGGTCCTCGTCGTCGAACGAGTGACAGAAGGGCATAAATTCCCTCTTCAAAAACCAGTGTACTATGTATCCACTGTGTTAACCCCCTGTAAATCCCGTTACCCGCACTATCAGAAGATAGCATATGCGGTGTTCATGGCGTCTCGAAAGCTCCGGCACTACTTTCAAGACTGCTCGATAACAGTGGCCTCTGAAGTACCACTCAATGACATTATAAATAACCGCGATGCAACGGGCAGGATAGCAAAATGGGCCATCGAGCTCTTACCATTCGACATCACTTACAAACCTCGACGAGCTATAAAGTCACAAGTTTTGGCCGACTTCGTCGCCGAATGGACTGAAGCCGAACTCCCTAAAGAGTACGGCGCATACTCCAATTGGACTATGCATTTCGACGGCTCCAAAATGTTGGCCGGACTGGGGGCTGGCGTCGTACTGACGTCCCCCACTGGAGATACAGTCCAGTATGTACTTCAAATAATGTACACGGACTCCAACAATGCAGCCGAATACGAGGCCCTGTTACATGGTCTCCGGATGGCGGTCTCCATGGGCATTCAACGCCTAGAGGTGCGTGGGGACTCAAACCTTGCAATATCCCAAATAAACGGAGACTTCGACGCCAAGGATCCGAAAATGGCAGCATATCGCAACACTGTCCTAAAAATGTCAGCTCGGTTTGAAGGACTTGAATTTCATCACATAGCCCGAGATAATAACCAAGCGGCCGATGTCCTGGCACGCATCGGTGCAAAATGTGATGCTGTCCCTCCAAATATCTTCCTGGAACGGCTCTTCAAGCCATCCGTACTATGGGAAGAGGAGTCCGGTAGCGATAAACCGGAGAAAACCGCACCAACCGGTGATTCGGCAGATGACATAACACCCTCTGCCCACGTCATAATGGCAGTAATTGCCGTGTGGGCGGAACCTTTCCTAGCCTACTTACTTAGGTAGGAACTTCCCGAAGACCAAAACGAGGCCTGCTGCATAGTCTGGCGATCGAAGCCCTACAAGGTCCATGAGGGAGAACTTTACAAGAAAAGTACTACTGGAGTCCTTCAAAGGTGCATCTCCGAAGAAGAAGGGCGAAACCTCCTGGCTAAAATTCATGCCGGACTAGGCGGACACCACGCAACAGCCCGGGCCCTTGTAGGAAAGGCATTCCGTACAGGATTTTATTGGCCGACGGCTCGCGCAGACGCACAGGACTTGGTCCAGCGATGCGTTGGTTGTCAGCTCTTTGCTAATCAGAGCCATATGCCACCCACCACCCTCAAAACCATACCCATTACCTGGCCGTTCGCGGTTTGGGGGCTTGACATGGTTGGACCCCTTAAAGGGGGAACCCACAAGAAAAAGTACCTATTGGTCATGGTGGATAAGTTCACCAAATGGATAGAGGCCAAACCGGTCAATAAGGCAGAGTCTGGACCAGTGATAGACTTTATATCAGGGGTGGTACACCGTTACGGAGTCCCCCACAGCATGTCACCGACAACGGCACGAACTTCACGGCCGATGAGGTTAAGTCATGGTGCAAAAATATGGGCATCAAGCTCGACTATGCGTCAGTCTATCACCCTCAAACCAACGGTCAAGTGGAAAGAGCAAATGGTCTAATAATGAGCGACATTAAACCCAGACTAGTGAGGTCACTCACTAAATCCGACACACACTGGGTCGAGGAGCTCGACTCCGTACTCTGGGGGCTGCGGACAACGCCTAACCATACTACCGGATTCACACCATTTTTTATGGTATACGGCGCAGAGGCAGTCTTGCCCTGTGACATTATTCATGACTCACCTCGAGTGCGCATGTATGAGGAAAGAGAGGCCGAGCTTGATCGGCAGGACAGCTTGGACACATTGGAGGAAGAACGGGACGTCGCAAAGACTTGTTCCGCATTCTATCAGCAGCAGGCCCGAAGATATCAAAGCAGAGAAGTACGGGCCAAGACTTACAATGTTGGTGAACTAGTTCTACGCCTGCCGGACAAGAAAAAGGACAAGCTCAAGCCCAGATGGGAGGGCCCCTTCATTATCGATCAAGTACTGACCGGTGGACCATACCGTCTGCGAAATGCGTCGGATAACCGACTTGAGCCGAACCCATGGAACGCAGCCCGCCTCCGACGATTCTACGCCTAGCGCCGGACTAAGAGTTCGTCCCCTTCCCCAGTCCAAACTTTCATACTTCGGCTGTCTTTTGTTTCTCTTTTTTATCCTTTTCACTTAAAAGCCCTCCCGGGCCTATTTTTGCATTCTTTTCATACGCATGATCTGCCATCCGCACTCATTATTCCTGGGGGCTTCTTTTACAGAAGCTTAATTATACGGGTTTCATACCCAACACGTGTGTCAAGCTTCCACATGTACCTTTTACTCGCCATTATATGCATCGATATGACTTAAATTTTGGCCAAGCTGGGTTGCCTGGCTCCTGTGCTTACCACTACGTTCCCGATTGTTCGGCTAGGAGGTAAAGGGAGCACCTCTGCGATTGTTACTGCCGGGTCAGCCGGATGTGTACCTCAGACTGGGTGAAGCCGAAAGCTAGCGTTCTTAAAGGAATATTCGGTTGGTGATTTAAAAGATGACTTTTTACCTATTTTACCTATCTGCCCCCAGATGTTTTACTGCTTTCTTTGCAGTCCGGACATGCACTTTAGGGCATGCCTCCCAGCGAAAGGAACCCTTAACGAAACTATTCTCCCTGGAAGATGTTTCTTACTAACCATGTAATATAACATAACTAGTTGGGCACTTGTCTGATAAAGCACTAATGACCCCTACGCCTGGTCTCCATGCATACCCCGGTTTTTTCATAACCGAGAAGGTATTCGGACACACTCCGGACTCTAGGGTCCCGAGGTCGAAGCGAAAAGGTCGGCAAAGACAAACGATCTACAATCCGGCTAGAAGGCATTTCACATGTCACTTTAAAGGATAACATACATTGTCAAATTTATTTATTGTATTCCTCCTCAATCCCGTCTAACAGACTGTCTAGTTTACAGTCCCGTTGGGAAAATTTAGCAGCCAACTCTACTTGGCTGTACACTAAACTCACAGGGATCTCCTTCCCATCGGGCCCCACTGGTCCGACTTCGGCCATATGGTTGGGGTCCGCCTTCTTGTACCGCGTCTTCACCATGGCCCAAGCCTCCCTGGCACCTTGACGGCAAGCCGAAATCTTCCACAAACGGAAGCGCTGCCGCACTCCCTGCAGCTTCTCCGCAAGCTCCCCGAGTCCCTCGGGTAGGGTGAGGGCTGGCCATAAAGCCTGAACGACGCCGCTCATTGCCTGCCGAACTCGTTCGAGTAGCTGCAACAGTTCGGGAAGTTGATCACCCATTGATATGGGCATCTCCTCTGCAGGACGACCCGTGAGTATACCTACAAGACATATCATGTCAAAATACTTCCTCACCGAACTCTTCTTTTCAAAAGAGTTCGCTCAAGCACTTACTATATATGCTGCGACGAAGCCGTTGATTCTCCTTGACGGAGCCGGACAGCTCGGCCTGTGCGCCTTTCAGCTCTTCTCCGAGCTTGGCGTTGGCATCTTGGAGCTTGTTCCTTTCCTGCTGAACCCTATTCAGCACACTCTTGCCGGCCTTTAGCTGGCGCAGCAATGCTTGCCTGTCCGGATCTTGTCCGGCGGTACCTGCAATGTCATTATTAGACTCACGCGCACGCCGCACAGCGCTTATATTTATTAATAAAAATGTGTTATCAGGAGGGGGTTTTCCGTCTCCTCCTGCGGCAGCAAGTGCGGCCTCAAGTTGGGCCTTGCAATCTTGCAGCTCCCGAGATAGCTGGGTGTTCTTCTTGTTAAGTGCCTGAAATTTACAATGATCCTTAAATCAGTTAGCATAACTAATTTCAGTCTCGGGGGCTACTGGTATATACATCCATTAAAATTCCCTTACCCGTATGTCTTTCACATACTGCTCTGTGGCTCTGGTAAAACCATTTTGAGCAGCACGGAGATGCGCGTCCCCTGCGTTAAAGGCATCCAATGCCTCAGGGGAAAAGCACGCTTCTTGAAATACTGTCCTGCAGCGCCTATGATTCATAGCGCTCTCCACCTCAGACTTGGTGGCGGACAGCCTGTCGGTATCCTCCATTGGAGAAGGAACCGGCTCGCGTCTTGCGCTTGCCTCCCCCTCCAGTCCGGGCGCTAGAGCCTAGCTGGTGTTGGTCGGATCGGCAATTCCTGCGCTCGCAGTCCGGCGAGCGCTTTTTCTCCTATAAAGATCATAAGCACTTAGACGTTTCCTTGGAACGTTGCTCCAAAAATTCAAACACGAGCTATACCTCTGCGGCAACGTTTCCGTCCGCACGGCGCTCCTTTTCCTCCTGCTAGTTCGGACTGACCTCTGTAGGTCGGCCGCCGCAGGCTCGACTTCCTGCCGTAAAGGCGCTTCCTGCAAAATACCATCGTTCGTGAAGGTCAGAAATAGGCAGGGATGCGATGACGGTGTCCGGACTTCGGTCGTGGTCACCTGGGAAGCCGGACTTAGCCCGGGGTAGTCCGCCGTAATGGCGACCAAAGCATTGTCTATGCTGAGCTGGTGATACACCCCGTCGATCAGCTCCACCTCGATGTCCGGATCCTCTTTGGAGGCCGGACCCAGGGATCCTTCTGGATCCTCGGGTTGTGGAGCAGGACTCACCATGCCCTCCACAGTCCGGCGTAGACCCTGCGCCGAAGACATAATGTAAGAAGCTTAAACTTCAAAAGCACGGGTATAGCCCTTCGAGGTGTTCGCTTACCCATCCTCTAGGGTTGATCATGGAAAACCCATCCAAAGGGTTCGGGCGAAGGAAGTCCTCCTTCTCCCCCTTGTACAGGCCGGACAGGATCTTCACCAGATCCTCGGTCGAATCCGGCCCTTTGCGGCCGTGCCGGGTAGCATCGTCTTCCCCGTTGAAATCCCACATGGGGTGGCCTCTGTATTGCAGTGGCTGCACCCCTCGCTTGATACACGTCGCCATGACTCCAATCATTGTCAAGCCGGAATGAGCCATTAATCTTATCCGGCCCATCAAGTAATGGACGCTCTTGTCTTCCTCCAAACGGGGGCTCCGCGGGCGCCAGCTGAGGCGTTTCTTCAAGGGAGCAGCATCAAACTCCGGGAGGCCGATCCGGACTGGGTCGGGCAACGGAGCGTCTACTATATAAAACCACTCCGAGGGCCAGTCTTCGAGCGCCTTCTTGGGAGTGCCGGATAGGTATGCGGTCCCGGTGATGCGCCATATTTCCGCGCCGCCCACTTGATATATGGACCCCTGGTGAGAACGGGGTACGAGGCAAAACAGCCTCTTCTACAATGCGAAATGGGGCTCGATGCCCAGGAATAGCTCGCAAAGAGCTACGTAGCCCGCGATATGCAGCACAGAGGCGGGCGTGAGGTGGTGGAGCTGGAGTCCGTAGAACTTCAGGAGCCCGCGGAGGAACGAATGTATTGGAAATCCGAGCCCCCTTATCCGATAGGGGACAAAGCACACTCGCTCCCCCTTATTGGGGCTTGGAGTGTCCTCCGCCTGCCTCCCACCTTGATAAGTAACCATTCCGGCCCGGACTGGGACCATGAAGGCCGGAGGAAGAAACCCCTCCGTTTGGAGCTTAACCAGCTCGTTGTGCGAAACAGAGCATCTCCTCCAATTCCCCGGTGGTGGGCTGGGAGCGCGTGAAGAAGAGCCGCGTTGACGATCCATGGTGGAATGGATTTCTAGGTCAGAGGCGCTTCGATGGAGTATACGCGGGAGGAAGACGGTGCGATTTGGATCTGGATTCTTGCCTCTTTTATAGGCGAACGACTCGCACAATTAGGGGGTGAAATGTAAAAGACACCCTGGCTTTTCGCATTCATGCGACGCGTGGAAGAGGGCCATTATTTGGCGTAGAAGCCGAGGAACACAGTATTCAAGATGAAGCCGGACACTATTTGGCAGGTACATGGAATTTGAAGGGAGAACCCGCCTTGCAACGCCGAAGACTATAAACACGCTGGACTTATCGTCATTGAAGCCTGGTTCGGGGGCTACTGAGGGAGTCCTGGACTAGGGGGTGTCCGGACAGCCGGACTATCAATATCCACCGGACTCCCAGACTACGAAGATAGAAGATTGAAGACTCCGGCTCGTGTCCGGATGGTACTTTCCTTGGCGTGGAAGGCAAGCTTGGCAATACGGATATGTAGATCTCCTAGCATTGTAACCGACTCTGTGTAACCCTAGCCCTCTCCGGTGTCTATATAAACCGGAGGGCTTTAGTCCGTAGGACAACATACATCTCAACAATCATACCATAGGCTAGCTTCTAGGGTTTAGCCTCCTTGATCTCGTGGTAGATCTACTCTTGTACTACCCATATCATCAATATTAATCAAGCAGGACGTAGGGTTTTACCTCCATCGAGAGGGCCCGAACCTGGGTAAAACAGTGTGTCCCTCGTCTCTTGTTACCATCCGCCTAGACGCACAGTTCGGGACCCCCTACCCGAGATCCGCCGGTTTTGACACCGACAACTATACTCCCAATGCTTATGGTTTTCCCCTTTTATATTCCACACTAGTTAAATCACAGTAGACTAAATTTCAAAATTGGGTCAGTCAATTTTTCAGAGCTCGCCGGAGTTCACCGGTGCAATCCAAGGGGCTCGGGTGGTTGTGGGGCCTTGCCGAACAAAGAAAACTCGACGTGGGTGGGGGGTGGGGGTGGCGGAGGAACACAGGCGGTGGGGGCCGGTGGTCTGGCCAGCGGCCCATGCGGTGTTCTGTATGGGAAGAATCAGAGACGAGGAAGAAGAAGGGTTAGGAGACGTAGGATCTTCATCCAACCGCCTGAAATGGTCGAGAGACAGCTGGGAGTTGCATTCTTAATGCGCTCTGGTTCATCATGTGTGGGCACTGCGCAACCAACATTTTATTATCCAAAATCTGCTACCATGTTCCTCTTCCGTTCTTCTTTAATATGTACTCTCTCCGTTCCTATATACAAGTCTTTGTATAGATTCCACCATGGACTACATATGGAGCAAAATGAGTGAATCTACACTCTAAAATGTATCTGGATACATCTGTATGTGATCCATAGTGGAAATCTCTACCAAGACTTATATGTTGGAACAGAGGGAGTATGCTAGTAGTACAGTATGTTCCTTGTACTAAAGATGAGCAGGGACATTTGCAGTGTAGAGGTCTATACGGTCGGTTGTGATGGACACGTTGAGCCTCTTTGATTCGTAGGATCTTGTAAACATAGGAATCCTATAAGAATAGCAAGGAAATGCGCGGAGCTGTGTCGCCTTTGAGATTTATATTGATATTAACAGTACCGCACCTTCACTTGAAGAGAGCTGGTATCCGAAGCCTTTCTAGCCGTACCGGCAATACTAGCACATATATTCCAGCAAGTTCCACTTTGCTGATTTTACTCTGATGCTTAAGGTTTTCCCGTTATATCTGCACTGTGATCTGTTTAGCTGCTTTGTGTCACACTAGCAGCAGTCCACTCTTGAAGCTAAACACTGCAATGACTTACAAAATTGGCACCAAGGCATTGAGTGCCATTCTGGATGCAATGAAACTCATACGCTCCCCACCTGTTGACTCTTGTTCAGAATATGATCCTAATGACTATTCTAACCTCGAGGAGTCAAAGGCAGATGGCCTGTCCTGTTCACCCATCAAGGTGCATGTTCTAATTTGGCAATGTTTTATTGATTGCGGGTATCTTGCATATGTTGTCTTGCATTTCTTCTACTTTGTTGCACCGCCATCTGCTTAGTCTACTCATCATATATGTCGAGATGCCATGCCCATCCATTATCAATACATATTACATCTGTCATCATACCATATTTTTCCACTCAAATGCTGTTCGTGTGCATCAGACATCAAAAAGGAAGAGGGTGATTTCTGAACCTGAAGGAGCACCAGCAAAGTCCTTGAAAAATGTGGTGGTGCCGGAGAAATCAGACAGCAGCCCACTTATATTGGTTGTACAACCAATGACACAAAACGTAGGACCGACTCCAGCAGACTGTACCCATACTTCACTGGCCACGCCACTAGCCCCACCACACAGGACCCGCACTCTAGCAAAAGGTATACAGATTTCATTTGCCATAGCACCAGCTGTACCACCAAAACATCCCACTCCAGCAAAAAGTACAGCAAGTCCACCGGCCGAAGACCTATCCCAACTACATAGACGGCCAATTCCTGCAGATTGGAACCCCATTCCATTTATTCCCAGTTTAAAAGATAATGCTTTCAATGTTGTTAGGGACTACGTGCATATATTCCCATCATGGGAAGATTATTGTGAAGACAAACAACATTTTCACATCTTCCTGTCCAACTTACGTGTAAGTGCTATTATTCATGGTTATTATTTTCCTGTTTTCTGCTGATTGAACACATCAATGATTAACATTACATTGTTGTAACTAGGCGAGGGTCAATCTGGATAGTCATGACGAGCAAAGCTTGCTTGTGCTTTTCAAGGAAGCATTGCAGCAGTATCGGTGTTACCTGAGGAAATCACACTTTGGTGGCAAATCTATAAACGAATTTCTGGTGAAGTCTCATGTGCTAAATTTAGAAGACATTGAACGGAAAAATCTTATTATGCACTGGTCTCGTTCCCAGGATGACGTACTGTCTATTAAATCACATGACAATTTGAACTTCTACTTTTCCGCATGTGCCTTACGGATCTTGTTTGCAGGAAATCTGCTCGAAGAAGAATTCCGGTTTGAAAAGAACGACAGGATATCGCAAATATGTTGCCCGCTGCTTTGCTCTTGTTAGTACCTGTTGTCCTGTATCACTATACTTGCATACATACCTGGTTCATTATGTGACAGCAGTATGCATGATAGCTTTCTTATCAATTGTTCGCTCCAAATTATCTGATCTATATGAATGGTTACATTAGTGTAGAATATATCCAATGCCAATGTTTTTTTAGCTCTGGATTGTTCTTGTAAGTACATGTTGTCCTTTATCAGTGTAGTTATAATGACAGGTAGTTGTTCATGTACCATCACTCTACAGCTTATTTTCCTTTACCCTCCATTTTCTACACATCATATCTATATTTACTCTTACCATAAGGTTGGTACTGAAGAAGTTTAGCTGTGCATTGCTCTTGGATGTACCTTTTGCCTGTATCGCTGCACTTACATTTATAGCTACTTGGTTAGGTAGCATCACTCTTCATCTTATCTTAAGTATTCTCCATTTTTTCGTATATTATCACATCTATATTTACTCTTAACAAAATGTAGAATAAAGGAAATGCTTATGAAGAAGATTCTGTGGTAAACTTCTTGAATTGCCCCCCCCCCCCATCAGCATGGACAAGGCCTTTATAGAGCCTGTCTTCACCAATAATGTAAGTTTGTCCATCTCAAGCCTTCAAACTTTGTTGTATATATTTGGTTAGGCATGACTGCAACAGCTGTTTATTTTTGGTGTTTGCATCAAATTGCATGTTTAAAGTTTATTATGTAGTTCATAAACAAAAGTTTGTCCTTTCTCAATTTAAGTTTTCAGTTGTACAACCAAGTTCCTTATTCATACCATGTAAATTAAACTATACAGAGCAAGTGATCTTCTTTTGCACTGCATGTATGCTTCTGTTCTTCATCCGTAATCCAGTGGTGTGGTGAACCTACCCACTACAGCACAATGTCATATTCTGCAATGTCTTAACTATGAACAATGTCATATCATTCTACTACTCCCTCCGTCCGAAAATACTTGTCATTGAAATGGATGTATCTAGATGTATTTTAGTTCTAGACACATCCATTTTGATGACAAGTAATTCCGGACGGAGGGAGTATTATTTAAACCGTCTCTTTATTTGCTAATCTAAAATGGGATAAATTGACAGCACACTAACCCTTGATACTTATGAGTTCTTGATCTGTAATCCAGTGGTGTCGTGAAGCTGCCAACTCCTTCACAATGTCATTTCCTGCCATGTCTTGACCTGAACAATATCATATTGTGTTAATGCAATTTTAAACTGTGTCACTTTATTCGTCAGTAAGAAATGTGATGAATTGTCAGCACTGATACTTTTATGTGCAAAACCTGTCATTTGTCTGCTTGTTTATCTTTCAGAGTGAGGAAGATTTAAGTGTTGAACAAGCATAGTCTCATCATCTTGCTCAGCTGCTTGCGCTGCAGCTCCCCAGCAAGGCTAACCTTTCTTGACTCTATTGAAGTGCTGCCGGTTTTGTATACTATTTTGTCGGCGTGTTTATTTGCACTGGTGGCGATCTTTGATGCCCAGTGTATGTAATCTGCTGTCTGCTTGTGCTTTATTATCATAGTGGCGAACTTTGATGCCCAGTGGATGTAATATGCTGTAATTTCTTTATTGTATAGTCTAGGTTTTTTCTTATTCATGATGCTGCAGTTATTTTACTGTATATTTATCCTGTCTTCGCAGTAAACTGGCTAAACCGTAAAATTATGGTACATAATCGGGCCGTCATGCAATCACGATGTAGGTTGGGCCTGAAACATGCCGAACAGCTGACGGGCTGGCAGCAGCCCGAAATGAACCCCGGCCCATGATTGTGTGAATCAAACCACGGGCTTTTAACAGGCCAAAATTGTCTTGGTCCTTGTTTGGCCCAATCAGATATCGGCTGCGAGCATGCCGGATGCAAACCAGGCCGTAGTTAGGCCCAACTATATGACGGGCACTTAACAGGCCGAAATTAATATAGGACCGAAATGTTAAACGGGTCCTTAAGAGGCCAAAACTAATGTCAGGCCGAATTACTAAGTGGGCCTCTAGCAAGTGGGCCCAAAATCATAGTGTCTAGTTGATGGGCCGAATCTAATATGGGCCATAATTGAGCCCATAGCCTCTTAAAGGGCCGTACCTGATATGGGCCGTAATTTGGCCCAGAACATGGTAGGATTTTAATGGGCCGGATCTCATATGGGCCACTATTAGGCCCGGAACGTGGCAGGCCATTAATGGACCGGATCAAATATGGGCCGGCATTTGGCCCAAAACATGGCAGCCAGTTAATGGGCCGGCCTACTAGGGTCCTCAAATTCTTATGGGCCTACAGCTGGGCCGGCCCATTAATGTTGGTGAAATCTCATGGGCCTTTAGACGGGCCGGCCCATTACGATCCGCAAGAATCTTGTGGGCCTTTACCTGGGCCGGCCCATTATGGCACACAAAAATCTTGTGGGCCTTTACCTAGGCTGGCCCATTATGGCCCGCAAAATCTTGTGGGCCGTTAGCTGGGCCAGCCCATTATGGTCCGCAAAATCTCGTGGGCCTTTAGCTGGGCCGGCCCATTATGGTCCGCAAAATCTTGTGGGCTTTAGTTGGGCCGGCCCATTTAAACTTGATGGGCCGGTCCACGTGTCAACATATCATAGGCGCGTCTTGCCCATTGGATGAGTGACACCTGTGCTAGCGCGGACCTGACACGTGCCTCCTCCAGCCAATGATGATTTTACACATGGAAAATCCCCATTGGTCGGGGCTGTTAACGGGTTATCGGATCCAAAACCCGACCCGATAGCTTAACGGCGTTCCGTTACGGTGGATGTCACGTGTCGGTCACCCTTGACGAAAGCACTTCTGTGACGCGTGATTTATCGTCATGGAAGTGGACACTTCCGTGATGATAATTTTGGTAATGTCATGGAACACTTCTGCGACATCACAGGTGTGACTATCTTGATTCTGTCATAAATTTGTCATGGATGTACATGCATGACAAAAAACGCAACCTACTATGACAAACACGTATCATCACGGAAGTGTATTTTTTTTGTAGTGTATGCATGACAGTTATTGTAAACAATGGAACTGAACATGTAGAGCAAAAGAGACGAGGCTTCCGTGGCAATAAAATTTCATGCAGACGTCGCTCCATGGTAGGCACAAAGGCATCCCCCCTCCACGCATTTCGGGTTGTAATCGAGAGGAAGATATCTGTTCTGAGGGGGATTCAAAAGGAGAAGACAACTCCTATTTACCCCCTGAGGTCTTCGCTCTAACTTGGCATGCTGATGTTGGTTATATCATGCATATGGTGTCTTGCATTGCTTACTTTATACATCAAATATGTCATCTGCTTAGTTTATACATCCTTTGTGTGAATGCCATATGTTTAGTTTATTCATCGTTTATGTGAATTATGCAACACCATCTTGTTTAGCCAGACATCATATATGTGAATTTTGCAATGTCATCCTGCTTAGCCAGTCATCTTATATGTAAACTATATCAGGCCATCCATTTTTTCTGTTACATATTACATTTATCAACAATATTAGTACATTCAACTGCTCTTCGTGTGCATCAGCCATTTGACACAGCGATGGCAAATTCTGGAGTGAAAACAAGGTCTTCAGAGCAGACTATGCTATCTGACGAAGCGCATATCTCACTAGTTACGGAGGATTCGGAGACAGATGACCAGTCC
>LT934120.1:24684004-24737317 GCA_900231445.1 Triticum turgidum subsp. durum
CTCTAAGTTGGCAGGGTTATGTTGGTCATATCGTGTGTATGGTGTCTTGCATTGCTATGTCACTTGATTAGTTTAGACATGCTTTGTGTGAATGCCACCTATTCAGTGTCTAATTACCATATATGTGAATTATGCATTGTCATCTTGTTGCAAGACATTATATATGTGAATTATACAATGCTATCTTGTTGCAAAGGCATTATATATGTGAATTATGCAATGCCATGCTGTTTAGCCAATCATAATGTATGTGAATTATATCATGCTATCATTTTTTTGTATTACGTGTTCCATTTGCCGACAACGTTTGTATATTCAACCACTCTTCCTGTGCATCAGCCATTTGAAGCGGTGATGGAAGTATCTAGAGTGAAAACAAGGTATTCAGAGCAGACAATGCTACCTGCTGAAGCAGACATCTTGCTGGTTACAGAGAGCTCCTCGGAGGAGGATTCAAAGACTGATGACCAGTCCTATTTCCCCCCTGGAGTCTATGCTCAAACTTGGCAGGGTTATATTACCCATGTCATGCATGTTGTCTTGCATTGCTTAGTTTTTACATCTTATATGGAATGCCATCTGCTTACTTGCTTACTATATAAATCATATATTTGAATTATATCATGCCATCATGTTTACATAGTACATACACATCATCTATCTGAATTATGGCATGGCAACCCATTTAATAAAGACATCATATAGTTATATCATCTCATCCTGTTTAGTGTTTACAGTCATCATATTTTGAATTATGGCATTCTATCCGTGAATGTATGTGAATTATGGCATACCAACCTATTTAATAAACACATTATATAGTTATATCATCTCATCCTGTTTACATAGTCTCATGTTTTGAACTATGTCTTTCCATCTTTTTTATTTAGCCATCATAATGTGAAATTGTGTCATGCTATCCTGTTTAGTTAGCCATCATATATGTGAAATTGTGTCATGCTATCCTGTTTGGTTAGACAACATAAATATGAATTATTTCATGCCCTCTTTTATTCCCCACTATCCATTGCACCTGTCTATCATACAATGTCTATACTTTCAATTACTTTTCTTGTTTATCAGCCATTTGAATTGGAGAGGGTGATGGCAGTATCTAAGGGAGTAACAACACGGTCTTCAGAAAAGATAGTGCTACCAGTTGATGCAGATAGAACCACTGTTGTACTTGCCCAAGGACCAGAGACACCACACATAACCCAGACTCTCGTAGATTGTACCCCTACCCAGTTGGATAGAGAACTAGCTACACCCCTTCTAACCCCAACCCCGGCAGATAGTAACCCAGTTCCAGTTGACGCAGCACCGTCTCCACCACAGAGGACCCAAACACTAGCAGTTAGTAAGGGAACTGTAGTGCCCAAAGCACGAGGACCACCACTCCGAATCCCAACTCAACGCTTAAAGGAGAAGAAGATTTGTTCTTAGGTCAGGTTCTGTAGCTATGGTTCATACTCCTTTGCTCTTGCATTACTGTATTTACTCATACCAGCTATTTTCAAATTTGAAGGATGGAATTGAAACTCCAATGGCGCAACAGGTATGTTTTAAACCTGTTTCTTTAACTGGTTTGCTGTTGTAACCCGCTCTATGTTGATTTTAGTTTCAATTGAATAAACAATTATGTTCTCATGTCATGCACATTACAAGTGTTAATATTGCTCTATAGTTTCCCACACTTATATTCTGTCTATTCTGCTTTGTCTTGAACATATATTATTTGAACTGTGTCTCTATCTTGATTTGGCAACAAAAACTAGAATGATAGACCATAAAGTGACCATGGTACATAGATATATGTCTGTTTCATGCTGTTATCCTGTCCACTTTACAACTGAACTCATTTACCAAAATGAGTTCCATATACAACATGGTAAACATGTGATGTGTCTGCTTGTTTCTCTTTTAGAATGCGGACAAAATATTGGTGAACAGTACCGCGTTATCCAATGGTAAAGGAAGTAATGCAGATAAGGTTCAAGAAAGTGAGACATCCCTGTTGGTCTCCAAGAAAGCTGATAAAAACTATCTTGACGATAGTGAGAGAACCCAAAAGTCCTGTCTTGATGTAGTGTTCGACTTACTGGGCACTACGGCTAGCACAAGCTCTTCGAACTCGCTGCGTGAATCAGTTCGTCTTCTTGAGTCTCAACTTCAAGTTGAAAGACATCGATCAGATGTGCTGCGACAGGAAGCTGAAGGACCGAGGAAGTCCCTGCAGAATTCAGATGCATATTTCCTGGTGCAACAGCAAGTGCTGGAGGATTTAAGCACCAAACAAGAGAAAGTTCATAAGCTTGCTAAGCATCTTGCCAGCATTATGGGTACCCAGGATATTGTTTCTTGAGATCTTCTGAAGTGGTTTTAGTTCTGGATTTGTTTTATTGCGGTGTTTATTTGTGTTGGTCGCCAACTTTGACAACCAGTGTATATGATATGCTGCTTTGTTCCCTATATTTGCACTGGTGGCGAACTTTGATGCCCAGTGGATGTAATATGTGTAATAGGCGTGATAGCCTAGCGTTAGTTGCTTGCTTATTTATTTCCTTGTTGTCTTGTTTATTTGTTTGCTTGTATTCATTGCAGTTCTTTTTCCGTGGTTTGCTAGTGGCTGCAATAACCTATTTTTTAAAACTAGGCCACAATAACCACGGGCTAATATTTACTATAGTGACACTGGGCCTCCTACGGGTCGTAGAAACAGTGGGCCTTCTATGGCCCGTAGAAACATGGGCCTTCTATGGGTCGTAGAAACAATGGGCCTTCTACGGGCCGTAGAAACAATGGGCCTTCTGCGGGCCGTATCATCAATGGGCCTTATACAAGACGTATGATCGATTGGCCAAACATGGGCCAAACAGACCGCATTACGGCCGTAAACAGGCTAGAGTTGGAATCGTTCGTTCATGGGCCGACCATAACGAGCCATCGTTAATAGGCTGTATTTGATGACACTATGAAAACGGCCTAACGTATTAACGGACCATAAACGGGCCGACTATAACCACGGGATGAATTTGGCCCACAAGCAGAAATTGACAGTAACGGGACGTAAGTAAATGAATGCTTGAAATGAGCCTAGGAATAAATGGGCTCTGAGAAGGCCGAAAGATAACATGGGCAGGAAACGGCCCAATGGAATAACGGGCCGTTAATGGTACAAGGTGATACACTGTTCATTACGGGCCGGTTTCACCACGGGCCGTTAATGGGTGTAAAGTGATACGTTGTTCATTACGGGCCAGTTTCACCACGGGCCGTTAATAGGCCAAGAGTTACAAAGGGCCTCATATGGGTCGAAAGACGTCATGGCCGTACATGGGCAAGAAGTGAAAACAGGCTGGAATCATATTGGATGGCCTAGATGACGCTACTGGGCCTAATTCGGATAGGGCGTAACGGGCCTTGGGTTAGCGGGCTGTAAATGGGCTATATGCGAACATACCGTTAACAGGCTTTCCATTGTCCGGCCCACCACCTTTTGACCAAGTCAAACGGGCCGACCTTTTCACAGGAATGGGTCTCTGTTGGGCCGTGCCCCGTGTCGATGTATCATAGGCGCCTTCTGTCTAATGAGTGGATGGCATCTGTCCCAACGATGAGCCGACACGTGTTTCCTCCAGCCAATGATGATTTTACACGTGGAAAATCCCCATTGGTCAGGGCTGTTAACAGGTTATCGGATGCAAAACCCGACCCGATAGCTTAACGGTGTTCCGTTACGGTGGATGCCACGTGTCGGTCAACCTTGACGAAAGCACTTCTGTGATGCGCGATTTATCGTCATGGAAGTGGACACTTCCGTGATGATAATTTTGGTAATGTAATGGAACACTTCTACG
The DNA here is from genome assembly GCA_900231445.1 of Triticum turgidum subsp. durum. NCBI lineage: Eukaryota > Viridiplantae > Streptophyta > Magnoliopsida > Poales > Poaceae > Triticum > Triticum turgidum. The sequence continues at coordinate 24,687,865 of LT934120.1, forward strand.
ACAGCACAGGTATGACTATCTTGATTCTGTCATAAAATCGTCATGGATGTACATGCATGAAAAAAATGCGACCTATTGTGACAAACACGTATCATCACGGAAGTGTATTTTTTTGTAGTGTATGCTATGCTCGTAGACGTGGTTTGCGTGAGTGTATCCATGACAGATGTGAGTATTGTTAATTAATGGTTAACTTAAGGTGGCTACTTAAATACACATCTGGGTGGATTGCTTGAGGCACCCTGGAATACCCAATGATTGTCAGGGCACCTAGAGAATCCAGTGTTGTCCTAGGATTATCCCGGAGTACCCGTGTGATCATCCTACGGTTCGCCACCCAGGCTCAAAGGGATCATAAGATTATTCATTCTAGAAACTTCCTTGTGGAGCCATGATGACCCACAAGTGTAGGGGATCTATCATAGACCTTTCGATAAGTAAGAGTGTCGAACCCAACGAGGAGCAGAAGGAAATGATAAGCGGTTTTCAGTAAGGTTTTCTCTGCAAGCACTGAAATTGTAGGTAATAGATAGTTTTGTGATAAGATAAATAGTAACGAGCAACAAGTAAATAAAGTAAGTAAAGTGCGGCCCAATCCTTTATGTAGCAAAGGATAAGCCTGGACAAATTCTAATAATGATAAAGGAGCTCCCGAGGACACATTGGGAATTATCGGCAAACTAGTTTTCATCACGTTCATATGATTCGCGTTCGGTACTTTGATAATTTGATATGTGGGTGGACCGGTACTTGGGTACTGCCCTAACTTGGACAAGCATCCCACTTATGATTAACGCCTATTGCAAGCATCCGCAACTACAAAAAGAAGTATTAAGGTAAACCTAACCACAACATTAAGCGTATGGATCCATATCGGCCCCTAACAAAGCAACGCATAAACTAGGGTTTAAGCTTCTGTCACTCTAGCAACCCATCATCTACTTATTACTTCCCCATGCCTTCCTCTAGGCCCAAATAATGGTGAAGTGTCATGTAGTCAACATTCACATAACACCACTAGAGTAAAAGACAACATACATCTCATCAAAATATCGAACGAATACCAAATTCACATGACTACTAATAGCAAGACTTCACCCATGTCCTCAGGAACAAACGTAACTACTCACAAAGCATATTCATGTTCATAATCAGAGGAGTAATAATATGCATAAAGGATATGAACATATGATCTTCCACCAAGTAAACCAATTAGCATCAACTACAAGGAGTAATCAACACTACTAGCAACCCACAGGTACCAATTTGTGGTTTTGATACAAGATTAGATACAAGAGATGAACTAGGGTTTTAAGAGGAGATGGTGCCGGTGAAGATGTTGATGGAGATTGACCCCTTCCCGATGAGAGGATCATTGGTGATGACGTTGGTGATCATTTCCCCCTCCCGGAGGGAAGTGTCCCCGGCAGAACAGCTCCGCCAGAGCCCTAGATTGGTTCCGCCAAGGTTCCGCCTCGTGGCGGCGGAGTTTCGTCCCGTAAGCTTGCCCATGATTTTTTCCAGGGTAAACGTGATGATATAGCAGAAGATGGACGCCGGAGGCCCACCAGGGGGCCCAGGAGATAGGGGGCGCACCCTATAGGGGGCGCGCCCCCTGTCTCCTGGACAGGGTGTGGGCCCCCTGGCCTATTTCTTTCGCTCAGAAATTCTTATTAAATCCAAAAAGTTGTTTCGTGGAGTTTCAGGACTTTTGGAGTTGTGCAGAATAGGTTTCCAATGTTTGCTCCTTCTCCATCCAGAATTCCAGCTACCGGCATTCCCCATCTTCATGGTAAATCTTGTAAAATAAGAGAGAATAGCCATAAGTAATGAGATATAATGTGTAATAACAGCCCATAATGCAATAAATATTGTTGTAAAAGCATGATGCAAAATGGACGTATCAACTCCCCCAAGCTTAGACCTCGCTTGTCCTCAAGCGGAAGCCGAAATCGAAAAATATGTCCATGTGTTTAGAGATAGAGGTGTCGATAAAAATAAAATACGGACATGAGGTTATCATGATCATTCTAATAACAACAGCATATATAGATTTTGTCATATGATTTCCTATGCTCAAGTAACAAGCAATTCACAATGTCAAGTATGGTTCAAAAACTTCATTGGGAACTAGCAAACTATAATCTCAATCATTGAAGCAATTGCAATTTATCGTAACATCAGAAAGAGTCAATAATAGAGCTTTTCAGCAAGCTCACATACTCAACTATCTAGTCTCCTATAATTGCTAACACTCACGTAGTACTTGTGGTTATAGAGTTTCGGCCAGACACTAAGAAAGATTGGGGCTTATTGTGTTGCCTCCCAACGTATTCACCTTTAGGTGATGTCAACAATAATAGCCTATGCCAACTTACATCCAATTGGATATATATATATCATGATCTTTCAAACACGAGGAGCTTGCCAAAGGATAAAATAAAAAGGGAAAGGTGAGGATCACCTTGACTCAACCATAAAGTACAAACATAAAGTAAAAGATAGGCCCTTCGCAGAGGGAAGCAGAGGTTGTCATGCGCGTTTAGGGTTGATGCACAAAATCTTAATGCAAAAGAATGTCACTTTATATTGCCCCTTGTATGTGGACCTTTATTATGCAGTTTGTCGCTTTTATTACTTCCACAACAAGTTCGTACAAAGCTTATTTTCTCTGCACTAATAAGTCATACATATTTAGAGAGCAATCTTTATTGCTTCCACCGATGACAACTTACTTGAAGGATCTTACTCAATCCATAGGTAGGTATGGTGGACTCTCATGGCAAAACTAGGTTTAAGGATATTTGGAAGCACAAGTAGTATCTCTACTTGGTGCAAGGGATTTGGCTAGCATGAGGGGGAAAGGCAAGCTCAACACGTTTGGAAGGTCAATGACAATATACTTTAACTGAGATGTCAGAAAACATAAACCATTACGTTGTCCTCCTTGTCCAACATCAACTCTTTTAGCATGTCATACTGAGTGAGTGCTTCACAATCATAAAAGATGTCCAAGATAATATATTTATATGTGAACCCCTCTTTCCTTATCACTTCCTATTAATTGCAACTATGACCAAGGCTACGTTCATCAACTCTCAACAATTTTTATGCCTCATACTTTCTATGTGTGAAGTTATCACTATCCATAAGATCAATATGAACTCTTTTGTTCTTTCTACTTTCTCAAGATCATAGCAACATAGCAAAGCCCTTGAATCAAAACTAATCTTTATTATAGATAGCACACGGACTCGATTACATAAAGAGATCACAAAGCAAAACTCGAAACTACTTGATATCTAAATTTCAATCTACTAGATCTAGATACTACTAAAAGGATCGAACTAAATAAAGCGGTAAAGATAGGAGTGTGATGGTGATACGATGTCGGGGCACCTCCCCCAAGCTTGGCAGTTGCCAAGGGGAGTGCCCATACCCATGTGATTATTTCTCCTTCTTCACGGTTGGTGTTATGATCTTCTTGGTGATGATGCCCTTCAGGATACGGTTCTCCTCCTCAAGCTTATTGACTTGTTGTTTGAGGTCCATAATTTCTTTACGGAGCTTGACCGTAATGGCCAAAGCTCCTTTTACCCAAGGATGATGCATAGCTTCTGGAGAACACGTGAAACTCTTTTTCATATTTTCATAAGAAAGAAATCTAGAGTAGGAAGGGATGACCGAAGCAGGGACAGCCAGGCTAGGTAGCTCCCCCATAGTGAATTCTGCTTGGAGACGAGAGGTAACTTCTTGATCTTCCTCCATGGCATCTATCCTTTTCAAATCAGCCTCCATCTCATCCTCCGTTGATTGTCCAAAGTGATAGGCATCACTATTTGCTCATGGACCTGGCGTTGGGTGAGACACCCGGCTCTCCCCAACTGACTCCTGAGAAGACATCTTGCTTTATTTTGCAACAGGAACAGCTCGAAACGAAAACAGAGGATATTTGCGTGATAGTTGAATCTAATCCTTTTTATGACCTTCAATCTGAAACTGTTGTGGCACATCTTACCAAGTTAAATGATATAGCCACCCTGTTTACTAATGATGAGAAGTCTCGCTATTATTATATCCTTAAGATATTTCCGTTCTCATTAAAGGGTAATGCTAAGACTTGGTTTAATTCTCTTGATCCTAGTTGTGTGCGTACTCCCCAGGATATGATTTATTACTTCTCTGCTAAATATTTTCCTGCTCATAAGAAACAAGCTACCCTGCAGGAAATATATAATTTTGTGCAAATCAAAGAAGAGAGTCTCCCACAAGCTTGGGGGAGGCTTCTCTGATTACTTCATGCTTTGCCTGATCATCCTCTTAAGAAAAATGAAATACTTGATATCTTTTATAATGGACTAACTGATGCTTCCAAGGACTACTTGGATAGTTGTGCTGGTTGTGTTTTCAGGGAAAGAACAGTCGACCAAGCTGAATTACTATTGCATAATATGTTGACTAATGAAAATAATTGGACCCTCCCTGAGACAACTCCTGAGGCAATTCCTGAACCAATTGAGCCAACTCCTGAGCCTATTCCAAAACACCCTCCTAAGAAGAGAGGTGGTCTATTTCTTAGTCCGGAAGATGTGCAAGAGGCAAAGAAATCAATGAAAGAAAAAGGTATTAAAGCTGAAGATGTTAAGAATTTACCACCTATTGAAGAAATACATGGTCTTAATATACCGCCTGTTGAAGAAACACATTTCCTGATAACCCGACACAGGTAGTAAAGGTAAATTCCCTCTATAGATATGATAAAGTTGAAATCCCGTCTACTAAATTTCATAGCCCATTCTTAGATGAATTTGATGACTTTATGGCTAGACAAGAAAGTTTTAATGCTTATGTTGGTAGAGAATTGAAGAATAATGCTTTCGAGATAGGACGCTTGAGTGATTATATGGCTAGAGTTAAAGGTGAACTTAAACTCATTAGCAAATATGCTTCTATGGTTACCACTCAAGTTGAGCAAGTACTTAAAGCTCAAAGTGATTTGCTCGATGAATTAAATAATAAATATAACTTTGCTGTTAGAGTGGCTGCTAGAACCGGTAGAATGACTCAGGAACCTTTGTATCTTGAAGGCCACCCTAAGAGAATCGAGCCAGATTCTCAGAGAAATAATTTAGAGGCACCTAGTTCTTCCAAAAAGAAGAAAAAGAAAAACGATAGGACTTTGCATGCTTCTAGTGAACCTGTTGTAGACACACCTGAGAATCCCAATGATATTTCTATTTCTAATAATGAAACACAATCAGGTGATGAACATGAACCTAGTGATAACGTTAATGATAATGTTCATGTTGATGCCCAACCTAGCAAATAATGAAATAGAGGTTGAACCTGCTGTTGATCTTGATAACCCACAATCAAAGAATCAACGTTATGATAAGAGAGATATTGTTGCTAGGAAGCACGGTAGGGAAAGAGAACCATGGGTTCAGAAACCCATGCCCTTTCCTCCTAAACCATCCAAGACAAAGGATGATGAGGATTTTGAGCGCTTTGCTGAAATGATTAGACCTATCTTCTTACGTATGCGCTTGATTGATATGCTTAAAGTAAATCTATATGCTAAGTATATGGAGGATATCATTACAAATACAAGAAAGATACCGGAAGCTGAAATTTCCACCATGCTTGCTAATTACACTTTTAAAGGTGGAATACCAAAGAAACTTGGAGACCAAGGGGTACCGACTATACCATGCTCCATTAAAAGAAACTATGTTAAAACTGCTTTATGTGATCTTGGAGCCAGTGTTAGTGTTATGCCTCTCTCTTTATATCGTAGACTTGAATTGAATAAGTTGACACCTACTGAAATATCTTTGCAAATGGCTGATAAATCAACTGCTATACCTGTCGGTATTTGTGAGGATGTGCCTGTTGTGGTTGCAAATGTCACTATCTTAACGGACTTTGTTAATCTTGATATTCCCGAGGACAATAGTATGTCGACTATCCTTGGTAGACCCTTTTTGAATACTGCAGGGTCTGTTATTGATTGCAACAAAGGCAATATCACTTTTCATGTTAATGGTAATGAGCATACGACACACTTTTCGAGGAATCAACCTCAAGTTCATAGCATCAATTCTATTGGAAAAAGTCCAACTATCATTGTTGGAGGTTTTGAATTTCCTCTTCCTACTGTCAAGAAAAGGTATGATATTCTTATTGTTGGGGAGGTTCATATCCCGTTGAGGTAACTTAGTGTTATTCAAAATTTCTTCGGTTCCTTGTTATTCGAAATGAGTTTGTTAACAAGACTTGATCAACCTTGTTAGTGGATTCATTTTGATGATCATGAGATGGATGAAACTAGAAGGCACAACCTTCTGTACCCTCTTTTTACTTTCTGTTATTTAGAATAAATAAAGCAAAAATAGTATTATCTGTCTGTTTTCTGATTTATCCGTGCAATAAAAAATATCTTGAAAATAAAAGTGCTCCAAATGCCCTACAAATTTAGTATGATTTTTTATGGAATATTTGAGGATTTTAGGCACTGAAAACGCTGCAGGAGGGGCAAGCACCTGGCCACGAGGGTGGAGGGCGCGCCCACACCCCCTAGGCGTGCCCCCCTGTCTCTTGGGCCCAGGGTGGCCCCCCTCCACTTATTCCTACACCCACACACTCCATCTTCTTCCCAAAAAATCCCCATCCAGCTCAAGCACGAGTTCTAGCTCATTTTGCTGCGATTTTCGATCTCCTTGCTCAAAGCTCCATTCACAAAACTGCTTTGGGAGATTGTTGCTTGGTATGTGACTCCTCCATTGGTCCAATTAGTTTTTGTTCTAGTGCTTTATTCATTGCAATTTTTTGCTGCATAGGTGACCCTGTTCTTGAGCTTGCATGTCAAATTTTTGAGGTCCCAAGTAATTCTAATGCATGATATAGGCTCTAGGCACTTGTAGGAGTAGTTGCTACCAATCTTGTTTAGATTTATTCACTTTTATTTTGAAGTTACTAAAATTTCAGAAAATTTCAAAAAATGTTAAGGAGATTTTTGAGGGGCTCTTCTAGACAAGGCTCCCAGGAAAAACAAACTAAAGAGAAGGAAAAGGCCAAGTATAATCTTCCTCGCACAACGGAAGTACGGCCGTGTGAATGGCCCTGTGACGATTTCTTGAGAGAAGCCAGGGTTTATGAAGACTTTTATTCTTTGATTGAAAATGCTGGCCTCACCGACTTCCTCCACGATCGAGTCGATCAGTATCTCTTACTCACCAATACTTTCGTGCAAAACTTTTATTATTATCCTAAGAAGTCACCTCCGTCAGTATCATTTCATTTATATGATGAATTCAAGGAAATGTCTTTACGTAATTTTTGCGCGGTATGTAGAATACCCTTTGAGGGTAAATTAGATGAACCACGTGGATGGCTTTGTTAACACCATTACTGTAGGGGATCCAAAGAAGGGTTTCGACGCGAGAATCTCTAGCATACACTTTCATGTTTTAGGCTACTTTGCCTTATTTGCTAGTCGATGCTTAATTGGTCGTGGAAATAGTGGAAACTTCAATGTTCCTGATATTATTATTCTTCTCCATGCCTTGTTTGGTGATAATAATTTTAGTATGGGTGCTGTTATTGCTAAACGTCTAAGCCTGAACCGTACAAAGGGCCCCATCTTTGGAGGTATCTATGACGCACGTATTGCTAAACATTTTGAGATACCTATTAGGCACCATGAAAAAGAGGAGACAATATTGCCTCCTTACATTTTAGATTATAGGCGCATGGTAGCGCATGAGTTTATTTTATTTTATTTTGACTGGGGACTGCAGGGCTTACACCCCACAGCATTTTATTAAAACCAAGAACAGCAAGTACATAGAAAGGTTCCTTAAGAAAAGGAACAAAGCAGAAAAATATAAAAGAAAACTATGTACAATCTAACCTAAAAGAGAAGGAAAATGAAACTATACATGTCACCTCTCAAGGAGGAAGGAAATCAATCCATTTAAGCAGTGCCTCCCTGTGTTTTGACTTGATTCTGTGAGCCAAAAGGGAAATGTCATGGACAAAACCATTTCTCCACTGTCTGAAGGTTGGTCTGATAAACCTAAAAGCTTTATCATTTCTGACTTTCCAGATATTCCACCAGGTAAGAAACACCACTTCAGAAAAGAAAGGTTTATTGAACTCCTTTCTAGCATGACATGCAATCTGAACCATATCCTGATTATTGGGCCATGAAATCTGCAGGTAATTCCAGACTCTCATGCTGAAGTTACACTGAAAAAACAGATGATTCCTGTCTTCAAGAGTTCCTGTATGGCAAAGCACACATTCAGGCCCATCATTGTTCTTCCACTTCCTGTGCTGAATCATATCCTTGGTGTTTACTCTGTCCATAATGACAAGCCATGCAAACATTTTGATTGTCATAGTACAGCATGACTTCCATATCCAACATAGCAAGGGGTTAGTTGGAATTGGCTCATGGACCAGATCATAATATTTCTTAGCTGTGTATCCCGGTTTCTTTCCATGTTTCCAATACCAGCAATCCTTAGCATTAGCATCCAAGGAGATATGAGACAATATTCCAGAAAGTTGATTTAGTTCCCTATAGGCCATTTCAGATAATGGCAGAGAGAACATGCTATGAAACTCACCAGTTGCCATTACTTCCAGAACAGAAGAATTCTTTTGTATGCAAAATGAGAACAGCCTGGGGAATCTATCCTGAAGTGGAATGCAAGAATTATCCACTTCCCAGGAATCTGACCAGAATAGCAAGGAGTCCCCTTTTCCAACGCATACTGAAGACACAGCCCTGAATGTATCCATTAGCTTACATATGTCCCTCCACCAACAGGAGCCACACATAGCAGTGTCATGTGGGACTCTCTGATAATAATAACTGTCCCAGATCAAATGAACCCATGGAACATCAACTTTGTTATAGAATTTATTGAGGAACTTCATTAACAAAGCTTCATTCTGCAGCCCCGGGTTCAGGATGCCAAGCCCACCCTTTAATTTAGGTCTACATACCAGAGGCCATGCAGCCAAAGAGTTCCCCTTTTCCTGGCCATACTTTCTCCAAAGACATTGTCTTTGTATTCTTTCCAGTTGTTTCAAAATCCCTTGTGGAATAGATAAGCTACAGAGGAAGAATATTGGCAATGAGGAAATAACAGAATTTACCAACTGCAGTCTGCTACCTTGTGGTAGAAACCAAGAGCTAGCAGTCAACCTTCTTTCCATGCAGTCCACAAGTGGCAAAAGGTCCACAATTTTGGGCCTAGTGGTTCCAACTGGCAATCCCAGGTATGTGAAAGGCATCACCCCCAGTTGACATCCAAATTGAGCAGCAAGAGCATTGGCATATTTGGTATCCACATTAATTGGGTACATTGAAGATTTGTGGTAATTAATCTGCAAACCAGTTGCCAGAGAAAAGGAGTCTAGAACAGCTTTTAGCACCTCTAACTGAGCAGACTCAGCAGCCACAAACAATAATGTGTCATCAGCATATTGAGCGCATGAGTTTATTGTTGACAACGAAGATAAGATGCTTTTGTATAACCTGAGATTTAATAAGAAACACAATGAGACTATTATTCTGCCTGCACCTCTATTGTTTGATTTGACTGCAGTTAATTATCTTGTCACATCGGAAGCGGTGTACACTCATCGAGGCCAAGCATCCACTCCAGAGCCTGAGCCTGAGCCGGAACCTTCACTGGACCCTTATCGTGCATCATCTTACCAGTGGGATCCGGAGGAGATGGCCAACCAGTGGTATCCTGATTACACCTCTCAGTACACCAGGGAGAGTAGCCACGGTCCTTGGCAGTAAACCAACTTAGGCCAAAGGCCTAAGCTTGGGGGTGTACGTATTTCTCACCGAGTTTACATTCATGTTCACACACTATTCTAGTTGTCGGTGCTCATACTCTTTCATTGTATTATCCATGCTAGCCAATTTTCTTTTTCTAGATTTCTTCTTGTGTGTTTGATAAACCTTAAGAAAAACCAAAAAAATAGTTAGTTTACCTTCCATGCTTGTAGTAGTAATTAAAATTAAAACCCAAAAAGATTTCTCGTTCTTCTTTTTACTTGTTGTGAGCTTTCCCATGTAAATAGTTTTATTTTCTTTTCTTTCCTTTGGGGGTCGAGAGTAGAAGACCATATTGAAAATGTTTAGTGGCTCTCATATGCCTGATTGTTTATTTAACTTAGAGCCCATATTACTTTTTCTTCTCTCTTGAGTTGAATGCTCGCAGATTCCAGCTTAGTCCAATGCATGTGCACTATTATTATACACATCATTCGGTCGTGCAAGTGAAAGGCAATAATGACGATATATGATGGACCGATTGAGATGAGAGAAGCTGGTATGAACTCGACCTCTTTTGTTTTGCAATGACCCTTAGAGATTATAGTTGCTTGTGCCATGCTTAATTAGCTATGAGTTATAATGGTTTACCTTGAGTGCCAACATGCTATTAAAGTGATTATGATGTGGTATGATGGGATGGTATCCTCCTTTGAATGAATTGAGTGAATCGACTTGGCACATGTTCACGCATGTAGTTGAAACAAATCAACATAGCCTTCATGATATTTATGTTCATGGTAGATTATATCCTACTCATGCGTGTACTCGGTGTAAATTAATTTTAATGCATGTTCATGATTGTTGTTGCTCTCTCAGATGGTCGCTTCCCAGTCTTTTGCTAGCCTTCACCTGTACTATGCGGGAATCATGCTTGTGCATCCAAACTCCTTAAACCCCAAAGTTATTCCATATGAGTCCACTATACCTTCCTATATGCGGTATCTACCTGCCGTTCCAAGTAAATTTGTATGTGCCAAACTCCAAACCTTCAAATGAAACTCCGTTTTGTATGCTCGAGCAGGTCATGTTTCAACTAGGGATGCCTGTATCTTCCATGCTAGGTGGGTTATTCTCAAGAGGACTCCTCATTCACGAGAAAGGGCCGGTAACCGGGATGCCCAGTCCCATGATCCAAAAAGATCAAAGCAAATCAATATAATTAAACAAAACTCCCCCAGGGCTGTTGTTAGTTGGAGGCACTCGTTGTTTCGAGCAAGCCATGGATTGATGCTTGTTGGTGGTGGGGGAGTATAAACTTTTACCATTCTGTTTGGGAACCGCCTATAATGCATGTAGTATGGAAGATATCGCCATCTCATAGTTGTTGCGTTGACAGTGCAAGTATGCCGCTCAAAATGTTATTCATCTCTATTTTAAAATCGAGCTCTGGCACCTCTACAAATCCCTGCTTCCCTCTGCGAAGGGCCTATCTATTTACTTTTATGTTGAGTCATCACCTTCTTATTGAAAAGCACCCGCTCGAGAGCACACTGTCAATTGCATTCATTACTGTTGGTTTATATTGGGTATGACTTGACTGGATCTCTTTTACCATGAATTACAATGTTTAGTCAGTCCTTGATCTTTAAAGGTGCTCTGCATTTATGTTTTGCGGTCTCAGAAAGGGCTAACGAGATACCATCTTGTTATATCATATTATGATTGTTTTGAGAAAGTGTTGTCATCCGAGTTTTATTGTTATTGCTCGCTAGCTGATTATGCCATTGATATGAGTAATTGAGAGACCTAAGTGTTATTGTGAGTATGGTTAGTTCATAATACTTGTTGTAAACTTGAATGTTGGCTTTACATATTTACAACAACAAGAGCAAACAGAGTTTATAAAAGTTTTTCTTTATCACTTTCAGTTTATCAACTGAATTGCTTCAGGACAAGCAAAGGTTTAAGCTCGGGGGAGTTGATACACCTCCAACGTATCTACTTTTCCAAACACTTTTGCCCTTCTTTTGAACTCTAACTTGCATGATGTGAATGAAACTAACCCAGACTGACGTTGTTTTCAGCAGAACTGCCATGGTGGTATTTATTGTGTAGAAAACAAAAGTTCTTGAAATGACCTGAAAATCCACGGAGATAAGTTTTGGAAAATATAAAAAATACTGGCGAAAGAATCAAGGCCAGGGAGCCCACACCCTGTCCATGAGGGTGGGGGCGCGCCCTCCCCCTGGGCGCGCCCTGTCTCGTGGGCCCCCTGCTGCTCCACCGACCTCAACTCCAACTCCATATAATCCGTTTTGCGGAGAAAAAAATCAGAGAAAAAGTTTCATCACGTTTTACGATACGGAGCCGCCGCCAAGCCCTAATCTCTCTCGGGAGGGCTGATCTGGAGTCCGTTCGGGGCTCCGAAAAGGGGGATTCGTCACCGTCGTCATCATCAACCATCCTCCATCACCAATTTCATGATGCTCATCGTCGTGCGTGAGTAATTCCATCGTAGGCTTGCTTTACGGTGATGGGTTGGATGAGATTTACCATGTAATCAAGTTAGTTTTGCTAGGGTTTGATCCCTAGTATCCACTATGTTCTGAGATTGATGTTGCTATGACTTTGCTATGCTTAATGCTTGTCACTAGGGCCCGAGTGCCATGATTTCAAATCTTAACCTATTATGTTTTCATGAATATATGTGAGTTCTTGATCCTATCTTGCAAGTCTATAGTCACCTATTATGTGTTATGATCCGACAACCCCGAAGTGACAATAATCGGGATACTTCTCGGTGATGACCGTAGTTTGAGGAGTTCATGTATTCACTATGTGCTAATGCTTTGTTCCGGTACTCTATTAAAAGGAGGCATTAATATCCCTTAGTTTCCACTAGGACCCCGCTGCCACGGGAGGGTAGGACAAAAGATGTCATGCAAGTTCTTTTCCATAAGCACGTATGACTATATTCGGAATACATGCCTACATTACATTGATGAACTGGAGCTAGTTCTGTGTCACCCTATGTTATAGCTATTACATGACGAGTCGCATCCGACATAATTATCCATCACTAATCCAATGCCTATGAGCTTTTCACATATTGTGCTTCGCTTATTTACTTTTCCGTTGCTACTGTTACAACTACTACAAAACTGCTATCTTTACTTTTGCCACTTTTACCATTACTATCATACTACTTTGCTACTAAATACTTTGCTGCAGATACTAAGTTATCTAGGTGTGGTTGAATTGATAACTCAACTGGTAATACTTGAGAATATTCTTTGGCTCCTGAGGGAGTCCTGGACTAGGGGGTGTCCGGATAGCCGGACTATCATCATCAGCCGGACTCCAAGACTATGAAGATACAAGATTGAAGACTTCGTCCCGTGTCCGGATGGGACTTTCCTTGGCGTGGAAGGCAAGCTTGGCGATACGGATATGTAGATCTCCTACCATTGTAACCGACTCTGTGTAACCCTAGCCCTCTCCGTGTCTATATAAACCGGAGGATTTTAGTCCGTAGGAAGAACAACCATTACAACAATCATAACATAGGCTAGCTTCTAGGGTTTAGCCTCCTTGATCTCGTGGTAGATCCACTCTTGTACTACCCATATCATCAATATCAATCAAGCAGGAGAAGGGTTTTACCTCCACCGAGAGGGCCCGAACCTGGGTAAAAACATCGTGTCCCTTGTCTCATGTTACCATCCGCCTAGACGCACAGTTCGGGACCCCCTACCCAAGATCCGCCGGTTTTGACACCGACATTGGTGCTTTCATTGAGAATTCTTCTGTGTCGTCACCGATAGCCTTGATGGCTTCTTCAATCAACAACAATGCAGTCCAGGGTGAGACCTTTCTCCCTGGACAGATCTTTGTGTTCGGCGGCTTTGCACTGCGGGCCAATTCGCTTGGCCATCTGGAGCAGATCGAAAGCTACGCCCCTGGCCATCAGGTCAGGTTTGGAAGCCTGAACTTCACGGCTGACATCCGCGGAGACTTGAACTCCGATGGATTCGAGCCACAGCCGAGCGCGCCGCACTGTCACGATGGGCATGATTTAGCTCTGCCACCGGACAGTACCCTGGAGGCCGCACATGAGTCCGCTCTGACCCATAGTTCGGAGCCGACCGCGCCGATCGAGGACAGGTGGATGGACACCGCCTTGGGGGCTGCAACTTCTACGGCGATGGAGCCGAATACTGACCTTGTCCTTTGCAAAGCCCGTGACTCCGAGGTGCCGGACTCCTCGTCGGACTCCGAACCTCCTGCGCCCCTGCCAATCGAATCTGATTGGGCGCCGATCATGGAGTTCACCGCCATGGACATCTTTCAGCACTCACCCTTTGGCGACATCCTGAAGTCGCTAAAGTATCTCTCGTTATCAGGAGAACCCTGGCCGGACTGCGGTCAGGATGGTTGGGATGCGGACGACGAAGAAATTCAAAGCCCACCCACCACCCACTTTGTAGCCACTGTCGACGATCTAACAGACATGCTAGACTACGACTTCGAAGACATCGACGGTATGGATGACGATGCCGGAGACGATCAAGAACCAGCGCCTACGGGGCACTGGAAGACCACCTCGTCATACGACATATACATGGTGGACATCCCAAAGGATGGGAACGACGAAGAAGCAGCGGAGGTAGATTCATCTAAGAAACAGCCCAAGCGCCGACGACAGCGGCGCCGCTCTAAATCCCGCCACAGCAAGAATGGAGATTTCGGCACTGGAGATAATAACACCCCAGAGAGTGCCGAAGACAACCCCCTCCAGCAAGATTCAGCATAGGAGGACGGAGAAGCCAGCCCTCAAGAGAAAGCGGCAGAGGAGGAGATAGAGGATGACAATTACATGCCTCCCTCCGGAGACGAGGCAAGCCTCAACGACGACGAATTCGTCGTGCCCGAGGATCCCGTCGAACAAGAGCGTTTCAAACGCAGGCTAATGGCCACGGCAAACAGCCTAAAGAAAAAGCAACAACAGCTTTGAGCTGATCAAGACCTGCTGGCCGACAGATGGACCGAGGTCCTCGCGGCCGAAGAGCATGAACTCGAACGCCCCTCCAAAAGCTACCCAAAACGCAAGTTGCTCCCCCAATTAGAGGAGGAGGCATACAAACCTTCATCACCAGCGCACAATACGGCAGACCGACCACCTCGTGGCCGCGACAGAGAGGCATCTAGGCCCTCCACCGGAACCGTACCCGGCACCGCTCGAAAAGCGCGAAGCCACGGGGGAATGCGCCGGACTTGCGAGACGTACTGGATGACAAGGCAAGACAATCAAGATCTATCTACGGATCACGTGGGCGCCCCACGACCCACGACGACTACCGTCGCGCCGGATACAGCAACTCCGACCGGGCCGAACACAGCAGACAAAGCTCTCTTGAGCTACGTCCTGATATTGCCCAGTATAGAGGCGCCGCACACCCACTATGCTTCATAGATGAAGTAATGGATTATCAACTCCCTGAAGGGTTTAAACCCATGAACATTGAATCCTACGATGGCAGAACAGACCCCGCGGTTTGGATCAAAGATTATCTCCTTCATATCCATATGGCCCGCGGTGACGATCTCCACGCCATCAAGTATCTCCCACTCAAGCTTAAAGGACCAGCTCGGCATTGGCTTAACAGCTTGCCAGCAGAGTCAATTGGGTGTTGGGAGGACCTGGAAGCCGCATTTCTCGACAACTTCCAGGGCACATATGTGCGACCACCAGACGCCGATGACCTAAGCCACATAATTCAGCAGCCAGACGAATCGGCTAGACAGTTCTGGACACGGTTCTTAACAAAGAAAAATCAAATCGTCGACTGTCCGGATGCAGAGGCCCTCGCAGCCTTCAAACATAACATCCGCAACGAGTGGTTGGCCCGGCACCTAGGACAGGAAAAGCCGAAATCCATGGCAGCCCTCACATCACTCATGACCCTCTTCTGTGCAGGGGAGGACAGCTGGCTAGCCCGCAGTAACAACCTCAGCAAAAATTCTGGCAGTCCGGACTACAAGGACCGCAATGGCAGGTCGCGTCGTAACAAAAACAAACGCCACGTTAACGGCGATAACACTGAGGATACGGCAGTCAACGCCGGATTCAGAGGCTCTAAACCCGGTCAGCAGAAAAAGCCATTTAAAAGAACTACTCCGGGTCCGTCCAATTTGGACCGAATACTCGACCGCTCTTGCCAGATACATGGCACCCCCGAAAAGCCAGCTAACCACACCAACAGGGATTGTTGGGTATTCAAGCAGGCAGGCAAGTTAACTGCCGAAAATAATGACAAGGGGCTGCATAGCAATGACGAGGAGGAGACCCGGCCGCGGAACAATAGAGGACAAAAGGGTTTCCCCCCACAAGTGCGGACGGTAAACATGATATACACAACCCACATACCCAAGAGGGAGCGGAAGCGTGCACTTAGGGACGTATATGCAATGGACGGCGGCAGCAGCCTGAACCTGCTTTATCAGGATACAATGCGCAAGATGGGCATAGACCCCTCAAGGATTAAACCTACAAAGACGACCTTCAAAGGCGTCATACCAGGTGTGGAGGCCAATTGTACAGGCTCAGTCACACTGGAAGTGGTCTTCGGATCCCCGGATAATTTCCGAAGCAAGGAGTTAATCTTCGACATAGTCCCGTTCCGCAGTGGCTATCACGCTCTGCTCGGACGAACCGCGTTTGCAAAGTTCAACGCGGTGCCGCATTATGCATACCTTAAGATCAAGATGCCAGGCCCTTGTGGAGTCATCACGGTCAACGAAAACACTGAACGCTCCCTCCGAACGGAGGAACACACAACGGCTCTCGCGGCGGAAGTACAGAGCAGCCTCTTAAGGCAATTTTCGAGTCCGGCCGTTAAACGACCGGACATGGCCAAACGCGCCCGGAGTAACATACATCAAGACCACCTGGCACGTTCCGAGCACGCGTAGCAATGCCGCCCCAACCCCAGCCCCTGCATGATTGCAGAACTAACCCTTCGCGTACATCATTACACTCTGGAGATACCATGGGCATAGGGGGAGGGGCACGACCACGACAGGCCCAGAGTGCGGCTTAACCACACCAGGGGCTCCCAAGTGTGTCGCTCTTTTTTGTTTTTCTTTTTTTTCCATAGGACTCCGTTCACCAGAGGCCCTGTCCGGCAGTGGACCTGCCGAACTCACGATGCAACAGCCAGGGAAGGACAGTGGCCACGACGAACACTCAGCTGGTCTCCATTATGAGCATTAAATCTGTTTAATACACCATTCCGCAGCCTACCCCTGGAGGGGGACATGTCTAATAGTCCAATCCCTTGCTTACCGCACTACTTGTATCGTTCTGCACTCATGGCAGAATTCCTGGAATAAACAATGCATCACTTTTCACTTATAATTGCATTCCTTTTTTATATGTATGTTCATTTATGACATTTTGCATCCGTACACTTTGGTACGGCCGAATACACCAGGGGCTTATGTTCCCCGCATTATGGTGTGATAAGTCCGAACACTTTCACAAGTGCGGCACCCCGAACTTATAGCACTATATGCATCGGCTCCGAATCATGTCTTGGGTCAATAGTTGGGTTTGCCCGGCTCCCATGTTTTGGTACCTTACGTTCCGTTCTACCGGCTAAGGTAGCACTGGGAGAACCACTGCGATTGCGCCCCGGTTGAGCTGGGCGAGCGCCTTAGTGGAGAAAGCTAAAACTGACCGTCATGATAAGGCGAGAGCTGGTCGCTGTTCAAGAGGTCTTTTCGAGTCCCTAAAGACTTACGCCGCTCAGAGCAAGGAACCGGCTTTGTCCGGCCCAGGCGTGGATAGCGCCCCGAACTCGGTCTTCCGAACACTAGGGGCTTCGCCGAAATTTAAAATTATAGAATTCTATGGCTAAGTGAGAGTATTCAAGCATTATAAGTCCGGTTGCCTTGTTCGTTGTGTTGAACGCCTCCCTAGATGGACCCAAATATGGGAACAAGAGCGCTCAAGTTTATCCTGAACACCCCAGCACTCGTGGCATGGGGGCTGAAACCAATGACTTGCCATCTCTCAGATTTGATAAACGGCCGCACAGAAGGTAATATTTTAAATTAATAAGCGTTGCTTAGCGCATATGAACAAAGTTTTCAGCGCACAGGATAACACATTGCGAGTCTACTCAAATATTACATCTTTGGAGCACTCATCCACAATTTTGCGGGCACCCTTCAGGACACTCTTATAATACATTTCGGGCATGCGATACTCCTTGCCCGCCGGCGGCGCGTCCGTCAGAAGCTTCTCAGCATCCAGCCTGCCCCAGTGCACCTTTGCGCGGGCAAGGGCCCGACGGGCACCTTCAATGCAGGCGGAGCGCTTGATGACTTCCACCCAGGGACACGCATCCACCAGCCGCCGCACCATGCCGAAGTAGCTCCCAGGCATGGCCTCTTCAGGCCACAGCTGGACTATGAGGCCCTTCATGGCCTGCTCGGCTACCTTGTGGAGCTCGACCAGCTGTTTCAGCTGGTCGCTAAGGGGCACCGGATGTCCGGCCTCAGCATACTGAGACCAGAAGACCTTCTCCGTTGAGCTCCCCTCCTCGGCCCGGTAGAATGCGGCAGCATCGGACACGCTGCGAGGAAGATCTGCAAACGCTCCTGGAGAGCTCCGAATTCGGGTAAGTAACAGGTAATTCACTTTAACATGCTTGCTTTGCATGAAAAATGCCTTACCCGCCGCTATTTTCTTCACCGCCTCGATCTCCTGGAGGGCTTTATGGGCCTCGGCCTTAGCGGCTTTGGCACTCTCGAGAGCCGAGGCAAGCTCGGACTCTCGAGTCTTCGAGTCGCGCTCCAAACTCTCATGCTTTTCCATGAGAGCCTGGAGCTCTTGCTGCACCTCCTCCACCCGTGCCTCCTGCTTCTCTCGCTCCGCTTGTTCCGCGGCCGCATTATGCTCGGCTGCGGACACGGCCTCCTTCAGGGTCGCCACCTCGTGCGTGGCCCCTGCAGTGCCCACGTTATCCTTGTTATTTCTCTTGCAACCAAAATCCTTTTCTGTAAGGTAAAAAATTTAATACGGTGTTACTCACCTTATTTGTCCTCGAGCTGCTTCTTGGCAAGGCCGAGCTCGTTCTCGGACTGCTCAAGGTCCTGCTTCAAAGCACCGACCTCCGCAGTCAGTGCGGCAGAGGTCAGCAGCGCAGCCTGCAATCCCATATTGACATAATTTTTAGAACTCCTGCGTATATCTTTTTAGATCCTCAGTCTGGTTTTTCTTTCCGAACACCGAATCGAGCATCAGAGGCTACTGTCTATGCGGTATTACATTACATATTTTAAAATTTCTTACCTCAAAGCCCGTTAGAAGGCTGCTGCAGGCTTCGGTCAGCCCGCTCTTGGCGAGCTGAACCTTCTGAATCACCGCACTCATTATAGTGCGGTGTTCTTCCTCGATGGAAGCGCTGTTGAGTGCTTCCAACAAGTTGTCCGGCGCCTCCGGTTGGATGGAGGCTTCCGGTGTCACGGTCTTGCCCTTCTTACGAAGGGGCCGCCCGCCGGACTCCGGAACCACCGCAGGTTCCGGTGCGGAGTCCGGTGCGAAGTCCGGGAGGTTGCCTGGTGGCACCTTCGGAGCCTCCCCCTCCTGGCGGGTCCCCTCCTGGGATCCCACCTCGACGTCGTCAGCGTCACGAGGGGTGGAGGCGGTCGGAATGGAATCCACATCCGACGGAGCCAAGGACCCGCTCGATGAAGCGGGAAGATCGTCCTCGGCCAGACTATAGGTTGTATGCAGCATTAGAAGGACACTACGTGGCACAATAAGAAATTATAAATCATTCAGGAATCCGGATACTTACGATCTTGCTGGGGGCTTGGCCCTTGAGGGCCACCCCTCGTCGCCGTCGTCGGCGTTGGCGGAGCAGTCCGGAGGAAGGGTCCTCCCCTTCTTGGACCCTTCGGCCTCCCCCGTTGGGGAAGCCTTCCTCTTCCTCTCTCTCCCCTCTGGGGAGAGTCCTCTTTCTCCTCCTCGTCTTCGGGGGAGGAGTCCACCTCAGAGCCATCGGACGATGAGTCCGATACCACCTGGCGCCGGGAACTCCTTCGGGTTCCCGTGGCCTTCTTCTTGGCCTTCTTCTCCGGCACCACGTAAAGGGCCGGAACCAGCAGCCCCATCAAACGGGTGTCCGCTGGGTCTTCGGGAAGGGGAGCCGGACAGTCAACCTGTCCGGACGTCCTCTGCCAGTCCTGTTAAAGGCATTGGGAGGTTTAAATCCCACATAGAGTCAAACTATGAAAGAAATAGGTGTCCCATAAAGGATAACAAAGCTTACCGCGCCGGCCGGGCGCTGCGTGTTGAATCCGCGGTCTTCAGTTGCGGATGCAGGGGCTCCCCCCCCCCCTTGAACAGCACCCTCCAGGCAGCTTCGTACGTCGTGTCGAAGAGCCCTCTAAGGGTCCGGTGCTGTGCCAGATCAAACTCCCACAAGTTGAAGGCCCGTTGTTGGCAGGGGAGAATCCGGCGGACGAGCATGACATGGATCACGTCGACAAGCTTAAGCTTCTTGTTCACCAGGGTCTGGAGACAGGACTAGAGTCCGGTCAGCTCCTCCGAACTACCCCATAGCAATCCCTTCTCTTTCTAGGAGGTGAGTTGCATAGGGGTACCAGATCTGAACTCGGGGACCGCTGCCCATTTAGGGTCACGCAGCTCGGTGATGTAGAACCACCCCGATTGACACCCCCTTGACGGACTCCACGAAGGCCCCCTCGAGCCAGGTGACGTTGGGCATTTTGCCCACCATGGCGTCTCCGCACTCCGCTTGAACGCCCTTCACCACCTTCGGCTTGACATTGAAGGTTTTTAGCCACAAGCCGAAGTGGGGCTGGATGCAGAGGAAGGCCTCGCTCATGACGATAAACGCCGAGATGTTGAGGATGAAGTTTGGCGCCAGATCATGGAAGTCCAGGCCGTAGTAGAACATGAGCCCCCGGGCAAAGGGATGAAGTGGGAAGCCCAACCCGCGGAGGAAGTGGGGAAGAAATACGACCCTCTCTCATGAGGCCTGGGGGTGGGGATGAGCTGCCCCTCGTCGGGCAGCCGGTGCGCGATGTCGCTGGATAGGTATCCGGCGCCGCGCAGCTTCTCGATGTGCCCCTCCGTAACGGAGGAAGCCATCCACTTGCCTCCCACTCCGGACATGGCTGAAGAAGGTTGAGGGGAGATGTATGGACTTGGGCGTTGGAGCTCGAGTGCGCGGAGATGGATAAGCAGAGGAGGAAGAAGGCGTAGGTAAAAAGGTGGATCCTTATCCCCTTATATATGGGCGGACGAAGACTATGCGTCCCCACCGGCCTGGTAAAACTCGCTTATCTCCCAAGCGCCACAATCAATGGCGTGGTTGGGTTACCCACGTCTGTATTGATGGGAATCCCGGAATAAAGGGGAACACGATCTCTGCTTTGACAAGACGTGCCAAGGAAACCGCTTCGCTAAACGTGCTGAGGTGGTACAATAAAAACGATTCAAGTAAAGGCTCGGTAGTGGCGTGATGTCATGCCGCAAAATACGTCAGCAGATTGAACTTGTGTGCATATTATTCTCTCTACGGTGGTATGTGGAATTTATTTTGCAGAGCCGGACACTATCCTGGTGTTCACAATCTTCTATGAATTATTCGGAGGAGGAACCCGCCTTGCAATGCCAAACAATATGCGCGCAGGACTAATCGTCATTGAAGCCTGGTTCAGGGGCTACTGAGGGAGTCCTGGACTAGGGGGTGTCCGGATAGCCGGACTATCATCATCGGCCGGACTCCAAGACTATGAAGATACAAGATTGAAGACTTCGTCCCGTGTCCGGATGGGACTTTCCTTGGCGTGGAAGGCAAACTTGGCGATACGGATATGTAGATCTCCTACCATTGTAACCGACTCTGTGTAACCCTAGCCCTCTCCGGTGTCTATATAAACCAGAGGGTTTTAGTCCGTAGGACGAACAACCATTACAACAATCATACCATAGGCTAGCTTCTAGGGTTTAGCCTCCTTGATCTCGTGGTAGATCCACTCTTGTACTACCCATATCATCAATATCAATCAAGCAGGAGTAGGGTTTTACCTCCACCGAGAGGGCCCGAACCTGGGTAAAAACATCGTGTCCCTTGTCTCCTGTTACCATCCGCCTAGACGCACAGTTCGGCACCCCCTACCCGAGATCCGCCGGTTTTGACACCGACAGCTCCCCTTGTGTTGAATCAATAAATTTGGGTTGAATACTCTACCCTCGAAAGCTGTTGCGATCCCCTACACTTGTGGGTTATCATTGATCTACCACAAGATTGTATTGGCTAACCCTAGATTAGCTAGCCTAGCAATGTTGTGACCCTGCCTTCGATCTAACCCTTCGGTTTATATAGACACCAGAGGGGCTTAGGGTTGTACAAAGTTGGTTTTACAGAAAGGAATAACATAGTCGTACACCTAAACTTTCCATACACGCACACGGGAGTCCCTACCGGACACGAGAGGTAATCTTTGTCTTGTATTTTGACGTCCCTTCAGTCCGGCCCATATCCAATAGACCGGACGCCCGAGGACCCCCTAGTCCAGGACTCCCACAGCGGTCACATTGCATGTAGCTATTGGGATTGTGGAAAAGCGGTGGCGACAACACATGAATGACTTTGCTGGTGGTGCTACTTGAACACCCGGTTTTGAGCTCCAGAGCGAAAGCCTAGGTCTGACCCGAGTTGGGTATACCTGAAAATGGCGATGTTTTTACGTCGTTACCTTGTTGAAGGCATTGTTCGGAATGCTCAGACTCATTCTTTAGGTTGAAAACCTAGATTGTAGCCTTGGGTGGCTGGATCCGGTGACGGTGACACTTGAGTGTTGCTCCCTTCCTGAAGGTGTTGCTGTTGAAGAACCTCATCGTCCTCGTGGTGTCATGAGATGGTCGATGCAGATATGGTCATTGTTATAGTTTGCCGATCCAGGATATGATCGCTTTGGTTTTTTCTTTTTCTTTTTTTTCCTCGCATATACGCATAGCTTTGGTCTTATATGACATTGCTATTTGCCAGCGTTTTTGTATGTGTGCGTCGGTGTTGGATGTGTGCATCCTAGCTATGCAAAGGCCCATGTATGCTCATCGTGTTTGTGTCTCCTTGATGCTTCATTCCGACTCAATAAAATTCACCCTTTATCGAAAATTTGGCCCCTCGCGAGAAACATACAACTACGAGGGGCAGGACACTCTTTAAATTGCACACGCAATTTCTCCTTATACAGTGTTTTTCTTTTGCCAATTTCTCCTATGCGGGTCAAGGCAGCTAATCCACCTCATCCGCAAAAAAGAAAAGAGGGATGATCCACTTGCTTTGTCTCTCTGAACTTTGTAGCCAATGACTAGGTTTATGCATGTCGTCCACCTCCTTTTCTTATCACTGTTGCATCGCACCCTTGACATTATATTGTGAAGAGAAGAAAAGGAGAAGGGAGGAATGGGTACTGGAGCCCAGTATTTGTGTACATGAACAGATAGTACAATTTCAATGTGTGGTTTGTACACGCGGCGAATTACAATCATAGTTTTTTCATCGCCAGTTCGGTCAATTAGACAAGCTTGCGCAAAGAAGTGGAGCACTACGTTGTGTGTTGCAAGTGAACATGACAAGGGTGAGCAGGCAGACTGGCACAGTACTGCTACCTCTTGAGCACTGCGTTGGTTTTCCCTTGAAGAGGAAAGAGTGATGCAGCAAAGTAGCGTAAGTATTTCCCTCAGTTTTTGAGAACCAAGGTATCAATCCAGTAGGAGGCTCCTCACAAGTCCCTCATACCTACACAAACAAACAAGAACCTCGCAACCAACGCGATAAAGGGGTTGTCAATCCCTTCACAGTAACTTGCAAAAGTGAGATCTGATAGAGATAATAAGATACGATAAATATTTTTGGAATTTTTATGATAGAGATTGGAAAGCAAAGATTGCAAATAAAGTAGATCGAAAACTTATATGATAAAAGATAGACCCAGGGGCCATAGGTTTCACTAGTGGCTTCTCTCAAGATAGCATAAGTATTATGGTGGGTGAACAAATTACTGTCGGGCAATTGATAGAAAAGTGCATAGTTATGAGAATATCTAGGAATGATCATGTATATAGGCATCACGTCCACAACAAATAGACCGACTCCTGCCTGCATCTACTACTATTACTCCACACATCGACCGCTATCCAGCATGCATCTAGAGTATTAAGTTCATAAGAACAGAGTAACACATTAGGCAAGATGACATGATGTAGAGGGATAAACTCAAGCAATATGATATAAACCCCATCTTTTTATCCTCGATGGCAACAATACAATGCGTGCCTTGGTGCCCCTACTGTCGCTGGGAAAGGACACCGCAAGATTGAACCCAAAGCTAAGCACTTCTCCCATTGCAAGAAAGATCAATCTAGTAGGCCAAACCAAACTGATAATTCGAAGAGACTTGCAAAGATAACCAATCATACATAAAAGAATTCGGAGGAGATTCAAATATTTCTCATAGATAAACTTGCTCATAAACCCACAATTCATCGGATCTCGACAAACACGCCGCAAAAAGAGTTACATCGAATAGATCTCCAAGAAGATCAAGGAGAACTTTGTATTGAGAATCAAAGAGAGAGAAAAAGCCATCTAGCTAATAACTATGGACCCGAAGGTCTGTCGTAAACTACTCACAACTCATTGGAGAGGCTATGGTGTTGATGTAGAAGCCCTCCATGGTCGATTCCCCCTCCGGTGGAGCGCCAGCGAAGGCTCCAAGATGGGATCTCGCGGATACAGAAGGTTGCGGCGGTGGAAATAGTGTTTCGTGGTGCTCCTAGATGTTTTCGGGGTACGTGGATACATATAGGAGGAAGAACTAGGTCGGTGGAGCCTCGAGGGGCCCACGAGGGTGGGGGTGCGCCGGGCACCCTTGTGGCTGCCTCGTTTACTTCTTGACATCCACTCCAAGTCTCCTGGTTTGCATTTGTTCCAAAAAGACCGCTCCCGAAGGTTTCATCCCGTTTGGACTCCGTTTGATATTCCTTTTCTTCGAAACACTGAAATAGGCAAAAAAAGAGCAATTCGGGCTGGGCCTCCGGTTAGTAGGTTAGTCCCCAAAAGGATATAAAAGTGTAAAGTAAAGCCCATAAACATCCAAAACGGGTAATATAATAGCATGGAACAATCAAAAATTATAGATACATTGGAGATGTATCAAGCATCCCCAAGATTAATTCCTGCTCGTCCTCGAGTAGGTAAATGATAAAATAGAATTTTTTATGTGGAATGCTACCTAGCATTTTTCTCAATGTAATTTTCTTTATTGTGGCATGAATTTTTAGATCCAAATGATTCAAGATAAAAGTTCATATTGACATAAGAGTAATAATACTTCAAGCATACTAACAAAGTAATCATGTCTTCTCAAAATAACATGGCCAAAGAAAGCTATCCCTACAAAATCATATAGTCTAGTTATGCTCTATCTTCATCACACAAAATATTTAAATCATGCACAACCCCGGTTTTAGCCAAGCAATTGTTTCATACTTT
This sequence comes from Triticum turgidum subsp. durum, assembly GCA_900231445.1. Lineage (NCBI taxonomy): Eukaryota > Viridiplantae > Streptophyta > Magnoliopsida > Poales > Poaceae > Triticum > Triticum turgidum. Next base: position 24,713,272 of record LT934120.1, read on the forward strand.
AGTATTTTCAAACTTTTTCAACTTTCACGCAATACATGAGCGTGAGCCATGGACATAGCACTTTATGTGGAATAGAATGGTGGTTGTGGAGAAGACAAAAAGGGAGAAGATAGTCTCACATCAACTAGGCGTATCAACGGGCTATGGAGATGCCCATTAATAGATATCAATGTGAGCGAGTAGGGATTGCCATGCAATGGATGCACTAGAGCTATAAGTGTATGAAAACTCAAAAAGAAACTAAGTGGGTGTGCATCCAACTTGCTTGCTCACGAAGACCTAAGGCATTTTGAGGAAGCCCATCATTGGAATATACAAGCCAAGTTCTATAATGAAAAATTCCCACTAGTATATGAAAGTGACAACATAGGAGACTCTTTATCATGAGGATCATGGTGCTACTTTGAAGCACAAGTGTGGTAAAACGATAGTAACATTGTCCCTTCTCTCTTTTTCTCTCATTTTTTTATTTGGCATTTCTCCTTTTTTTTATTTGGCCTTTCTCTTATTCTTTTTTAAAGTCCGGAGTCTCATTTCGACTTGTGGGGGAATCATAGTCTCCATCATCCTTTCCTCACTTGGGACAATGCTCTAATAATGAAGATCATCACACTTTTATTTACTTACAACTCAATACTTAGAACAAAATATGACTCTATATGAATGCCTCCGGCGGTGTACCGGGATATGCAATGAATCAAGAGTGACATGTATGAAAGAATTATCAAGGTGGCTTTCCCACAAATACAATGTCAACTACAATGATCATGCAAAAGCAATATGACAATGATGGAGCGTGTCATAATAAACGGATTGGTGGAAATTTTCTTGGCAATATATCTCGGAATAGCTATGGAAATGCCATAATGGGTAGGTATGGTGGCTGTTTTGAGGAAGGTATATGGTAGGTGTATGGTATCGGCGAAAGTTGCGCGGCACAAGAGAGGCTAGCAATGGTGGAAGGGTGAGAGTGCGTATAATCCATGGACTCAACATTAGTCATAAAGAACTCATATACTTATTGCAAAAATCTACAAGTAATCAAAACAAAGTACTACATGCATGCTCCTAGGGGAAGGGTTGGTAGGAGTTAACCATTGCGTGCTCCCGACCTCCACACATAAGGAAGACAATCAATAAATAAATCCAACTTCATCACATAACGGTTCACCATACGTGCATGCTACGGGAATCACAAACCTTAACACAAGTATTCCTAAAATTCACAATTACCCAACTAGCATGACTCTAATATTACCATCCTCATATCTCAAAACAATTGTCAAGCATCAAAGATCATAGCATCCAATTCACTTTCTATGATAGTTTTTATCATACCCAACTTGGACGCCCATCATATTAGGACCAACTTTATAACCATAGCAAATACCATGTTGTTCTAAAAGACTCTCAAAATAATATAAGTGAAGCATGAGATATCAATAATTTCTACAAAATAAAACCACCGCCGTGCTCTAAAAGATATAAGTGAAGCACATAGAGCAAACTATCTAGCTCAAAAGATATAAGTGAAGCACATAGAGTATTCTAATAAATTCCAAATCATGTGTGTCCCTCCCAAAAGGTGTCTACAGCAAGGATGATTGTGGTAAACTAAAAAGCAAAGACTCATATCATACAAGACGCTCCAAGCAAAACACATATCATGTGGTGAATAAAAATATAGCTCCAAGTAAAGTTACCGATAGACGAAGACGAAATAGGGGATGCCTTCCGGGGCATCCCCAAGCTTATGCTTTTGGTTGTCCTGAAATTATCTTGGGGTTCCATGGGCATCCCCAAGCTTAGGCTCTTGCCACTCCTTATTCCATAATCCATCAAATCTTTACCCAAAACTTGAAAACTTCACAACACAAAACTCAACAGGAAATCTCATGAGCTCCGTTAGTGCAAGAAAGAAAAACCACCACTTAAGTTATTGTAATGAACTCATTCTTTATTTATATTGGTGTTAAACCTACTGTATTCCAACTTCTCTATGGTTCTTACCCCCCGATACTAACCATAGATTCATCAAAATAAGCAAACAACACACGAAAAACAGAATCTGTCAAAAACAGAACAGTCTGTAGCAATCTGTAACTTTCGAATACTTATGAAACTCTAAAAGTCCTACCAAAATAGGAATTCCTGAGAAATTTGTCTGTTGATCTACTTCAAAAAGAATCAACTAAAAATCACATTCCTGTGATTTATTAAAAGGGACAATTGCATTTTTACCCCTAGTTGGTTCCTACCCACGGGTTTTGCCCTTACTTTTCGAGCTTGCTCAGTTTTGCCCTTACTTTTTCCATCGAGGTCCCTCGAATGCCATTTGACCGTTTGACCAAAACATTGAAGATTCATAACTAATTCATATGAACTCAGAAAAATGCAAATAAGATATCAAAATGTTCAGATAAACATTACCTTTATGGGCATATCATTTGTATTCAGGACAAAAGCATCATTTAAACTACTCGAGGTAATTAATGTTATTAACATTATTAAAAATAAATAGGTATAAACAATATTTTTTTCATGAATAAAAATTACATGCAAATGTAGGTGATGTTTTCTGAACATCCTGATATCTTATTTGCATTTTTCTGAGTTTGTATCAACTTGTTATGAATGTTCTAACGACTTTGGCCATTATTTGGAAACTTCATAACAAGTTGATACGAACTCACGAAAATGCAAATAAGGTATCAGGATGTTCAGAAAATATCACCTATATTTGCATATAATTTTTATTCACGAAAAAAATATTTTTTATACCTATTTATTTTTAATAATGTTAATAACATTAATGACCTCTGGTAGTTTAAATGATGCTTTTGTCCTGAATGCAAATGATATGCCCATAAAGGTAATGTTTATCTGAACATTTTGATATCTTATTTGCATTTTTCTGAGTTCATACGAATTAGTATGAATTTTCAAAGTTTTGGTCAAACGGTCAAAGGGCATTCGAGGGACCTCGATGGAAAAAGTAAGGGCAAAACCGAGCAAGCTCGAAAAGTAAGGGCAAAACCCGTGGGTAGGAACCAACTAGGGGTAAAAATGCAATTGTCCCTTATTAAAATTGTTCTCGTGGGCGCAAAAGTTTCTGTTTTTCAGCAGAATCAAATTAACTATCACCATATGTTATCCTATAGGTTCTACTTGGCACAAACACTAACTAAAACATAAAACCACATCTAAACAGAGTATAGATGAATTATTTATTACTAAACATAAGCAAAAAAGCAAGGAACAAAAATGAAATTGGGTTGCCTCCCAACAAGCGCTATCGTTTAACGCCCCTAGCTAGGCATAAAAGCGAGAATAGATCTAAGTATTGCCATAATAATAAGATAGATCATGAAAACTCATCTCATATTCCCTACGTTCAGCAGCAAGTTTTCTTTGTGGCAAGCAAAAGTAATCAAAAGGGCTAAACTTAATGGGACAGAAGTCCCCAAGATCAATCTCAGGAGGTATGGGTTCCTCCTTTGGCCCTTCATATTGTACAACCGATTCATCATTATAAGCATTCTTTTGGCAGAAAGTCATGAGCCTATACTCAAGACAATATCCTAACTCATTGTTTCGAATAGCAAAATCATTATTAAGTTCGGAAATTCTATCAACTAGAACATTGGTAGGAACCTTTTTTCTAAGGTTTTCATTAAAAGTAACATAAGCTAAAGACTGAAATGCATTATGTCCTCTTGATCGAAGAGGATTGCCTCTATGGGAGGACGGCCAGCGTCCACCCTATAGTGCACAAAATTTTCTTTGGCTTATTTTATTATAAATCTGAACTCATGAGCCAAAAAGATAGTAGCTGCACTCTTAACAGAAGAATGCTCAATATTGGAAAATTCTAGGAAAATCCTTTGTATGCAAGGATTCATATGCATAAATTATCTTTCCAGTTCAACTATAAGCAAATATATAGCATCCGCAAGACTACTAGTTCTATGAAGAATAGATCCACCCATAGCGGGTGAAGCACTGGCACAAGTAAATAAATCTTGAATAACCCCTTTTCCAATAATATTACCACTACCAATTCGAAACTTTTTAGTATGTAAGATGGGTGGTTCTTCAACAGGATCATCAAAAGTGTTATTACTATTGTTCTTATCAACGATACCCTCCCCGGTTTCAGACATAGCGGCAGTAAATACGAGGAGCCAGCGAAAAAGAGACGAACGAAAAAGAGGGGTGAAGTGGGGGAGAGGAAAACGAGAGGCAAATGGCATATAATGTAATGCGAGGGAGATGAGTTTGTGATGGGTACTTGTTATGTCTTGACTTGAGCGAAGACCTCCCCGGCAACGGCGCCAGAAATCCTTCTTGCTACCTCTTGAGCACTACGTTGGTTTTCCCTTGAAGAGGAAAGTGTCGGTGTCAAAACCGGTGGATCTCGGGTAGGGGGTCCCGATCTGTGCGTCTTAGGCTAATGGTAACAGAAGGCGAGGGACACAATGTTTACCCAGGTTCGGGCCCTCTCGATGGAGGTAAAACCCTACTTCCTGCTTGATTGATGTTGATGATATGGGTGTTACAAGAGTTGATCTACCATGAGATCATAGAGGCCAAACCCTAGAAGCTATCCTATGATGATTATGATTGTGATCGTCCCTTTAAGGACTAAACCCTCCGGTTTATATAGACACCAGAGAGGGCTAGGGTTTACATGGAGTCGGTTACAAAGAAGGAAATATAATATCTGGATCACCAAGCTTGTCTTCCACGCAAAGGAGAGTCCCATCCGGACACGGGACGGAGTCTTGAGTCTTGTATCTTCACGGTCCCACAGTCCGGCCAAAGTATATAGTCTGGTAGTCCGGATACCCCCTTATCTAGGACTCCCTCAGTAGCCCCTGAAATAGGCTTCAATGACGATGAGTCCGGCGCGCAGTCTTGTCTTCTGCATTGCAAGGCGGGTTCCATCTCCGAATACTCCAAGGTAATTATCGAACACTTAAACCGTGTCCGGATCTGCAAGATGCCCTTCACATACCTCCGTAGAGAGAATGATATTTCACAAGTGTTATCTGCTGACAACTTTAGACAAAGCGACATGATACTACGGTCGAGTCATTATTCGAACCATTTTCCCACAACCAGCATCAGCGCATATCGGGAGGTGGTTTCCTCTGCACGTCCTGAAGCGGAGATCGTGTCCCCTTATTGCGGGATTCTCATCAATACGGGTACGGGTAACCCAAACGCACCGCTAATTGCGGCGAGTGGAGAACTAGTGGCTTCCACCAGGCAAGTGGGGAGGCGCAAAAGCTTTTACCGCCTCTATAAAGAGATCAGGTCTCTTCCTTTTTACCCACGCCTTTTCCCTCTGCTAGTCCATTCCCCTCTACTCGAGCCCTAGCGCCCAAGCACTCTTCTTCTCCACCGAAGAGAGGTTCTCTGAAGATGTCCGGATCTGGAGCAGGAGGCAAGTGGATGGCTTCTACCGTCCAGGAGAAGGATATCAAGAGGCTCCGAGAGGCCGGGTACCTGGCCAAAAAGATCGGCCACCGTCTTCCGCCAGCGGGACAGATCGTCCCTACTCCGGAGCCCCACGAGAGGGTCGTGTTTCTTCCTCATTTTGTCCACAGGCTCGGGTTTCCCCTTCACCCATTCATTCACGGTATCATGTATTATTACGGGATTGACTTTCATGATCTGTCCCCCAATTATTTCCTTAATATCTCGATGTTCATCGTCGTGTGTGAAGCTTTTCACTGAATTTCGCCTCACTTCGGCCTATGGCTGAAGATCTTCAATGTGAAGCCCAAGGTGGTGAGTGGCGACCACGCCGAGTGCGGCAGCGCCATGGTGAGCAAGATGCCCAAGGTTGTGTGGCCGACGGGCGCCTTCAATGACTCCGTCAAGGAGTGACAGCAACAGTGGTTCTATATTTTTTTTTGAGGAACTTGACAGTGGGAGAAAACTCCCACTGCATATATTTCATATATCCATATAAATGGGGTGTTTACATAGATATATCACCTACATCACGTCCCACCCTTACTACTGGTGTCACCAGCAGGGGGGTGGTCAGCTAAGCCATGATAACCACTCACACACTATTTTTGATTCTATGCAAACTAATAGAGTACAGAGAAAACAACAAGAATGACTCAACTAAGTGTGTCACAGTATGAAAGCAGGGCAGCCCTGCGTGCACCCTTTACTCTATGTTGCAAGAGCCCCAAATCCTCCTTGAAACGCTGAAGCCAAGATGTAATGCTTGGGGCTACACCTCTGAAGTGCTTATTATTTCTTTCTTTCCACAAGCTCCAGGCAGCAGTGTAGAACGTTTCAACGAAGAAAGAACGGGGCAGCATGGTGTGTGCGTTCTGCAGCGCCACAAACCTATTTTGGAAATCAGGCCAGTGAACACCTATCCTGGCCCAGCACCTTTCACTGAACTGGCACATGAAGATCATATGTTCAAGAGTCTCCTAGATATCGCGCCCGCAAAGGAGGCACGTGAGATCGTCCCCAATATCATAATGTCTCCTCCTGAGCATGTCACGAGTGTTCAGCCTGTCTTGCAGCAACAACCATCCAAATACCTTGATTTTCATTGTACAGTTTTACTTCCAAAGGAGCCGAAAATAGGGATGAGCTGTTGCGTCACGGAAGAAGTTGTTATAATAATCCTTTGGCCTGTAATCTGCTGGACCCCAAATGTAGTGCCAAACATCAGATACTGTCGTTGTTGGGTGTATGCGGGATGTTGCATGCTGGACATCCCGCACCTCAGTAAGAGCACGGGCAGACAGCGGTAGGTGAAAGGTTTCATGCAACTCATCATTGGCCCAGAAGTCAGCAACCGTCATGTCTTCATGCACAGCAAAAGAAAAGGCGCGGGGGTGTGAAGATTGAAGCACATCAGTGGACCACAAATCCTTCCAGAGCAGCGTGGTTGATCCGTCAACCACTTGGACGCGAGTGATCCCTCTGTAGACGGGCGTTAGTTTGAGGACATCTTTCCACCAGAAAGACCCGATCGAGTCCACCGCATGAGGCACCTGGTTAGCATATTGATTGTCCTAGAGCATTGTAACCCATGGCACGTCCAGCTTGTTATAGAACTTGTGCAAGAACTTTAGCAGGAGGGCATCATTATGTATTTGAATGTTGATCACTCCCAGCCCTCCCTTGCTCTTGGGCTTGCAAACTAGCTCCCAAGCAGCCAGCGAGTTGCATTTGTCTCCTTGATCAGTTTTCTTTTTCCAGAGGCATCTCCTTCGAATCTTGTCTAAAATTCCAATCAGTTTTGGAGGGAACTTGAGCGTGCACATGGAAAATACCAGGAGTGATGTGACAGACGCATTGAGCCAGGAAAGGCGCCCCCCATAAGACATCATGGCGATCGTGGCAGTGAGACGACGTTCCATTTTGCAAACCAGAGGCATGAATTCTTGGATGGTTGGTCGTGTAGTGCCAAGCGGAAGGCCCAGGTAGGTGAAGGGCATTGTCCTACATTGCATCCTAAGATAGCGGCTAAGCTTGAAGCTAAACTTGCGTCTATCTTGATTGGTATCAGCGTTGATTTGTGGAAATTAATTTTGAGGCCGATCGAGGATGCATAGTCAGAAAGAATTTTTTTGACACGTATAGCTTGAAGTGGGCAGGCAGGCAAGACAAGTAATGTATCGTCCGCGTATTGGATCACATGGTAATCAGTTTGCCCTAAGCAGGGAAAAGGCAGGCTGATATCTCCATGTCTGAAAGCATCATTGATTGCGCATTGAAGAAGCTCGGCTGCGAGGACAAAAATGAGTGGGGAGAGAGGGTCGCCTTGCATCACCCCACATCGGCAAAGAAATTGTCAGCCAGGGACTCCATTTAGTAGGACTGACGAGCGACCCGAGGAGAAAAGGCACTTGATCCAAGATATCCACTTGTCGTTGAAACCCATTTGCTGCATAACGCAAATCATCAGTTCGTGCGCAATAGTATCAAACGTCTTAGCGAAATCCAGTTTGAGAAGAATGATTGGCCTGCCCGAGCATTGACATTGATGGAGATATTGGTGTGCCCATGCTAGGCAATCCTAAATCGTGCACCCTTTAATGAACCCATACTGGTGTCGGTGCACAAGGGAGATGATCACACGTTGAAGTCTATCAGCTAGCAGCTTGGTTTCGAGCAGTGGTTCTATATCACCGAACCGCGCGGCAAAAATTGGGTTGAGGCTCCTGAGTTCAGATTCGGAGCCCCACTGCGGCTCACGTCCTGGCCCGAGAAAGGCCTGAACTGGTCCTCGTCCGATGACCTGTCACTGCTCTAGACGCGCGTCCAGAGTGTGGTCGACAAGGATGTCAAACTCGTTGACGTAGTCTAGGTGATGTTAGTTCGCCTGGTTCTCCCTTGCCAGCGTAGAGCCTGCAATTTGTGGGAATACGACCCAACCGAGCACCAGACCCTTCGGGAGCTCTATGGTTCCTCCCACAAGGATATCTGGAAGGTGCTCTTTAAGTCCGGCAAATCATGGTCGGGCTCCGCCGAGGACCGTGGGTATCAATTATCCCACACTGCAAGTCCGGTAAGTTATTGCTATGCTCTGCCTCAGTTGGCATGTCCCGAGGGAGACACTTTTATCATGCTTTATCATAACCCCAGGGATGGATAAAAAGGTGGAGCGGATACACTGTCCTGCCCCGCTGCCGGAGGAACCGGTCGGACATCTTCTGACGAAGATGCTGGTCCCAGCGCCTTACGAGGCGCCGAAGAAAGAGGCTTCCATGAAGGTCAAGAAGACCCGGAGTGGCCTCCGTCGTCGCGATGCTTCGGACGCAAAATCCAAAGACTCTAGCGACCATCCTTCTTCCAAAGACGAAGAGGAGGAGGCGGAGGAAGACGAGCCTCCCGCAGGGGGTGGGAAGAAAAGGACGGCTTCCTCATCCCTGGAGGTCGAATCACCAAAGAGGGGAAAAGGTTCCCTCCCAGAGGCATCCACCACGGCTGCTGATAGTAGCCAGCAGTGGGATCCCAGGGTCCAGCCCCTGGAAAAGTCATAAATATACGAAATCCGAACACGCAAATGCGCCTGGGGTTGTTTGAATGTAGTAGTTTTAACTGTCGCCATATTTCGTACAGTTCGGCGAGGTCCCACGTCGGACAGTCCTCATCGGAGGATTCGTTGAGCTCAGATGCCCTGGCGAGCGAGATGCCTCCAGAGGCCCCTTCCTCGAAGCCTAGGCACGACAACGAGGCGTCATCTCAGCGGGACCTGGACCAGGGGGGCATATCCCTGGGGCCGGACACACGGGAGCAGCGGCTCCCATGCGTGTCGATGGCGGGGGTGATCTTAAGTCCGGACCCCAGCCGGACACGGTCCTAGAGACCTTTAAAGCTCTAGGATCAGGTGAGCAGCCGCCTTTGGGGGGCTTGACTGCTCCGCCAGCGGCCTCTGTCCAAGCAGAGCTGCCGGGCGGCCTATCGGCAGTGCTAAGAAGCGTGTCTATCGTCGATGAGCATCGTGCCCTCATGGGTGCGATGATTGAAAACATTCAGTCCGCTGAGAGCGGACTGAACGAATCCTACCTTAGTCTTATAAAGGGCTTTGAGGTATGTTTTTTAAGAAACCTTTGGGAGATTGTCATAATATGAGTAGTAGCCCCTGATGCACTGTCCGGCGAAAGAAAGCCGAACAGGGGATCAAATTTTCTGTTTTGCAGGAGTCTCAGTTAATGACGTGTATCCCTTTGTTTGAAAATAGGCGTCTGCAGGGACGACAGCTGCTCATAGTGCGGAGGTGTCCGAACTAAAGCAGCATCTGGAACGGGCTGAAGAGGAACTTGGCCGCGTGAAGAAGCAGTTTGAGGACAAGCAAGGTATGTCGGAACCTTGTGCTAAGTTGAGCACGAATTAGAAGTTGTGCCTAATTAAGATATTTGCATTGTATGCTCTAGGGGCGAGTTCCGAAATTGAGGCACTGAAGAAGGCTGTGGCCGAAGCCGATAGTAAGGCCGCCGCCGAACAGGCTCTTCGTGAGAAGCACGAGGCCAGGGTCATTGAAGCTGAGCGAGAGCTCCTGGAGGCCGTGAAGAAAAGCAAGGGCTTGGAGCAGAGTCTAGTAGGGAAAGAATCCGAACTCGCCCAAGATCTCCAAGCCGCAGAGGATGCTCGGGAAGAAGCCCGAGGTGCTCTGAGGGAAATTTAGGAGGCCCGGAAGGTTGTGGCTGGTCAGGCCTTTTGTACTCATGGCCATTTTTACATGATAATGGGAGGAACTCTAAGCGACAAGCTGAATTCTTGTTTATCCAGGGGCGTTTGCGGATCTGCCACGCAGCATATCAGATGCTGCCCAATTCTACTGGACCGAGGAGAAGAAGTCTCCGGAGAGGGATTTCTGGTCACAGTATTTGGCGCCGAATTATCTGGTGCCCTTTATCAATCAGCTGAAGCAGCTGGTCGAGCTGCACCAGGCGGCCGAACTAGCCATGAAGGACTTGGTTGTCCGACTGTGGTCCGCGGAGCCAATTCCAAGCAGTTACTTCGGACTCGTGAAGCGGATTGTTGGCACTTGCCCTCGGCTTGATGTCATTAAGCGATCGGTCTGCATAGAGGGTGCATGCATGGTGTTTGCCCGTGGGAAGGTGCATTGGGGGAACCTTGATGCTGAGAAGCTGATGACTGAAGGGCCGCCGGAGGGTAAGGAACATCGCAAGCCCGAGTTATACTATGAGGGTGTATTGAAAGGAGCCCGCCTTGTGGCGGATAAGTGTACCAAAGACACTATATTTCCCTGAAGGCAGTCATGCCATTCTTTGTAATGTGGGATAATGGCACTTTTATTATTTATTGCCTTTTTTATTTGAGCGTTCGTTCTTCCTGTGCGGCTGTTTAGTGTATACAAATCCTTAGAGTTGGCCAGTCATCGACTTCTGCCCCCACGTAAAAAGTACGGGGGTGTTCGGGACATACCTGAACACTCTTTATCCCATTGTTGGGTCCTTTTAAGGAGGTGTTCCTCACTACGAACCAGGCAATCAGACTATAGGGCTTTATCACTCTCACTTAGCCATAGGAATTCGAGTATGGTGGGCGCAGCCCCTAGTGTTCGGAAGAATGAACTAGGGGCTCTATCGGCGCCTGATCGGAAGACCGATCCATCGCACTTTGCATTTATAATGGCATTATGCGGAATAAATCTTTAAAGATTTTACAACCTCTCGAACAGCTGACCAGCTCTCGCTGTATCATGATAGTCAGTTTTCGGCTTTCTCTACTGAGGTGCTCGTCCGGAAGAACCGGGACACAATCGCAGTAGTTCTCCCAGCGCTACCTTAGCCGATGGAGCGGAACGTAAGGTACCAAAACATGGGAGCCGGGCAAACCCAACTAATGGCCCAAGACATGCTTTGGAGCTGATGCATATAGTGCTATAAGTTCGGGGTGCCGAACGACCGAAAAGGTGGTCGGACTTTATTGCTGTACTATGAAGCCCCTGGCATAATCGGGCATAACACAAGGCGTGGGTGTCGTTTGTGACAAAAAGGCGTCAATGAGCGCGTTATTTAAGTCTACACATTGTAGTAAAATGACATGTCTATGCATATGAGTGTGGTTTATGCTTATGAAAAGGAGTGTTTTTGGCGGAACCTGTCGTGGTCGGACTGGAGGATGCTGTGTGCGGATCTGAGGTGTATCCGGACTGCCTTATGTGTTCCTGCCTTATGCGTCCGAGCTGATTCCGCGTCGCCAGTCCTGTTCTGCACCAAAGTTAGTATGTAAAGACAAATGCTTGAAGGCAGTTGTATGTACTGATGTGGTTGAACTGCGGGTGCCTGATCATTGCCTGGCTGAACCAGGTTATCATGCCGTAAGATAGTGCGGACTCCTCAGTTGGTGTCCGGGTAGTTGGCTGCGAATCAAAATTTGATAAACAGGCACGCCCCGCTATTCCAGCAGCTTTATGATTTCCACTCTAAGGGTGGGGTTCGGCCCTGCCCATAATTGTGACCATGTCACGTGGGACTGGCCTAATGTTGTACCTCATTGAATCTAGCCAACGTGGCTTGTCCCGGTAGTGTGTTGTAATTACTGTATAAGTGGACGTGCCGAAGACTTATTCTTCGGCGTGGTGTTTGTTTGGTGGTCCGAAGACGACCGTTAAAGTGGTGGGCCAATAAAACTTGGCCTTTTCACCTGGCATCTTTTAGAAGATGCTATTGATAATTTTATGCCCGTGGGGGCTCGTGTTAGATGGAGCCCCCGGACTATTGGGTCGATAGTGAGTGCAATTAAATTACTGTGGTTGATGTCGTCCGGACGGTCAATGTGATCGGTGAAGATCGGCCGTACTTTTGTACTGTGGAGGAACTTCTTTTGACTTCACCATGTTTGATTGGTCTTTCGTTGTTGAAAACCTCCCTTTATTGTTTCCGGCGCGCGACCGGCCGTTTTGTTTGGAAAATCCGGCATTCTCTATTGGTATGCTTGGCCGCCCTTCTGGGGGTACCATGAATTTTGCATGGTTGATTGAGTATGCTGCTTGGGACGGATGGGCCTGAGCTGTTCTTTTTTCGCTGACCGGACTTGGGGCCGCTGAATTTGGCACCATCTTCCCTGCCTTGACGTTTATGACGATTGTGCCGAGGCTTGAGGATGTCGCCTCGTGTTTCTTGCATATTATCCTGGATCGTGGTGGTATGTTGGCATTGGGGTATGTGCCTTGGTATCTCCTTCTTAGGCTGAGGTAGCGAATTATGCCGTGTGTGCCCTTTGTCGGGGCAGTCGAGTCCGTATTCCTCGGTGGCCAGGACCTTGGTCCATCTGTCCACGAGCAAATCTTGGTCAGCTTTGAGCTACTGTTGCTTCCTTTGCAGGCTCCTCACAGTGGCCATAAGCCGTTGCTTGAAGCAAACTTGTTCCGCGGGATCCTCAGGCATGCCAAATTCATCATAGCCGAGGCTCACCTCGTCTTCGGAGGGGGGGGCATATAGTTTTACCTCTCCAAGTATCCGACCGTGGCCAGTCCGGCCTGCTTAAAAGCAGGCTGATCAGGATTGTATTCATCTTCGGCACCGTCCGGATTGTTTTCGTCTCCTGTGCCGGTATTGTTGTGGCGGGGCTTGGAGCGGCGTTGACGACGCCCAAGCTTAGCTTTTTTCCCTGAGGGGTTATCCTCCATTGCCTCATCGCCATTGGTTTCCTTCGGAGTGTCCACCATATATATATCATATGAGGAGGTGGCTTTCCACCGCCCCATGAGCGGTGGTTCTTGTTCTTCTCCTGCATCGTCGTCTATACCGTCGATGCCTTCGGAATCAAAGTCAAGCACATCGTTTAAATCATCGATCATGGCAATGAAGTGGGTGGTGGGTGGGCAACGAAATCCTTCGTCGCCTGCTTCCCACTCGAGCCGGACATAGTTCGGCCAAGAGTCTCCTGACAAAGAGAGAGACTTTAACGAGTTCAGCACATCGCCAAAGGGCGAGTGCTGGAAGATATCCGCAGCGGTGAACTCCATTACCGGAGCCCAACCAGATTTGGCGGGCTCGGAGGCGCGCGGACTGGAACCTACAACCGGATATAAGTCCAGGGGTCCAGTGTCACAGGCTTCCTTGGGGGTGAAGTCTGTGTTCGGCTCTACCACCGATGAGTGTGCGGCCTCTAGGGAGGGGTCCATCCACCCGTCCTCAGGTGACGCAATATGCTCCAGATTTAGGTCCGGGGCTCCAGCAGGGGCGATGTCCCGAGCATTGTCCAACAGCAGGTCTAGGCCGTGCTCGTCGTGACTGTCCGGCGCTCCTGACGCAGCCCCGAATCCATTGAAGATCAAGTCTCCGCGGATATCGGCCGTGTATTTCAAGTTTCCGAACCTGACCTAGTGGCTAGGGGCATAGCTGTCGATCTACTCCAGATGGCCAAGCGAATTGGCCCGCAGTGTGAAGCCGCCGAACACAAAGATCTGTCCGGGGAGAAAAGCCTCACCCTGGGCCATGTTGTTGTTGATGATTGGAGGAGCCATCAAACCTTGCAGCGACGACACAGAGGAACTCTCAATGAAAGCACCAATGTCGGTGTCAAAACCGGTGGATCTCGGGTAGGGGGTCCCGATCTGTGCATCTTAGGCTAATGGTAACAGGAGGCGAGGGACACAATGTTTACCCAGGTTCGGGCCCTCTCGGTGGAGGTAAAACCCTACTTCCTGCTTGATTGATGTTGATGATATGGGTGTTAGAAGAGTTGATCTCCCACGAGATCGCAGAGGCCAAATCCTAGAAGCTAGCCTATGATTATTATGATTGTGATCGTCCCTTTAAGGACTAAACCCTCCGGTTTATATAGACACCGGAGAGGGCTAGGGTTTGCATGGAGTCGGTTACAAAGAAGGAAATATAATATCCGGATCGCCAAGCTTGTCTTCCACGCAAAGGAGAGTCCCATCCGGACACGGGACGGAGTCTTGGGTCTTGTATCTTCACGGTCCCACAGTCCGGCCAAAGTATATAGTCCGGCAGTCCGGATACCCCCTTATCCAGGACTCCCTCGGAAAGGGTGATGCAGCAAAGTAGCGTAAGTATTTCCGTCGGTTTTTGAGAACCAAGGTATCAATCCAGTAGGAGGCTCCTCACAAGTCCCTCGTACCTACATAAACAAACAAGAACCTCGCAACCAACGCGATAAAGGGGTTGTCAATCCCTTCACGGTAACTTGCGAAGGTGAGATTTGATAGAGATAATAAGATAAGATAAATACTTTTGGTATTTTTATGATATAGATTGGAAAGTAAAGATTGCAACTAAAGTAGATCGGAAACTTATATGATAAAAGATAGACCCGGGGGCCATAGGTTTCACTAGTGGCTTCTCTCAAGATAGCATAAGTATTACAGTGGGTGAACAAATTACTATCGAGCAATTGATAGAAAAGTGCATAATTATGAGAATATCTAGGCATGATCATGTATATAGGTGCTACGTCTCCAACGTATCTATAATATTTGATTGTTCCATGCTATTACATTACCCGTTTTGGATGTTTATGGGCTTTACTTTACACTTTTATATCATTTTTGTGACTAACCTACTAACTGGAGGCCCAGCCCGAATTGCTGTTTTTTTGCCTATTTCAGTGTTTCGAAGAAAAGGGATATCAAATGAAGTCCAAACAGAATGAAACCTTCGGGAGTGATCTTTTTGGAACAAATGCAAACCTGGAGACTTGGAGTGGAAGTCAAGCAACAAGCGAGGCGGCCACGAGGGTGCCCGTCGCGCCCCCTGCCCCTCGGGCGTCCACCGACCTAGTTCTTCCTCCTATATATACCTACGTACCCCGAGAACATTAGAACAGACCACGAAAACCTAATTCCACCGCCACAACCTTCTGTATCCGTGAGATCCCATCTTGGAGCCTTCACCGGCGCTCCGTCGGAGGGGTAATCGACCATGGAGGGCCTCTACATCATCTCCAAGGCCTCTCCTATGAGTTGTGAGTAGTTTACCACAGACCTTCGGGTCCATAGTTATTAACTAGATGGCTTCTTCTCCCTCTTTGAATCTCAATACCAAGTTCTCCTCGATCTTCTTGGAGATCTATTTGATGTAACTCTTTTTGCGGTGTGTTTGTCGAGATCGATGAATTGTGGGTTTATGATCAAGTTTATCTATGAGAAATATTTGAATCTCCTCTGATTTCTTTTATGTGTGATTTAGTTATCTTTGCAAGTCTCTTCAAATTATCAGTTTGGTTTGGCCTACTAGATTGATCTTTCTTGCAATGGGTGAAGTGCTTAGCTTTGGGTTCAATCTTGCGGTGTCCTTTCCCAGTGACAGCAGGGGCAGCAAGGCACGTATTGTATTGTTGCCATCGAGGATAAAAAGATGGGGTTTATATCATATTGCATGAGTTTATCCCTCTACATCATGTCATCTTTCTTAATGCGTTACTCTGTTCTTCATGAACTTAATACTCTAGATCCAGGCAGGAGTCGGTCGATGTGTGGAGTAATAGTAGTAGATGCATGCAGGAGTTGATCTACTTGTCATGGACGTGATGCCTATATACATGATCATGCCTAGATAATCTCATAATTATTCGCTTTTCTATCAATTGCGCGACAGTAATTTGTCCACCTACCGTAATACTTATGCTATCTTGAGAGAAGCCACTAGCGAAACCTATGACCCCGGGGTCTATCTTTTATCATATAAGTTTTCAATCTACTTTTATTTGCATCTTTACTTTTCCAATCTATATCATAAAATACCGAAAATATTTATCGTATCATATTATCTCTATCAGATCTCACTTTCGCAAGTGGCCGTGAAGGGATTGACAACCCCTTTATTGCGTTGGTTGCGAGGTTCTTGTTTGTTTGTGTAGGTGTGTGGCACTTTTGAGGATCCTCCAACTGGATTGGTACCTTGTTCTCAAAAACTGAGGGAAATACTTACGCTACTTTGTTGCATCACCCTTTCCTCTTCAAGGAAAACCAACGCAAGCTCAAGATGTAGCAAGAAGGATTTCTAGCGTGGTTGCTGGGGAGGTCTTCGCTCAAGTCAAGACATACCAAGTACCCATCACAAACTCATCTCCCTCTCATTACATTATTTGCCATTTGCCCCTCGTTTTCCTCTCCCCCACTTCACCCTTGCTGTTTTATTCGCCCTCTCTTTCCCAATCTCCTCCCTCTTTCGCTTGCCTTTTTGTTTGCTTGTGTGTTGGATTGCTTGTCGCTATGGCGCAGGATAATACCAAATTGTGTGATTTTTCCAATACCAATAATAATGATTTCCTTAGTACTCTGATTGCTCCTCTTAATGATGTCGAGTCTTGTGAAATCAATGCTGCTTTGTTGAATCTTGTTATGAAAGATCAATTCTCCGGCCTTCCTAGTGAAGATGCCGCTACCCATCTAAACAACTTTGTTGATTTGTGTGAGATGCAAAAGAAGAAAGATACGGATAATGATATTGCTAAATTGAAGTTATTTCTGTTTTCACTTAGAGATCATGCTAAATTTTGGTTTTCTTCTTTGCCTAAGAATAGTATTGATTCATGGAATGAGTGCAAAGATGCTTTTATCTCTAAGTATTTTCCTCCCACTAAGATCATCTCTCTTAGGAACGATATTATGAATTTTAAACAACTTGATCATGAGCATGTTGCCCAATCTTGGGAAATAATGAAATTGATGATTCGCAATTGCCCTACTCATGGTTTGAATTTATGGATGGTCATACAAAATTTTTATGCCGGATTGAATTTTGCTTCTAGAAATCTTTTAGATTCGGCCGCGGGAGGCACTTTTATGGAAATCACCTTGGGAGAAGCTACTAAACTCCTTGATAACATTATGGCTAATTATTCTCAATGGCACACCGAAAGATCTACTAGTAAGAAAGTGCATACTATAGAAGAAATTAATGTTTTGAGTGGAAAGATGGATGAACTTATGAAATTGTTTGCTACTAAGAGTGCTCCTATTGATCCCAATGATATGCCTTTGTCTACTTTGATTGAGAATAACAATGAATCTATGGATGTGAATTTTGTTGGTAGGAATAATTTTGGTAACAATGCTTATAGAGGAAACTTTAATCCTAGACCGTTCCCTAGTAATTCCTCTAATAATTATGGAAATTCCTACAACAATTCTTATGGTAATTTTAATAAGATGCCCTCTGATTTTGAGAATAGTGTTAAAGAATTTATGATCTCTCAAAAGAATTTTAATGCTTTGCTTGAAGAAATTTTTTTGCGTTGATTCTTTTTGCTGTAAATCAATAGACAAATTTCCCAGGACTTCCTATTTTGGTAGGATTTTTAGAGTTCCATAAGTATTCTAGAGTTACAGATTTCTACAAACTGTTCTGTTTTTCGTGTGTTGTTTGCTTATTTTGATGAATCTATGGCTAGTATCGGGGGGTATGAACCATAGAGAAGTTTGAATACAATAGGTTTAACACCAATATAAATAAATAATGAGTTCATTACAATAACTTAAGTGGTGGTTTTTCTTTCTTGCACTAACGGAGTTCATGAGATTTTCTGTTGAGTTTTGTGTTGTGAAGTTTTCAAGTTTTGGGTAAAGATTTGGTGGACTATGGAATAAGGAGTGGCAAGAGCCTAAGCTTGGGGATGCCCATGGAACCCCAAGATAATTCAAGGACAACCAAAAGCCTAAGCTTGGGGATGCCCCGGAAGGCATCCCCTCTTTCGTCTTCGTCTATCGGTAACTTTACTTGGAGCTATATTTTTATTCACCACATGATATGTGTTTTGCTTGGAGCATCTTGTATGATATGAGTCTTTGCTTTTTAGTTTACCACAATCATCCTTGCTGTAGACACCTTTTGGGAGAAGCCCACTTGATTAGAATTTATTAGAATACTCTATGTGCTTCACTTATATCTTTTGAGCTAGATAGTTTTTGCTCTAGTGCTTCACTTATATCTTTTAGAGCACGGCGGTGGCTTAATTTTGTAGAAATTGTTGATCTCTCATGCTTCACTTATATTATTTTGAGAGTCTATTAGAACAGCATGGTATTTTCTATGGTTATAAAATTGGTCCTAGAATGATGGGCATCCAAGTTGGGTATAATAAAAACTATCATAGAAAGTGAATTGGATGCTATGATCAATTTGATACTTGAAAATTGATTTGAGATATAGAGGTGGTAATATTAGAGTCGTTCTAGTTGGGTGATTATTAATTTAAAGAATACTTGTGTTGAAGTTTGTGATTCCCGTAGCATGCACGTATGGTGAACTGCTTTGTGATGAAGTTGGAGCACAATTTTATTTATTGATTGTCTTCCTTATGAGTGGCGGTCGGGGACGAGCGATGGTCTTTTCCTACCATTCTATCCTCCTAGGAGCATGCGCGTAGTACTTTGTTTTCAATAACTTGTAGATTTTTCCAATAAGTATATGAGTTCTTTATGACTAATGTTGAGTCCATGGATCATACGCACTCTCACCCTTCCACCATTGCTAGCCTCTCTTGTGCCGCCCAACTTTCGGCGGTACCCTACACCCACCATATACCTTCCTCAAAATAGCCACCATACCTACCTATTCTGGCATTTCCATAGTCATTCCGAGAAATATTGCCATGCAACTTTCCACCGTTCCGTTTACATGACACGCATCATCATTGTCATATTGCTTTTGCATGATCATGTAGTTGACATCGTATTTGTGGCAAGGCCAAATTCATAATTTTCATACATGTCACTCTTGATTCATTGCATATGCCGGTACACGGCCAGAGGCATTCATATAGAGTCATATCTTGTTCTAAGTATTGAGTTGTAATCTTGAGTTGTAAGTAAATAAAAGTGTGATGATCTTCATTATTAGAGCATTCTCCTAGTGAGGAAAGGATGATGGAGACTATGATTCTCCCACAAGTTGGGATGAGACTTCGGACTTTATAAAAAAAGAGGTCAAAGTGCCACCAAAAAAAGGGGGAAAGGCCAAACAAAAATAAAAAAATGAGAGAAAATGAGAGAAGGGACAATGCTACTATCCTTTTTACCACACTTGTGCTTCAAATTAGCACCATGATCTTCATGATAAAGAGTCTCCTATGTTGCACTATCATATACTAGTGGGAATTTTTCATTATAGAACTTGGCTTGTATATTCCAATGATGGGCTTCCTCAAAATGCCCTAGGTCTTCGTGAGCAAGCGAGTTGGATGCACACCCACTTAGTTTCTTTTGTTGAGCTTTCATACATTTATAGCTCTAGTGCATCTGTTGCATAGCAATCCCTACTCACTCACATTGATATCTATTAATGGGCATCTCCATAGCCCGTTGATACGCCTAGTTGACGTGAGACTATCTTCTCCTTTTTTGTCTTCTCCACCACCACCATTCTATTCCACATACAGTGTTATGTCCATGGCTCACGCTCATGTATTGCGTGAAAGTTGAAAAAGTTTGAGATTACTAAAGTATGAAACAATTGCTTGGCTTGTCATCGGGGTTGTGCATGATTAAATACTTTGTGTGATGAAGATAGAGCAATAGCCAGACTATATGATTTTGTAGGGATAACTTTCTTTAGCCATGTTATTTTGAGAAGACATGATTGCGTCGTTAGTATGCTTGAAGTATTATTATTTCTGATGTCAATATGAAGTTTTGTTTTGAATAATTTGGATTTGAACATTCATGCCACAATAAAGAAAATTACATTGAGAATTATGTTGGGTAGCATTCCACATCAAAAATTCTGTTTTTATCATTTACCTACTCGAGGACGAGCAGGAACTAAGCCTGGGGATGCTTGATACGTCTCCAACATATCTATAATTTTTTATTGTTCCATACTATTATATTACCCGTTTTGTATGTTTATGGGCTTTACTTTACACTTTTATATCATTTTTGGGACTAACATACTAACCGGAGGCCCAGCCTGAATTGCTGTTTTTTTGCCTATTTCAGTGTTTCGAAGAAAAGGAATATCAAATGGAGTCCAAACGGGATGAAACCTTCGGGAGCGATCTTTTTGGAACAAATGCAAACCTGGAGACTTGGAGTGGAAGTCAAACAACAAGCAAGGCGGCCACGAGGGTGCCCGGCGCGCCCCTACAGGTGGGCGCGCCCCCCACCCTCGTGGGCCCCTCGGGCATCCACCGACCTACTTCTTCCTCCTATATGTACCTACGTACCACGAGAACATTAGAACAGACCATGAAAACCTAATTCCACCGCTGCAACCTTCTGTATCCTCGAGATCCCATCTTGGAGCCTTCGTCGGCGCTCCGCCGGAGGGGGAATCGACCACGGAGGGCCTTTACATCATCTCTAGGGCCTCTCCTATGAGTTGTGAGTACTTTACCACAGACCTTTAGGTCCATAGTTATTAGCTAGATGTCTTCTTCTCTCTCTCTTTGAATCTCAATACCAAATTCTCCTCGATCTTCTTGGAGATCTATTTGATGTAACTCTTTTTGCGGTGTGTTTGTCGAGATCAGATGAATTGTGGGTTTATTATCAAGTTTATCTATGAGAAATATTTGAAATCCTCTGAATTCTTTTATGTGTGATTAAGTTATCTTTGCAAGTATCTTCGAAAATTCTCAGTTTGGTTTGGCCTACTAGATTGATCTTTCTTGCAATGGGAGAAGTGCTTAGGTTTGGGTTCAATCTTGCGGTGTCCTTTCCTAGTGACAGCAGGGGCAGCAAGGCACGTATTGTATTGTTGCCATTGAGGATAAAAAGATGGGGTTTATAGCATATTGCATGAGTTTATCCCTCTACATCATGTCATCTTTCTTAATGCCTTACTCTGTTCTTCATGAACTTAATACTCTAGATGCAGGCAGGAGTCGGTCGATATGTGGAGTAATAGTAGTAGATGCAGGCAGGAGTCGATCTACTTGTCACGGACATGATGCCTATATACATGATCATGCCTAGATAATCTCATAATTATTCGCTTTTCTATCAACTGCTCGACAGTAATTTGTTCACCCACCGTAATACTTATGCTATCTTGAGAGAAGCCACTAGTGAAACCTATGGCCCCCGGGTCTATCTTTTATCATCTAAGTTTTCAATCTACTTTCGTTTGCATCTTTACTTTTCCAACCTATATCATAAAATACCAAAAATATTTTTCTTATCATATTATCTCTATCAGATCTCACTTTCGCAAGTGGCCGTGAAGGGATTGACAACCCCTTTATCGCGTTGGTTGCGAGGTTCTTGTTTGTTTGTGTAGATGCGTGGGACTTTTGAGGAGCCTCCTACTGGATTGATACCTTGGTTCTCAAAAACTGAGGGAAATACTTACGCTACTATGCTGCATCCCTTTCCTCTTCAAGGAAAACCAACGCAACCTCAAGACGTAGCAATAGGCATCACGTCCGCAACCAATAGACCAACTCCTGCCTGCATCTACTACTATTACTCCACACATCGACCGCTATCCAGCATGCATCTAGTGTATTAAGTTCATAAGAACAAAGTAACGCATTAGGCAAGATAACATGATGTAGAGGGATAAACTAAAGCAATGTGATATAAACCCATCTTTTTATCCTCGATGGCAACAATACAATATGTGCCTTGCTGCCCCTGCTGTCACTGGGAAAGGACACTGCAAGATTGAACCCAAAGCTAAGCACTTCTCCCATTGCAAGAAAGATCAATCTAGTAGGTCAAACCAAACTGATAATTCAAAGAGACCTGCAAAGATAACCAATCATACATAAAAGAATTCAGAGGAGATTCAAATATTTCTCATACATAAACTTGATCATAAACCCACAATTCATCGGATCTCGACAAACACACCGCAAAAAGAGTTACATCAAATAGATCTCCAAGAAGATCGAGGAGAACTTTGTATTGAGAATCAAAGAGAGAGAAGAAGCCATCTAGCTAATAACTATGGACCCGAAGGTCTGTGGTAAACTACTAACAACTCATCGAAGAGGCTATGGTGTTGATGTAGAAGCCCTCCATGGTTGATTCCCCCTCTGGCAGAGTGTCGGCGAAGTCTCCAAGATGGGATCTCGCGGATACAGAAGGTTGCAGCGGTGGAAATAGGGTTTCATGGTGCTCCTGGATGTTTTGGGGGTATGCGGATATATATAGGAGGAAGAAGTAGGTCGGTGGAGCCTCGAGGGGCCCATGAGGGTGGGGGCGCGCCCACCCCCGTAGGGCGCGCCAGGCACCCTCGTGGCCGCCTCGTTTACTTCTTGACGTCCACTCCAAGTCTCCTGGTTTGCATTTGTTCCAAAAAGATCGCTCCCGAAGGTTTAATCCCGTTTGGACTCCGTTTGATATTTCTTTCTTCGAAACACTGAAATAGGCAAAAAAAACAGCAATTCGGGCTGGGCCTCCGGTTAGTAGGTTAGTTCCAAAAATGATATAAAAGTGTAAAGTAAAGTCCATAAACATCCAAAACGGGTATTATAATAGCATGGAACAATCAAAAATTATAGATACGTTGGATACGTATCAAGTACTACTTCCATGACAGGTGAGCAGGTAGGGGAATCTGCATGCGCCAGCAACCACCAGGGCCGGTCCTGAGATTTCAGGGGTCCAGGGCGAAACTTTAACCCGGGGCCCTTTAATATAATCATTAGAATACTAACCAACATTACATTGCTAAAAAGGAATATGATGGATATCGGATCCTGACCTTGGAGCAGGGTGGGTGAAGGCATCACCGTTAGAGGAGAAGGCCGCCTCGATTGGTCCTTGAGGGATATGCGACCACAACTTTCCGGAGAACAAGTCATGTCACTATGGAGAAGGATGGGTCAACTCAACTGGGATGAGACGCCTCACTGAAAACTATCCCCTAGGTCGAGGCCGCATGGACGGAGGTGATTAGGCTCCCACCCCTGTATCGGCCGAATGCGAAAGAACCCTTGTTCCAAAAAAATGTCCGCAACATATGATCCACATGGATGCAGCCAAAATCCTGCTTGAGCCCATCTAACTAAAGAAAGTCCAGGGAACAAACTAGAAGAAGTCCACGATGATCCATTGTGATGATGGCAAAAACCTGAAATTGAATCTTTCTCCCGGACTTTAATTTACCTTAGTTTCTTGACAATCTGTGGTTGGGAAATCCAACATACACCCTACCAACAGCCATATACCATATCCCAGACAAATTGCTTTGCTTTCCAGTTGAAAAAGTGTTGTTTTGATTCTAGAACAAATTATATATCTTCTAATCTTTCGCAGTCGGAGACAAAAATTCAACAAACGCATCATGACTCAGTATACCCCAACATCTAGGGAAAAAAGTTTCAGGATTGACCTGAGCCGCGGCCTCCAATCTGCTCGTCGCAGATCGCAATAGTGGGATAGGAGGCAGACATAGCGACCCGCAATATTAGCGATCGTATGTGTGTGCAGGGATGTGGATGTTGGGTTGGCGATCGCGGATCAAGCGTGTCCAGATGACTAGAGAAAAATCCAAAGTGCACTACGTATACTACAAGAGATCAAGGATGGAAGGGGGTCGCTGATTTGTGATCTGGGCATGTGTACACACATGGCAACATCCTGCCTGCCTCCCGAAGTCAGGGGTTGTAT
>LT934120.1:24737577-24788617 GCA_900231445.1 Triticum turgidum subsp. durum
GGCCTAACAACCACTAATCTTTATCTTTACCTAATAATAAAGCAAATTGGGTTTCGATGGTCCGTCACACACTTTTGCAGAAAACCCCCTGTGTTTTCTATGAATTAACCTGCAGTACACACTTAAGTCATAACCGAACCGTTATTTTACATTTTTACGGAAACCCCCCTGACGTATTAGATAATTCACCCGCCGATCATATATAAGTCAAACACATGTTTTTTTCTAAATTATCCATATCTTTTAAACCGTAACTCCGATTTTAACATGTTATATATGAAAATTGATTAGAAAAATGTGTGGAATCTGAATATTATGTTATTTTGTTTGTTAAATATTTTTTAAATATTATTTTGGAAGATATTTAAGTCAAACAAATATTTTTCTTAATTATCCATATCTATTAAACCTTAACTCTGATTTTAACATGTTATATATGAAGTTTGAATAGAAAAATATGTAGAATTTGAATATGATGTTATTTTTACCTATTAAATATTTTAAAATATTATTTTAAAAGCAAACGTGTAACCTATAGGGCACGTCCGTTTTTCTTTCGTACCGCGACGATCTGGATTGCAAATAAACAACCACTAAAATCATAAAGAGACGAAAGAAAACATCGATAACCACACATGAACACCTCTGAACAAACTGGCAGGGGAAAAACAACATTCAAACACACTTTGGTTTGTGTGAACACTGAGGCCACTGAAGGTGAGAAGGAGGATAAGCGGCAACACAAAAATGATGTCTCGCTAAAATAAAGGGCATGAACATATTATGGTTATTGGGTTAAGAGTGTGTGTTATTTTTTTTCTCTCGTTGCAACGCACAGGCTCTTTTGCTAGTAGTGGATAAAAATCTTATACGACCGGGTCGTATACTCCCGATCGTAAGACCCATTCCATCATAGGACACCTGACAAAATTGAATCTCAATGCACCCAGACTCCTGAATCCCCTTTGGCCCTTTCCTTCTCCGGCGACCACGCTCGCTCGCCGCCATCGTCGCTGTCGGCGACCACGCTGCTGCGCCTTGGCAGCTCGCCTTTGGAAAAAAAATAGGTGGAAAAGAGGAAAGGAAGAAATAAAACAACAGCTCACCGTCGTATACTCCCTCTTTCTTGCACTGGTGTGTGTCTTTTGTGCTGGCGTGTTGCAAGTCAGCCATCCAAAAGCTAATTACTCCCTCCGTGAACTAATTTAAGAGCGTTTAGAATATTCTGAATGCTCTTATATTAGTTTACAGAGGGAGTACAAAGTATTCGGCTGAGAGGAGAAAAAATAGGTGGTAACAATGCAGTGGCGGCGCCAGGAAATGAAGGCTGGGTATTCATCTAAAAAAGTTTTGCTCTAAATGTAGTATATGAGCCAAGCAATACAACAGTAGCAACATATGAACAAAACAACACTAGCATAACGGCAATAGCAATATTTCAATGTATCAGACCATAACGGCATGAATACATAAGTACCTTTTGATTGATAAAGTGATGATATCCTTCTTACAATATAACTTTGCGATCGCCTTTTTGGAACAGATTGATGACATCTTCATCCTTCACTTGATTGAAAAATTCTCTCTCAATGAATGTAACAAAACAATTGTTCAAATAATCATCACCCATTTTGTTCCTTAGCTTATTCTTCACATAGCTCATTGAAGAGAATACCCTTTCAACACTAGCAGTAGCTACTGGCAGAATCAATACCAACTTAGTAAACTTGTAAACAATATGATATTGTTCATGCTTGTCTGTCTCAACAAGCATAACTAAAAGCTGACACAGATTTTTCAGGTTTTGAAACCTTTCATCTCTACGCACATTAGTAACATACATGTTTAGTTGCCATGGAAGTCTTGCCAGTTCATCCCTTGTAAAATCAGAAGCATAAAACTTTTTAGCAAGCCTAACTAACTTCTCTTGGTCATAAGCAGGAAATAGATGTAGTGGACAAAATGCTGCCATGCAAGAAAGTAGCTCCGTGTTTACCTCATCAAATCTGCCATTCAGCTCACTGATTTTCCTATCAATGACACCCACAAACATATCAACCTTGAAGCGGTGGTAATTGGTTGGACCATTACATAAACCCCTTCTAGGTCGGCCAACAGGAAAGTAAGGACCCTCCATATCAACAACTTTGATCTTATTCTTTGTACAAAAAGTGTGACCTTTGTGAGAAAATCATCCCATCCAGGATTGGTCCTCAAAGCCTCCAAGTAATACTTTGTGTCAGCAACAAGCTCAATAGCATGAACAATATCTTCGTCTTGCTTTTGCAAAGCTCTACACAACTCATCTGTGTATCCAAATATTTCTTGCATCAAGTGTGCCATGAAAGCAAACTCAAATGATCGAAATATTGTCTCTATGGATAGAGCCGCTTGTGCCTCCGCACCATGGTACTCGTCTCGAATCTTGCGAAGGATTCATCGTAGTGCACCATACATAGAGATGACATGGTTCACAATTTTGAAGTGAGAGCCCCAACGTGTATCACATGGCCTTCCCAAACCCATTTCTTGATTCAGCCCACTCCCTGTTTCTACTTCTTCTAATTCCAATGCACCAATAAGTTCTTCAACCTGAGCTATCCGAAGCATTCTCATCTTTTTACAAGACATGCCAAGAGCATTTAACAAGTGTGCAAGCTGCTAAAAGAACCAAGTACAATCACCACTCTCCTTAGCAATAGCAACAAGAGTTAACTGTAGTTGATGGGCAAAACAATGAACATAGTAGGCAGAAGGGGACTCAGTTTTTTCAAGCCATTGGCATTACCTCTCATGTTACTAGCTCGATCATATCCTTGCCCACGAACCATCGCAAAGGTCAAATTGTAGTCCATAAGAATTTTCTGAATTGCGGCTTTTAGTGTCAAAGAGGTAGTATCTTCAACATGAGCAAGACCAAGAAATCTTTCAAGCGCCCTTCCTTTCTTATCAACAAAACACAAGCAAACATCCAACTATTCATTCTGATACACATCACTAGACTCATATGCAAGTATTGCAAAATGACCACCATCAAGTTCTTCAATGACTAGTTTAGTAGTCTCTTGTGCACAACATTTTATCACCTCTTGTTGTATATCATGGTGAGTCATCTTGTAGTTCTGTGGAGCATTCTTGAGAACAACCCTATCAACCTCTTCAAAATTTCCTGCTAGCCAATTTAGAAGCTCAAGGACATTTCCTTTATTTAGCGAGTCTTCACTTTCATCATGTCCTCTAAATGTCAAGCCTTGGCGCAACAAAAATCTCACACACTTGAGTGTCCATGTCAAACGTTGTTTATACAAAGCCTTATATTGTGAGGTGTTTGAAGCAATAGACTCCCGAATTGATGTTTGTGGTGTAGTGAACATATCATACTTCTGTTGAGCTTCAGCGTGAGCACTACTTACATCACCAACATGCCGTGTCAATCTTGCTTTCATGTTCCAGTTTCTAAACCCACCCTTAACAAATGAATCTCCACCTGGGCATTTTGTTTTGTCCTTGAACAAATAGCAAACAAAGCAGAAAGCGGCCTCTTTGTCCACACTATACTGAAGCCACTTGTGATCCTTAAACCAAGAAGTACAAAAGTGACAGGGATGTCCGCTAAAATCTTTGATCTCAATTTTGTGATCCTTTGGTTGACAAGCTCCCAAGTCAATGTATCTCCTTCTAACAACATCCCGGTCATTGACATGATATGAACATATGGGAAGTCACTTGCCAGGATCACGTTCCAGAGCCGCCAAATCTGCTTAGAATTGGGAACTTGGTTCATCATCTTCATCAACCGCTTCATCATCTTCTACAATTGGGGACGGGGAGCCTCTCTCCCTCTACGATTGCGGAGCTTCGTCATGTGTATGCACTAGTGCTAGATGTAGGTTGCTCTCAACCTCAACGGAAAGAGCAGTTGGTGTGGATGTAGAACTTATTTTCCTTGCCTTTGAAGATTTGTCCCACAATTCAAACAAGCTAACATCTTTCTTCTTCATCTACATCACAACCACACAAACAAAGTAGAAATCAGTGGCAGTGGCAATGTGGCATCAAATCATCACATAAACATCCTTCTTCTTCAAACTCCAATGTCCATTTAGTTCAGTTTCATCAGTTTACAAACAAATCTTCAGATTTCTTAAAAAAACAAAGGGCAAAAAGCAAAAAAAAGTACCTTGGTGCCGGTGGAGCACTGGAGTTGTGCCGGTGGAACTGCAGTGGAGCCGTCGAGGGAGCACTAGAGGTCGGCCGGATCTCGGAGGCGGAGGAGACCGGAGGCGGACCACTGGACCAGATGCAGTTCGGGGAGGGGAGGGGCGGAGGTGCGGAGCAGACTGCCAGAGCCCGGAGCCGAGGCCGGAGGGGCAGTACTTCCTAGGGGAGGAAAGGAGAAGGACGGCCGGACCTGGATTCGCCGCCGCCTGCCGCCGTAGCGCCGGCCGCTAGCCTGCTAGCGCTAGGGAATCGGGGCAGGGGGAGGGAGACTGCGCTGGACGCCTGGAGACTGGGAACTGGTCGATAGACCTTGCCCGCGGCCTCGCGCGTACAGCCAGGCACTGGTCTGGTGCGCTGCGTGACGCCCAGTTTGGGATCGGTCGTATTAATATGTATATAGATTTTTTAGGCCTAAATCTTGGGTATTCCAGGGAATACCCAGGAAGACCCCCAGCGCCGCTGATGGAACAATGCATGTGTGGCTATTTGTGGTGTGGTGTCTGGTTGGAAGAAGAGAGAGGAAGGGGTCATGCATGTGAAGAGAGAGAAAAGAAAGAAGGACCATGCCGAGGCTTTTGGTTGGTCAAGTGGATGTCCGGACTCCGTTATATTTACCCTACTTTTGTCTTCACTTTGCCGCAAAACGGATGTCCGGACCGCTTCACAAACCGATACAGGTCCCCATTGGATTGCAAAAGTGAACAAATGTGTTCGCTTGAACATATACCAGAGCTTTGCGGGTCTCCCTTGAAGATCCCTTTAGGTGTTGCTTATGTTGCTAGCTTGGAAGACTTCTACTGAATTTATAGTCTTTGTTCTCTAACTAAGGGAAATACTTGCTACCTTTCCCTTACACTTGGGGGAATTCCAGCAACTCTGGGAGCAAGCACAACACAGTGGGTTGGGGACGACGACGAAGCAATGATGGCGGTAAAATTACGGTAGCGGATGTGCGGACAGGGCGGAACAGAAGAGAGGAAGAGGGCATGTCAAGAAAGGTCGGGGTGTATTAAAGAGACTTGACGCGGTCTGCTGCCGCCAGTACGACATGACAGATGTGCCTATGAGTTCTCATATCTGCCCCCACATATGGGTTGGGTATGGAGGATGTTGGATAGCCCGGACGTATAGGGGCGATTTGTGGGGCCAGCAAGGTGATAAAAAATGATCGAATGATGATCATATTGTCCGTCTGGACGTAGGGAGTGTTCAAGGGTTCCGCGTTCTTAGAACATCCACCAAGCCAAACATCCGTGGACACGCTTACGCCTTGGGCGATTCCGAACTATGTCGGACAACCCTTCATATGTCCTACCGAGTAGTCACACTCATCATATCTAAACCCGAAAATCCATGCAAATCCATTCATGTTGATCATAGAACGTGAATATCACATGTAAATAACCTTTATGCGTAGCAAAAATACATAGTTCAAACATAAAATTTATCTGAAGTGCATAATTGAAACATTAAAGTCATTGGTTTTCTTCTTGGTTTTTATTGTGCATCCACATATGGTCCACAAGATCATTGAGTAGTTGCACGTGCACCTATTGATCTTGAAGATTCTAATGCATTTACAGAAAATTCACAATCTGGTGTGCATCTTGTTCGGTATGTGGACTTGTTCTCTAGGCTTGTCAAAAACATGGGTTCAGTCTTCCCCTTCACACTCATCCTCAATAATCATATTGTGCAAAATGATACAACTTGTCATCGGTTGCCACAAAAGTGTTTTGTTTCCACATCATTGCAGCTCCATGAACAACTCCCCAACAAGTTTGGAACACTCTGAATGCCTCTCCAATCCTTCATAGTTGCGTCTTGCATTGTTGCAAAGTGGCTTTGTTTGTTGCCATGTAGATTGGATATGGTCTTCACAAACGCCGTCCCTTGATGATAGATATCATCGGCAAGGTAGTACCCCATGTTGTAGTCGTGCCAGTTGACGAAGTAGAGCACACTGATGTCGTTGTGAGAACCAGACATGCCAAATAAAGCATGTCAAATCCACAAGCCCTTTGATGCCAGTGCCTCGAGTATGATGATTTTCTCTTCGGTGCAACCTTGGTATAACCCGCGCAATTCTTGGGAACAGTTTTTTCATTGTTGATGCATGCAATCAACTGAAACGTGCATACATGAAAAACCTCTTGCTTCTCAAATAGCCATAAACCTTTCTATATCTTACACATTTGGTTGTCTCGTATAATCTACTCCAAGCACCTGCACGACGACGCTTGGCAAATCTTACACTGGTCTTTAGGCATGTGCTCTTCACCACGCGGACAATCTCACCAGAGGCATCGGTGGCAGTGCCTAGTGCAACCATCCTCATAGGAACCTTGTATTTCTGCTTAGTAGAGAATGAGAGTTGTGCGTCAGATTTTGTGTCATTGTATTAAGAGCATCTGTGTCTTTCGTGAGGGGATCGAGTGGGCCCGATCCTACTTCACGGATGCCAAAGTTTTTCCTCGGTGGACATTTTCGCGGAGGGCAGATGACAATCGGTGCCAGCTTAAGTGAAGTTGCAGAAATGTTTTTTTTAAAAAAGGAGGAATCACCCCGGCCTCTGCATCTGGATGATGCATGTGGACATATTATTTATTATTTACAAAGACCTTGCAAAGTAATACAACAGTAAGCACGAGGCCACCATCTAGACGACACCTGTCGCTACTCCTATCCTCTTGATGAAGGGGTGCCGAATGTCCGGACCAAATACCAAACAGACATCGCACGAAAGCCTAACATCTAACACCGGATGCCCCATCGAAGCCACATAGGCGGGACTGGGTAACACTCCGGTCCGGCGCACTCTCAGTGAGTAGCACACGCACATGCTGCAAAGGGTCGTCACCTACGTCTTCCCTCGATCCATCCTCGAAGCATGTACTGACGCATCGACCTTGTCAGGCCTCTCTGCCATCGACGCCACCACGACGCCAAACAACGTCGACCTCCTGCGCGTGTCCCTCGCCACACATCTGACGCCAAGCCTCCACCGCTCCATGCCGTCGAGAACCGCCGCCATGAATATATAGAAAGAAACACCGCTCCACCGCAGATGCCATCCGCTGGTCCCTCGAGCCCGAGTGCATCTTCAAGAATGCCGCCATCCGGCCACCCTGGACACAGCCGCGCCGCGCCGCGCCGCCCCGCATAGCTGCGTGCATCCGCGCGAGGGCGATGTCCCGCATGCGCCAGCTCCACACCGTGCCAAAGGGAGGAGGGCCCGCCGCCATTGATGTCGGCCTGGCTTTGCCCGGCGGCGGCGGGGAGAGGAAGGGGACGGGGAAGGGTTGGAGGCGGCGGCGCATGGGTCGGGCTGGGCGAGACGTTCTAGAGCCTGACCCTCAGTTGCAAAAATGTTGAAGAGAGAAAACCCCAGGCCATTAATTTTGATTATGAGCTCTGGATGTGCCGCACCAATTTAATCACGACAAACCAGGCGCCCCATAGGACGGACAGTACCGTGGAACAGGGTGCCCATTGTTCATCCGGCTGGTCGCACGTTTCCTTCCTGCAGGTGCTCGATGCATGGAGGACGTGCACCGAACCCCCTGGCTGCCCTGCCCTACCTCCACTCGAGAGCTGCTAATCGTATGCGACGGCAACGTTCCAATCGTTTCTCCTTTTTCATGCGCCATGCCTGCCCTTCCCGTTGCAGTTGGCCCTACGAGACGAGACGTGCAGATTGCGGGGTCCACGAGAGGAGAGAGAGAGAGGCTTGGTGGCCGCATGAAATATTTTGTCTCCTCCACAGGCTGGCCCCGGAAAGATTCTCATCTACTCCTGTACCCTATGTTCCCCACCAGTCCCCAAAACATGGAAGCGGTACCATCCAAGGCTAAAAGCCTAAAAGTAGAAGCTGCATAATCATCCTCGGCCTTTGAGCTAATAATACTTTAGGGTCAATCACAGTGGCTAATTTTATATGCTACTAGTACTGGCGCTCGCTTTCAGTTCCACCCGGGGAAGTCTGATACGGGCCACCACTCCAGGGTCCAAACAGCGCGTCTGGACCACGCATATTCGCCTGGAATAGCTTTGAGCTGTGGTGGTGGTATATCTGCCAATTGTCTGTGAGCGTCCGGTCAAACGCCGTGTATCAAATCCGCCCACAAGCGCTCCTGACTTCGAAATCCTACAAAACGAATTCAAAGTTGAGGAGGTTTGCGGGTATCAGGATGTCCCCCCATGTAGACGCCTAACTGCACGGTCTCATTCAAAACCCTTGCCCTGAGTTCCACTCTAATCACCACTTCACACCCGGTGTCTCATTCGTGCCGGTTCAAAGCAAACGTGACAGGTGCCACATGCTGACCGAACGGCGTATCATTCACACCGGTCGGCAGGCGAGGAACCTGCTCCGGTCCGCAGCTAGTGTTGCGTTAATGCCATCTCAAAGCGAACGTGAACAACGGAGCGGCTTCCTACCCCATTCAAGTGGGTTAACTATACGTCTGCCTTCCCGACATTTACGCTGGCGCGACGAACAAGAAGCCAACTCCAGGCAAGTACCTAAGGAATTTTCTGTTGAGAAAAATTGGCCAACAAATTGCTGGGCCCGCTTTAATTGCCTCGGAGAAAGTTTGCACACCAAAAGACCAAGGGGGAGTACTCAACAAAGCTCTCATGATGAAAACCATCAAAAACTTAAATCCCAAACAAGGATCCATTGCCCTGGGTCTCCTTTGTTTGGGAAAATTACTACTCTGGAACTCTTCCTGGTTCCAAAATAGAAGGATCAAAGCTGGTGGAAAAGCCACTTAAAATTACTACCTGGATACAAGGCTGACTCTGACTGTCAAATGGGCAATGGACATGCCATTCTTCTTTGGCATGATTGCTGGCTTGATCAATTTTTTGCTAACAATTTTTCAGAACTACATTCTTTTTGTCAAGAGTGGTATATATGCAAATTGTTGCATCCTGGATCAATGATGAGGATCATGCTCTCTTTGTCCACGCATCATTCTCCAGTCAAGCATACAACCAATTGAACCAGGCGCAAACTTTAATTCATGACCATTGTAACACACAAGTGAAAGACAGATGTACTTTCAAGGGTCTGGGTCAGAAGTATTCTTCAATCAAAATGTATAAATACATCTACTCTAAGGGACAAGTGCACAAGGTGTTTAAATGGATTTGGGCAAGTGCCTACAGTCCAAGGCACAAAATATTCTTCTGCCTACTGCTGCATGATAGAGTTAACACCAAAGAAATCTCCTGAAAAGAAAAAAAAACATTTCTCTTAGATTCCCATGACTATCTGTTCTGCAATGGCAATATTAAGGAAATAATTACACAAGGATGTTGGAGCACCGCGAGTCAAAATTTTTTTTGAAAAGAATCGGACGAAGAAGTGCCAATAGTGAACTATTGGAAATTCAAACTCAAACAGGACCCGTTGGAGCATAGAATCGAGGCAAAGCATTTGAAAACTTTGCAAGCATGGACCATTGATCATCTTGGATGGTTACTGAAAGTTCTGACTCTTAACATTGATTTAGACGTTTCCCAGAGCATGAGCTGGATAGGATTATGTTTTTTCTTTTCTTTATTCAAATTAGCTTTAAATACTTCACAGTACTATTTTATTAATAGGAAAATACACTAGAACAATTTTTCTTTGGTTTGCAGTTAAAAAACACATTTAGGAAGTCGCTCCACCTGCCCACACGCCCAATTTTTGAAGACCACCCGCCACGACACAAACTCTACAACCATTGAGCCCCATATCCTTCCATCCAAGCCACCGGCGCCACACCCATTCCCTCCTCCTTATTCGACCGCCATGAGCATGGTTGGGACCCTCTGTGGTGAGTGGAAGAGCCTCTTGATACGTCTCCAACGTATTTATAATTTATGAAGTATTCATGCTGTTATATTATCATTCTTGGATGTTTTACAATTATTTTATAGCAACTTTATATCATTTTTTGCACAAACTTACTGACATAGTGCCCACTGTCAGTTGCTGTTTTTTGCTTGCTTTTACATCCCAGAAAATCAATACCAAACGGAGTCCAAACGCAGCGAAACTTTTTGAAGAATTTTTATGAACCAGAAGACACAACTTGGGCCAAAGAAGAACCAGAGGGGTGCCCCGAGGGGGGCACAACCCACCTGGGCACGCCTGGGGGCTCAGGCGCACCCTGGTGGGTTGTGCCCACCTTGGTGGCCTCCCGCACCGCCTCTTCACCCTATGAATTCCTGAATATTTCAAAAACCCTAAGGGAGTCGCTAGATCAGAAGTTTTGCCGCCGCAAGCCTCTGTAGCCACGAAAAACCAATCTAGACCCCGTTCCGGCACCCAGTCGGAGGGGGAAATCATCACTGGTAGCCATCTTCATCGTCCCGGCGGCCACCATGATGAGGAGGGAGTAGTCCACCCTCGGGGCTGAGGGTTTGTACCAGTAGCTATGTGTTTAATCTCTCTCTTTTCTCTCTCTCTCTCTCTCTCTCTTGTGTTCTTGAGATGGCACGATCTTGACGTATCGCGGGCTTTGTTAATATAGTTGGATCATGTGGTGTTTTCCCCTCTCTATCTTGTTGTGATGAATTGATTTTTCCCTTTAAGATTTCGTTATTATTGGATTGAATATTTTTTATGGATTTGAGAGAACTTGATGTATGTCTTGCTGTGAATAACTTGATATGTGTTTTGGCACTCCACTCGCGGATTCCCGATGTGACATTGGGGTAATCTATGCATAGGGGTTGATGCACGTTCTCGTCTTTGTTTCTCCGGTAGAAATCTTGAGGTACTCTTTGAGGTTCTTTGTGTTGGATTGAATATTATGAATCTGAAATTGTTTGTTGCATATCGCATAATCAACTCACGGATACTCAAGGTGACATTGGAGTATCTAGGTGACATTAGAGTTGGTTGAGTGTAACATATGATGTTATTTTAGTACAAACTCTTGGTTAGATCGATCGGAAAGAATATCTTGGTGTTATTTTAGTATGGACTCTATGATAGATTGATCGGAAAGAATAACTTTGAGGTGGTTCCCTACCCTACAAACAATTTCTTCTTATGTTCTCCGCTAGATAGGAACTTTGGAGTAATTCTTCATCGCACGTTGAGGGAAGTTTATTTGATCCAATTATATTAGCATTACTGAGAGATTGTAGTAGCGAAAGTACGGACCCTAGGCCTCATTTTCAAGCATTGCAATACCGTTTGTCCTCCGTTTTATCAATTGCTACTTTGTTGTTTTTTATTATTCCTATTACAAAAATCAATATCTACTATCATTACTACACTTTTATCACCATATCTTCGCCGAACTAGTGCACCTATACAATTTACCATTATGTTTGGTGTGTTGAGGACACAAGAGACTTTTTATTATTTGGCTGCAGGGTTGTTTGAGAGAGACCATCTTCATCCTACACCTCCTGCGGATTCATAAACCTTAGGTCACCCACTTGAGGAAATTTGCTACTGTCCTGCAAAACTCTGCGCTTGGAGGCCCAACACAAGTCTACAAAAATAAGTTGTGTAGTAGACATCACCTCTCTCCACGGTGCCACCTTGAAATCGTGGTCGAGATGCAACAATGGGAAGCCCCACACGCATCCTGCATTTCAGCGGGACAACCTCCTAATTCGAAGCAGGAGAGCTCGGAGGAGGACGACACCACGATGGAGGAGGCGGAGGATCAGGTGCACGGGTTGGTGTCTGGGTTCACCCTATAGTTGATGAAGGTGTACTATAACCGCGTGCTCATGGAGGCGAAGCACGAGGAGGCAATCCAGCATTGGAAATGCGAGCGGTTGAGCACATGGGCTGGTTGGATGTCTAGAGTGTAGTCCGGAACATCCGGGACATCCCAAATGAAATCGCCCTCTAGATAGGCATTCAGGTGTGGTGTTCGAGCGACGTTCAAATGATCCACATAGGGACCCAGACGATCCAGGCAATGACCAGATGATCTGTCTACCTATCAAGGCGATCTAGCTCTGGTGTTAACCTACGTGTATGCTCTGGTGCTCTACCTGAACGCTCCAGGACCCATGTGGACGATCCGAGACCCGGTTCGAACAATCGTGCGAAAGACACAAGATAGGTAGTTTTGGCATGTGATTTTCTTGGCGGGTAATTCTTGTAGTAGTATTGGTGGTGGTGGGATTTTAACTAAGTCATATTTATAGAGTTGTGAATGTGTAGGATGACAGTGACAAGATGATGACTCAATCAAATTTGGACGAAACCTTTGATCCCTTTTTAACAGTGCAGGATCCCTATAACTCAAGATTGAATTAAAAAGCCTACGCTTCTTTTCTCAATATCGCAACGCTTGAGTCGTATATCGTTTGATGAGTCCATGATCCCTGCACAATGATGCCAAGGGAAATAATATCCTGTGTAAGCACTTAGCAAGCGTAATTAGCCATCTATATGTATATTTTCATCAACATCAAAAATATGATTAAGGGCGTGATTGCACTTTCACTCTGCATATACTTTGGTTAAAGAAGCTACAACCATAAACCTCCATCCCCATGAAAAATCTACAAGACCCACCGACCAGCATAAGGGCCACATTAATGCGACGGGACACAAGAACTAGCCCTCCAAAGTCCTTTGGCATGTATATGTCAGCCCACTATATCATATGGTATTTCTATCGGTCATCCATCGTCTGATAGAAGAAACGGGAAAGTTCTTTGTCAAAATGGCTATGGACCACTTCAAGCAGTTTGCATATTAATGATCGAGGTTGAAACTAGGTTAAATTTATGCATATTTATCTTTTACTCCACTAACTTTAGGTGGTCGGCTAGAACCGATCAGATCTTAGTAGAGTATAAATACTCCATTAAGATTTACTTGGCTGATTCCTCCTCCATTTTTAGGTAATCGGTTGGAAATGCCCTAAAGAAGGGTCAGCCTTTGCAAAGATCTCTACTTCTAATGGAGCAGTTGGTGAATAGTCCGCCGGTTATTTTTCGCTGGTTTTATTTCGTCCCACCACTTTCGCTGGGTTTTTTTTGTCCCGTCCCCCCACCCCATCGGTTTAGTTTCGCGTCACCCTCTCACACTACGGGAAAAAATCTAAACCGGTCAGAACTTTCCATGCTAGCACAAATTATTTAGTAATGCATTTATGTGAAAAAATCAATCACGATCAATATCTAAAGATCAAATCTAAATTAATTAACCTTACCTTAAATCGCCAATTCTTCTTGTTAGTCCCACCGAACGAAGACATCCCTACGCCTCCCCTCGCACTTGAAAGGAAGGAAATTAACTTAGAAACAGAAACCCATGCATGGATGCCAATCTTATTCCTCTCTCATGTTCTCTTTCCTTTCCTAGATCCCATTCTCCTCATAGAGATGCACATTGATCGGGAAGGAGGATGACTGAATGAGAGGCCTAAGATCGGATCCTCTTCGATCCAGGCCTCTGCAACGACAAAGACGCATACACCCGTATGCTCGACAAGACCAAGCACCAGGACGATGTCGATGACGACATCCCCGCCGTGCTAGATGGCGGCCGCGGCATAGATCCCTTGGTCGGATTTGAGAGGATGTAACTGCCCGGCGGCAAGATGCGGAGCCGCGAACATGCGCGGATGCGCTGGAGACAAGCTGTGCGGAGCCGCAACCGTTTCCGTTGGTTGCCGCGCTGTAAGCGGTTGTTCGCCGTCGCTTCCATAGCCCGCCAGGAGCCGTCGTCACGCACAGAGGGACAAGGCAAGCACGGACGTTGGCGATGGTGGGCTTGTGGCGCGGGTGCACATGTTGCCGGAGCCGAGGCGAACGCGGCTACAGGTTGCTCGGCGAGCTAGGGCACGCCGATGTGGATGCATCTGTGCTGCTGCGTGCACCTCAATGACGAGAGCCAAAGGTATTAAAATAGGAAAGAAGCACCTGATTATTATATCAATTAGATCAAGACTTTGGTATATGCATGGTGGTATGCGCCGCTTGATCCTCCTGTGCATCACTCCCATGTAAACATTCATCCCTAATTCCCTTCTGTATGTTCCTCCCAACTGAAGACGGTGTTGTCTTGCTTCTGAAGTGGAAATGGAATAGATGAATTATCCTCACGCTCGGATGGAAGTAACTCGCGTGAGTGCATAGCATACAAGTGAAAACAATCAAATTAATTATTAAATCATTGAGGTTAATCACAGAAGACAATGATTTTGCTTTCTCCTAATTGATGTTTTTGCAGTGAGCGGCCTGGAAGTCGACTTCTCCAGCAATCAGGCCATGATCGGCAATCTTCGGAGGAATTCCATGCGTCGTCCCTTCCACATGCTGGTTACCTTCCTCCTATTCAATCGCTCCAGCACATGGGTGTGCGTGGTGGCCGGAATTGGGGTTCGCCGGAATGTCTTCGTCTCTCCTTCGCTCTCGGTAGAGCGTGTTGATAACGTGTATGAAGTTGAT
Source organism: Triticum turgidum subsp. durum (assembly GCA_900231445.1). NCBI lineage: Eukaryota > Viridiplantae > Streptophyta > Magnoliopsida > Poales > Poaceae > Triticum > Triticum turgidum. The sequence continues at coordinate 24,752,227 of LT934120.1, forward strand.
AACGAGGGAGACTCAATCACCTCATAGTTGCCAACATTTATGATCACCCCCTTGCGCCCAGTGTCGTCTCGTTCGCTTCGTCGTTAATTTTGGAGAGACGTGCGTTGTTTATCACGCCGCTCCCGCCGACGAGGCTGATGCAAGGGCGTCCTCCGTTGCTCTGACGAGGAGGATGCCCTTCCATGTGAGATCCAGCAAAGAAGCACTTCACCAATATCCGTTCCTACGAGATCCGACGAGGAAGTGCTGGCCTCCTGCCTCCGGCGGGGAAGCTACTGCCTTCCACGGCAAAAAAGTGGTTGACCACAATGCTCTTGAAGCCTCGTGCGATGGAGTCTGCACAAGATAATATTCATTCTTGCCTTTCAACACCTGGCCTACTGTTAAAAAGGCTCTGCATCTAATTGCTTACTATACAGAGTTTGTTTATGTCTAGAGTTCATCTAGGGATTAGTAAGAAAATAAGCTGTTTTTTGTCAAATGGTTATGCAGGTTCGAGCAACCTCAAAGTAGGCTGGGAAGGATAACCAGTGATTATATTGATGCTGGAGAGTCATGTTGAAGTTGAGTTTGTATGGTTATAGATTTTAATCCCTGTGCGGGTGGTGTTCTTGAAGTTTCATTTGGTGTTGCTGTCAGCAGGCTTATAATTTCATCATCTTCTACATCAAGTATAGTGGTTAATTGTTTTGGTCAACTCTGCATTTTATTTCCTCAGAATTACCTCGCCGCATTTTGCGGACAACAAAAGTAACAGTATGGTAATTGGTAAAAGTTTTGGTCCCATAATATCTGTGTGTGTGTGTGTGAGTGAGAGAGAGAGAGAGAGAATTTAGATATCATTTGGTGGTAGCAAGTTCAAGTAATAGTTTGAACACATTTAAGAAATAGTATAAAGATAATGCATATTACATAAAAATAACACTGAGAATTTAGATGTATTGTTTGTCATGGAGCTGTGGCTGGCTGATTTACATGAAATTAATTCCCTCAGTTGTGGTGGCAAATATAATACACATAATCCATATTGTTATGCACTAGCGTCTGTGTGTGTGAAATAGATGGATTATGGTCCCGTACCCAATAAGATGTATGTGTGTGTGTGTGTGTGTGTTATAGAGAGATAGAGAGAGGGAGAGGGGGAGAGAGAGTGAGGAAGAGGGAGGGAGTGTGTGTGTGTGTGAGGATTTGATGGTAAAAAATATCGCTAATGTCACTTGATATGTATGAGAATATTAAATGTAATATTAACATGATTAATATTGAACTCTTAAAGTTAATGTGGCCCCGTTGCAACGCACGGGCATTCTTCTAGTGTGTCGTAGTTTCCGACGCCCCGAGACGAAGCAGAAACATGGGTCATGCGGCCAACCAATATAAGTCGATATTTCCTAGGGTAGTGCGCCGACCTGGCAACTGATTTGGTGTTGTCACTCCAGTCCCAGCTGCTGATTTGGTCGATGACCTCTCTCGCCTGACGCCATGCCTAGCATAATGTCCTTTCCCACCCTGTGTGGCGCCCCGACGCCCTCCTCGCGCATGTTGACCGGCGGTCGACGAAGCCCGTGCTAGCTAAGGCCCTGTTTGGTTCCAAATAAGTCACCAACTTATAAGTCGAAAAGTGAAAAAAGTGACTTATTTTGCCAAACAGACCCGACTTATAAGTCACCCCAACTTATAAGTCATAAGTTGCTCCACCCCAACTTAAAACTTATAAGTCACCCCTTTTGCGTGGGTCCTACCATCTACATGATGTTGATTGGTGTGGGAAAGTGTGTCAGGTGACTTATAAGTCAGGTGACAACCAAACAGACGTGACTTATAAGTCACTGGTTTTAAGTCACCTGACTTATAAGTCGGGTGACTTATTGAAACCAAACAGTCCCTAATTATCTTTGGAATTCCTGTGTGGTGAAGGCGAATGGTAGCACCAAGGATGAAGGAGCTGTGCGCTAACATCGATGCTGAGGCTGGAAGAGGTGGTGCTACGCGCCGATGCCAGTGACCTGTGTGTATGGGTGTGTGGTTTGCAACGTGCGAGAGATGTGAATGTTGTATTGCAATTACATGTGGGTCCCACGAGGTGACACAACATTTGAAATCGTAATTTTGGAGTGTGTGACTTTCCAATTAGGCTCCGAAACCTCCAAAAAAAATTTGGAGTACTTCGAGATTGTTGTGTATGTTGATCAAAGACTTTAGCAGTGAATCGAAAAGAGAGATTGTGGAGTTTAAGAGCAACTCCAACGGGCCAGCCGACCCAAACGAAAGGCGCTTTTGTCCGCTTTTTGTCCATTTGGGTCGGCCGTCCGCCCGGTGTCCGTCCTCTTTTAGATTTGGGTCAGCAGTGCGTCCAACGCGCCGACCCATTTCATGACCGCCCTGATTTTGGCACTCTAGCGCGCAGGAAAGGTTCACGCGTGCGGGGGAAAATCGGCCTAGCGCGCTGGTTTTGGCGCTCCAGAGCGTGGGAAAGGTTCGCGCGCTTGTTTTGGCGCGCCGCGGCCGGCGCTTGTTATAAGAAGGCACTCCCACCACACTCAGTCTGCCGCCCACTCGTCTCACCCCCTCTCACTAGCCTCGCCGCCTCTGCGCCACCATGTCGATGCGCCGCCACGGCGCTTCGAATTTTCGCGAAGTCTGCGAGCGCCCCTCCGTCGCCTTCTTCGTCGAGATCTTGTTTGGCGAGAAACGCCTCATCCTCGGCACCTTCGACGCCGCAGAGCAGGCGGCCCGCACGTACGACGCGGCAGCGTGGCGCCTCCGGCGGCCTAGTCGGGAGATGAATTTTACCGACGTGTCGAGCCAGCGGGCGCAGGATCTCGCGCCTCTCCCGCGGCTTTTCACCGGCGACGATCGTCGCGTCCACCGGAGGCGGCAGCGTCGCCTCGCCATCGCCGAGATGGACGTGGAAGCCTTGGTGGTGTGGCGCGAACGCTTCCCGCACGACATCGTCGACGAGCGCCAATTCTACGAGCAAAGGAGAATGGAGAGGGAGACGAGGAGGACGGAGCGAGCCGCCTATCGGAAAGACAAGCGTGCGCGGAAGCAGGCCGCTCAATTGAGACTGAAGCTGCGAGAAACATCGGGGTGGGACTTCGAGGACGAGCAGGCTGCTGACGCCTACATTCAGACGTCGGAGGAGGACATTACCGAGTCGGAGTCGGAAACCCACGAGTAGTTGATCTTTTCTTTTATCTGTGTACGCAAGAACTATCTATGTATCCCTTTTCCATCGGAAAAAATGACTGGCGGCGTCGGCGACGAAGCAGGCGGTGGAGGGTGTGCGCCACAGACCGGTGGGCCCAGGAAGGAAAGAGGGCGAGCGCGCGCATGTCCGTCTTGTGTCCGCGCCTACGCAAATCCGACTAAAAAATGGGTTAGAAATGGGTGGCAGGCGGACGAAAGCGGACGCGCGTCCATTTGGATTGCCGCGTTGTGCGGACTTTTCTATCCGCACCGACTCAAACGGACGGCGGCGGACGAAATGGGTCGCCCCATTAAAGTTGCTCTAATAGCGTTTTGGAGAGGAAAAGGAATAATTCTAGCAGTTGTCTAAAATTAGCGGTTCTCATGTGGAGCGCACTCCAAAATCGACCCCGAGAGCTGTTGGCACAAGGCGACCTGTGTAATGCCGCTTGTCACATGTGCCTCCACATCCCCTGTGTAGTGGTCCAGGTAGTAATCAAGGCTAGGCATATAGTACTATAAGCTATTGAAGTAGAGCTATAGACTGCTGTCCTGTCGCCTGTCCATCTCCTGTCGCAGAGCTGGGATGTGGATGGGCAAAGTACAGTAGTACGGTAAAGTCCATCAGCTTTTCTGCTGCACCAGGATTCCTCGGGTTTCGTGCTAATGATACGACTGGAGTACGTACTAAATAGTTTGTTGGGATCGTTACAATCCCTACTACTGGTATACTAATAATTTAACACCAACACTTGACACTTCGACATGGGAATGCATCCTACTAATAATTACCGTGACAATTTTGTCATCTCCAGGACGGACGGGCTTTCACAAAAAAGTTGAGCAGTACGTTGCGTGCTGCAGGTGAAAGACTGAACATGATAAGTGTAAAAGCAGGCAGGCAGGCCGCAGTAGTGACAGGTGAGCAGCAGCGGAATCTGCATGCGCGCGCGCCCCAAGCAAAGAGCGGGTCGTGCTCACCATCACCCTCGGCGGCAACGACGACTTGGTCAACAACCACTCTCCTACTCCGGCCTCATCCATCCATCTCCGAGCAGAAGAAAGAAAGAAAATCCTTGTGCTGGTATTCGTGCATAGAAGTGGTAGACTAGTTCAAACTGCGACTCGCTTGCTTGCTGGCTGCATCGATGGGCATGTTCGCATGCAACTCACACGCACGGTCGCGCGTGGAACGGGCACACGCCCGGTGATTCATCTCATCATATGTCCACTGTCTCCTCGTTGGACAGAGAACGGACACTTCTGGCCGTCGGCCGTCGCGCAGTTCAGCAGGAAGTGGCGCCATGAGTCCGCACAGTGTAACAACACAGGTACTACTAGGCGACATGTTTCAATGAGTGATGCAGCAGCTTGAAAGAATCTTCCAAAGGGACGACCAGCCGCTACGTTCCGCTGCAGAACAAGTCCGACATGCCTCTGTATGGGCCCAGCTCATGCATCTGTACTACTTGGACACGATCACATGTGATTCCATAGAATGTCTCAAAAAAAAAAACATGTGATTCCATAGGAACTCCTTTTCCTTTTCTTTTCCATTTTTGCAAAAATCTTTCAAATTTGTAATCAATATTTTGGGAACATTTTCCCAATCCGTCAACATTTTATACAAATTCACGAAAATTTCTTTAAGTCGTGAACATCTACACAAATTCACAAACATTTTCTGTAACTGTGGATTTTTTAAAACCTGTGAATTGTTTTTGAATGGAAGAAGATTTTTCAAATGTATGCGCATTTTTGTTTTGTTTTGAAAAACACTTTTTTCTCGAAATGCAAGAACATTTTTCGAATCAGCGAACATTTTTTGAACCGATGATGTTTTCTAAAAAAAAATGGGAACGATTTTCTAAATTCGTGGACAGTTTTTGATTTTCCTGAATGATTTTTAAAAATTCATTACTTTTTTTGAATTCACGAAGTGTTGTTCAAATTCATCAACATGTTTTGATTTCCCAAACATTTGTTTTTCAAAATAGTGAAAGTTCTTTCAAAATCACGAACATTTTATGATTTTCCAAACACTTTCAAAATCTGGAACATCTTTTTTAATTCACGACCATTTTATGATTTCTGCAAGTTTTTTTTTTCAAAATTCGAAATTATTTAAAAAATCTCAACTTTTTTGAAATCGCGAAATATTTTATAAATAAAAATAAATACAGAAATAGAAAAATAACTAATTATTTAATGATTTTTTGACATTAATTAGTTTATGATTTTTTAGACAAATTATTTAATGAATTTGTTACTTTTTTGGAATCCCAAATTATTCGTACATGGGTCGTCTCTGGCTCACGGGCCACGGTTTACATCCCGAATGAACGCAAGACCGAAACCCTGTCGCCCACCGCTGCTCCATCTCCATCTCCTTCGCCCCAGTCCCCTTCTCGCCGGCCACCGTGCCGGTGGTCAACCCCTCCCCCTCCGCCTCCGCCGCCGATCCTCCTCCACGCGGATAGAAACCCGCTGTCCTCCATGCCGCGGTGCCCTCTGCTGGCCGTCCATCCTCTATTTGCTCTGACCTGTCCCCTCCGCCTCGCCGAGCTCGGGCCTTTTCTCCCCGCCCCTGCCCCCCTCTCTCCCGTGCCAAGCCACCGCTCTACCCCCGCCCTCAATCCCATGAGAGGCCAGCCGAGTCAGCCCGCGTGTCTCACGACGACGTCGATCCCTGGCGAATTTACTGTTTGTTTACAATATGAATGCATTCAGGTGTAGTACTACGCAAAATAATTCAAGCTTTACGTTCAGGTATGAGATCTGTGTCCCAAACAACCTACAGTAATGCATTTCTTAAATATCAATGTAATGAACAACATTCATGTTTTTCTTCTGAATGAGTATTATGGTAGCATCAACTGCTTTTATTGTGGTTAAAGCATTGATCAATTAAGATGTTAATCAGAAACTTCATAGAGGCTGTTTTCCTCACTGCTCCAGGCAATCAGCCAGATAAACTGTCTGGTTGCTGCTGCTTGTGTGTTAGGTTGCGACGTCATTGACCTTGTATACAATGTGGTTGGGATCCTAATGGTCGGGTCATAGTTTTCATTTGGCTGCACTAGGGAGGGATGCTGCTGCTCGGTGATGAAGTCAGAGACACACCCAGGCACTCGCCTCATACTGGATGTCATGGTGTTTGGCATTATAGTAGTGCTTGGCGTAGCTTGGAGGAGCCGGGTTGCCATGGAGGCGAACAAGAATGCGCGTGCCACGAAAGCCGCCATGTATGGAAGTGCAAGGGGGATGAAGTGCCCATACTTTGAGAAGCAGTCGACGACTGTCAAGACGACCGACTTGCCGCCCACCTTTGGGAGGCCCTCCACGAAGTCCATCGAGTGGCCTGCCTAAATGCCACTCCCTCCGTCCCATAATAGACGTTTTTTTCTCGAGGGAGCGCAGCGGACCCTTAGGATGCAGATGTTCAGTCTTGTCGCGCTGACAAGTACCCGAAGACCGAATAAATTCCTGTACCGAGACACGGTCCAGAAGGACATGGAAGTCACGTCGCAGGTGGTGTAGGGTCTTCTGGATTCCCTTTTGTCCTCCTTCATGAGCCATTGCCAATACCCATGGTAACAGATCTGATGTTCCCGAGTATGCAGATGGTGGTCAAAGGTGACCAAGTCGTCCAACAAACCCCATGGCGCCTTGAGCTGCCCGGCTTTGAGTAACGCGATCAAGTTGGGTCGACAGCTGTAGCTTGGCCGATCTCATCAAAGAAGCTGAACCGAGGGATAGATATCACCATAACTATTAATTCCTGGTTCGGCACTGCGGCGTGAGAGAGCGTCTGCAACAATGTTCTGGTTCCCGGGCTTGAATTCAACTCGGAACCCAAGTAGCTTACTGGCCCGATGATTCAGCAGTATCGTAGACAAACACTGATCAAGCAAAAAATTCAGTCTGTAATGGTCTGTATGTACCACAAACGTGCCCCCCATAGGTATGGTTGTCAGTGCCGCACAACGTGTACAAGGCTGATGAGCTCCCTCTCATAGGCTGCTTCTTTGGCATGTGGGGGCGCTATAGATTTGCTGAAAAATGCTAGTGGCCCTCTACCCTGATTCAAAACAGCCCCAAACCCGCCGCCAGATGCATCACATTCCACCACAAAGTCAAGTGTGAAATCAGGGGGGTGCAGCATGGGCGCTGTGGTGAGAGTGGTCTTCATGGAAGCAAAGGCCGTGAAAGCCTTAGTCATCCTTGAAAATTCCTCCTTCCAGAGGAGCTAAGTGAGGGGAGCAGCGATGGTGCCAAAGTCGCAGATGAATTTACGGTAGTAGCCAGCTAATCCCAAGAAGCCACACACTGCCTGTACGGACTTGGGTGCCAGCCAATCAGCCACAGCCTACACTTTTGTGATCCACAGCCACGCCCTTTGTTTAAAACATACCCGAGATAAGCGACAGTGGTCTCACCAAAAGAGCACTTAGAGCGCTTGGCGAAGAGGTGGTGTTAACGCAGTGAAGGAGGACCACACGGACATGTCGGAGGTGTTCTGACTAAGATGTGCTGTATATGAGAATGTCGTGAAAAAAAACAAGGACAAACCTTCATAAGTATGGGTGCAACAGATCGTTCTTGAGGGCCTGAAACGTTCCTGGGGCATTGGTGAGGCCGGAAGGCATCACAACGAATTCAAAGAGGCCCTGGTGTGTGCGGAATGCTGTCTTCTCAATGTCGAGCGGGTGCATGAGCACCTAGTGATGATAGTTAGACCGAAGTTCCAGCTTACTGAAGAATTAGGCGCCGTGCAGCTCGTCTAGGAGTTCATCTACCACCAGGATCGGGAACTTGTCTTTGATGGTTCTTCTTGATGAGGAGGACCGATGATGAGAAGGAGGACTCACTCTTGCGGATGATGCCTAGTCGCACCTTTGTGCCAACTCATCCTTCTGCGGTTGCGCATACCATTAAGGCCGTACAGCTACGATGTTCGTCCTAGGTAGGAGGCAGATGCGGTGGCTGCGCCCACACTCCGGAACCACGTCGTGGGACTCACTAAAGTCGCCGAGGAGCTCGTCCAGCATGTCCAATGCCGTCCAAGCTGCTGTACGAGCCAAGAGGGCTGCTGGTGGCAGGCCATGCCATGTCATGGTGCTGTTGGTGAAGTCCCATGTGGTCAGTCCCCGATCCCGAGCCATTGAGTGCCGAGGTTGATATAAAAGCCGTCAATAGGCAGGGTGTAACAGTCCACCGGGAAGGTGCCGTTGGCAATACTGATGGCGAGGGCACAACACACACCGGTGCTATTGATGCGGTCACCATTGGCTACTCTTGCATAGAGTGCAGTGCGAGAGTGGATTTGCAAGAGGCTGCTTGAGCCACGACGAGTTCAGCAAGGAAGTTTATTCGCAGACCCGAAGTCGAGCAGGGCCACCAGTGTTTTCTTTATTATTATAGAAAGGGAGACGCAAGGTCTACCCCGTGCATGGCTGAACACGCGCGATGGCCACCAACAATATTGCCATCACGTCCTTATCCTTGATGTCAGGATCTTGCTTGTTGACGCCCACAAACAGATAAGCCTCCATGACAAAGGGAATGAATATGGATTGCCTGGTAGTTAGAACAGAGTGAATTAAAGTGGCTGAACAAATCCTAGATGATATGGTTTGAGTTCAGCGAAGAGACTGAAACTGATTGGAGCATGCTAAATTCGCAGCTGCAGATCTAAATCTAACTAGAGAAATGATTTCAATTTTGCAGGACTCTACCTAATGTCCATGGACGATGATTTCTGGTTTAGCAATGTAATTCTCTTGTAAGCGAGAAAGGTGTAGTACTATTTTAAGTTTAGATGTGGCGTTGCAACTTAACCTGTTTTGCAGCTTCATTTTGTCCTGCTACAACTATAGCTTGCCTTAATGGTGTTTAGGGATCCGTACTTTACGTGGGTTTCTGTTGTGTACTAGATATGTAGTCCGTACTGCTAGGATTTTCAAAATTTTATCTTCATTCTGGCAATTTTTCTTGTCCAATGAACTTTAAATCAATTATTAGTTAGGTCTTCGACTGCTTATTTTGATTATTTTCTTGGCAATGGAGAAAACAATTTCTTTTCTCATAGTACTGCTTAGCTCTTTTGATTTCTAAACGATGGTGATTCCAGTCATGCGATCTGTAAATAGGTAGGAAAATGGATTCATGATGGTTCAGTAAGCTTATAGGTGCTGCGCTGTTGGAGTCTATTTTATCAATCAATAGAAGCATAAGTAAAATCATAATTTCTCCTATGCAACAATTTATTTTCATGCAGATGTATATTTTGCTTCCGCTGACCTGCAATTATATACTGTAGGCATGAGGCTTGTTTGTTCGTTCAAGTGACTGGATGAAGCAGGATTAGTTCTGTTAGAGTACGTAATGAGCCTAATGGGGTGAGGCTGCAGGCTGCTGCGCGCGTTGGTGTGTGCGGGAGATGCGTGGTCTGCAGCTGCCGCTCCTCCAAGTTGTCCTTCGCTGCGCAAAGGACCTCGACCTCGTCCGCTGCATCGGGGATCTTGGGCATGCGGTTTCCCCCATGGGCGGCGGGCATGCTGTTTTCCCCGTGGGCAGCGACCTCAAAGTCTGCAACATTGGCGGTTGGGGGGGCGCACCCCTCCTCGACATTCTCCATCGCAAGCCCTCCACTCTTCCCTGTACAGTGCAGACCAACAGCCATACACATGCACTCCTTTTGTTCAGGTGGTGTCCATGGGATCCAGGTGGCTGTACACGTGCACGTCCAAAATAAAGCATCCCAGTCTATTTCAGTTTGAGAGTAATAACACAAGCCGAGATGTAAAAGGCTTGTTTTTAGTTGTTAGGTTTGTGTTGCGTCGAGTCATGGTTATAAGTTGGTTAGGCTGCAGCTCGAGGACAAGCTGCATGTCCATGTGGGGTGTAGTGTTAGAGTACGTAATGAGACTAATGGGCCCATTAGGCTCATTACGTACTCTAACAAGTTCTCTTTGGAGAATTGTGTTACGACGTCGCTTGAGGTAGGCACTACTCGAGCCTTCCTGAATAGTTGGCCTTCATTATTTGTAAGGTTGGGAGTTAAGAAATTCCCGCAGTATGTTTTTCGAAAGAACTTTGTCTTTAATTTTCAGCAAGTTGCTAAAAAATTCAACAATTAGGTTTCTAGCATCCTCGGATTTCTGAGTCGTGATTAGACCTTTTGTTAACAGTCATGTCCTCCATTTTTGTGCTTGGCTATCTTGTTTTTCTCAAGCCATGCATGTGTTAACAAAAGGTCTAATGATAGTGTTGTCTGCATATTGGGCCGCCGGGAAGTCGCACTGCCTGATGGGGGTATGGGGTGTTTTATCAGATCATGGCGGAGGGCGTTGTTCACAGCAGCTTGCAGCAGGTCCACCGGAAGGACACATATCAGTGGTGAGGGTCACCCTGCCACACCCCTCAACGACAGTGGAATTGTCTTCCCAGAACACCGTTTAGTAGCACTGAGGACTTGTCCGTACCAAATATGCATTTAATTCATCCAAGCCATCTATCATCGAATCCCATGTACTTCATGGTGTCAACCATCGCCGAGTGTTCAATTGTGTCAAATGCCTTCGAGAAGTCCAACTTTAGAATGAAAGCTTGAGCACCTGACGCCTGACATTGGTGTATGTATTCGAACACCCAATCTAGGTGGTCTTGGATAGCTCCCCCTTTGAGAAACCCATATTGACCATGGTGGATGATCTTTAGTATTAGTTTTTGCAATCTGTTAGCAAGGATCTTGGTAATAATATTCAGACAACAGTTGAGCAAGGTGATGGGGTGATAGTCGTTTACAGTCTCGGGGGAGTGTATCTTGGGTATCATTGTGGTATAGCCTTTGTTAATACTCTCGAGATTTAGGTTACCAGAGTAAAATATCATGGCAGATCTCATATATGTCCTGCTTTATTATGTGCCAACATGATTTAACAAAACGTCCACTAAAACCGTCAGGCCCTGGGGCTCTGTCCGCTGGCATTGTCTTGATAAGTTCATCGATTTGCACTTCAGAGAAAAGGAGTAGAGAGTTCCTCCAGCTCACCAACAGGACAGATAATATAATGCAGGTCAAATCTTTGGTTGGTAGGGGATGACTCACCAAGTCTTTCCTTGAAGGCATTGTACAGAATGCTCTCTTTCCCACCATGATCTACTATTTCAGTATCAGCAGGAGGTTTTAGCATGGCAATGGAATTGTTGCTTTATCTTTCAGTTGCTAAATGTTGGAAAAATTCCGTGTTTTCGTCCCCAAAACGAATCATCTGATAGTGCATCTTTTTTCCAATGTTGATTCTGATGATAGTCCAAAAGCTTCAGAAGGCGGGCTTTGAGAATTTTCCTGAAGTTTGTTTCGGGTACAATAAGAGGCCTCAGATTTTTAGTTTCATCCAGTTCAACAATGGCCTGCTGAGAATTTTGAATCAGAATTTTTAGACGGGAAAGACCTTCACTCCAGTTTTTGAGAGTGCAACAGAGTCGTTTAAGTTTCTGACATATTCTAGCCGCATTGTTTGGGAGGTAGCTCTCTTTGGACAAGCAGGTTGCAACAGTATCATAGAACCCAGGGTGTTGAGTCTAGTATAATTCAGTTCTGAATATCTTACTTGCTGGAAATGAGGTATTTTGGTCTCTTGTAAGCATATAACAACACAACCAAAGCTTTCAATAGTATTTCGGATAGCTAATAATTTTTCCTCGGAATTTATTCCCCTCACGTTCCAGCAAAGAACATTCTAGTTCTTAAGTTCTGGCATTGAAGACACAGCTAGTTGGAGGCCGCCCCTTCTCCATCCGAGAGAGCTCTTGCAGCTTGTCGGTGGAGAGATCAGCAGCCAGCATGCCGCAGAGGTTGACACTGATGTGCTGGATAGTAGCGATGGGTGTGGGCTCTGGGGGAAGAACTGGGCTTTGATGATCAGGAGGAGTTTACATTAAGATCTACTTGCTTACTGTTTGTTGCTTTGAATTGAAAACATATCAGCACCGTTTCTTATATGTGTTCATCATCATTTCAGTTTATGGATCACCCAAGAACTAACCCTGCACAGAAGTTTCCCCTGACTACACAATCCACGGTATGAGGCATGGCATTTTTATTTCTACATGGTAATCTTCAATGTTCATGAGATCTCTAAACTGATTAACTGACTGAAATTAAGCTAATGTATTGCAGCTTGTCGTTGAGGATATTTGCCGTGATATCTACCATACAAATCCTGAGCAGAAGATCATTCTACTTAGGTACTTTAATCCTGTTGAGGCTCATCCGGGTGGATACCTTGACGAAGATCCATGCAGGATTCACAATAATGTTATGCCCTATGTTCAGCAAGCTGCTGTTGTTAGGAGGCCAGCTCTCACAATACTGGGGAATGACTATGAAACATTAGATGGAACCGGGCTACTTTTGTTGTCATGCTATGTACAATTATTGCTTGTCATTTAAGCCTGTTCTAACTTGATTTTCCATAGCAGTATTTTTTAAAGGTTTGTTACCAGTTGTAAACAAGTGTGCATACCATAAAATAGCTTTGATTTTTGTTCACGATATATATCCTTTTGGAAATGGCTTGCATATTTGGCAAATAGAGTCCTCCATGTCTGGCTATCTGCTGCTTGGGACTTTCACCCAGTGCTTGTCGCTTGTTGGAATGTACTATTTCCTAGGAAATAGGGAACTCAACAAATATAGAATCATAGGACTTGAGCAAAGTTGTCTCTCCAATAAAACTATGAACAAGTATGTTAATATAATCTGCAACTTCATACCTTAGTCATAGAAAGCTTAACTCCTGCATTAGTCAGTAGTCGTGATTACAAGGTATTTATACATGACTTTAGATAAACTACAAGTGTTGAACATGTGCAGGAGGTGGAGAGTGGATGCAACCAACTCAAGACTTCGTCCAAGCATGACTACTGAAAACAGAGTGACAGCTAAACTGAATTGTACACTTAACTGAAGACAAATACACTGCAGCTTAACACCCCCTGCAGTGTCAGCGACGATGCCAAGAAGCTGAGACTGGAGCCAAAATTAGTGAAGATGTGTAGGACCTTGAAGTATGTCTAGAGGGGGGGTGATTAGACTAGTTGACCAATAAAAACTTAACCTTTTCCCAATTTTAGAGTTTTGCAGATTTTAGCTATTTTTAGGACAAGTCAAGCAATCATCACACAATTCAAGAAAGCATGCAAAGAGTATATAGGCAGCGGAAATTAAAGCATGCAACTTGCAAGAAAGTAAAGGAAAGGGTTTGGAGGATTCAAACGCAATTGGAGACACAGATGTTTTTGGCGTGGTTCCCATAGGTGGTGCTATCGTACATCCACGTTGATGGAGACTTCAACCCACGAAGGGTAACGGCTGCGCGAGTCCACGGAGGGCTCCACCCACGAAGGGTCCACGAAGAAGCAACCTTGTCTATCCCACCATGGCCGTCGCCCACGAAGGACTTGCCTCACTAGCGGTAGATCTTCACGAAGTAGGCGATCTCCTTTCCCTTACAAACTCCTTGGTTCAACTCCACAATCTTGTCGGAGGCTCCCAAGTGACACCTAGCCAATCTAGGAGACACCACTCTCCAAGAAGTAACAAATGGTGCGTTGATGATGAACTCCTTGCTCTTGTGCTTCAAATGATAGTCTCCCCAACACTCAACTCTCTCTCATAGGTTTTGGATCTGGTGGAAAGAAGATTTGAGTGGAAAGCAACTTGGGGAAGACTAGAGATCAAGATTCATATGGTAGGAATGGAATATCTTGGCCTCAACACATGAGTAGGTGGTTCTCTCTCAGAAATGGTAAGTTGGAAGTGTAGGTTCGTTCTGATGGCTCTCTCCACGAATGAAGAGGAGGTGGAGGGGTATATATAGCCTCCACACAAAATCTAACCGTTACACACAATTTACTAAACTTAGTGGGACCGAATCGTTAAACTCAGTCGGACCGATTTAGTAAACCTAGTGACCGTTAGTGATTTTCGGTGGGACTGACATGCATCTCGGTGAGACCGATTCGGTTAGGGTTAGGGCATAACGTAATCTCGGTAAGACCGATTACACAAACTCGGTGAGACCGATTACACAAACTCGGTGAGACCGATTTGGCAATAAGCTTTCCAGAGAGTTGGTCAGGTAAACTCGGTGGGACCGATTTGCTCTTTTCGGTGAGACTGAAACGTTACAAAAAGGAAACAGAGATTTTACATTGCAATCTCAGTGGGACCGATCGCTCACTTCGGTTAGACCGAAACGTTACGAAGGGAAACAGAGAGATTACAACCCCATCACGGTGAGACCGAGATCCCTATCGGTAAGACCGATTTTCTTAGGGTTTGTGGCAGTGGCTATGACTTTTGGAATCGGTGGCGCCGGGTAGGAAGAATCGGTGTGACCGGTTTTGACTTTGGGTTTAGGTCATTTGTGGATGTGGGAAAGTAGTTGAGGGTTTTGGAGCATATCACTAAGCACATGAAGCAAGAGGCTCATTAAGCAACACCTCATCCCTCCTTGATAGTATTGGCTTTTCCTATAGACTCAATGTGATTTTGGATCACTAAAATGTAAAATGAAGAGTCTTGAGCTTTTGAGCTTGAGCCAATCCTTTGTCCTTAGTATTTTGAGGGATCCACTTTCATCATCCATGCCATGCCATTCATTGAGCTTTCCTGAAATAATAGTCTTGGAATAGCATTAGCTCAATGAGCTATATATTGTTATGAATTACCAAAACCACCTAGGGATAGTTGCACTTTCAATCTCCCCCTTTTTGGTAATGGATGACAACATATAGATCAAAGCTTCGACAAATGATAATAAGATTGAATAACATCATCGCTTTGAGAAGTATGTGATAAGCAAGAGCTCCCCCTAAATTTGTGCATGGGTTACGATTTGCTTTGGACTACAAATGCACAATGAATTAGGCTCATGGGTTACTCTTCCATGTCACATACATCTTGGTGGAGCGCTCAAAATAATAAACAATGAATACATGCACTCATCACCAAGCATAGTGAATGATCACATAAGATAGATAGGATAATATCATTAAACATGCATAAGTGTAGCTTATGATCAAACACATGATCATCAATATCTCACAAGCATAGTATCTCAACCAAAAGCAAACAAAGTTCAAAACCACCAAATAAAGCAAGAGAGAACAAAAGCAACACACTCTCTCTCGAAGCCTATGATCTATACATTTTTCTCTCCCTTTGGCAACAAGTTACCAAAAAGTTCATAGAAAATGCATAGTGCTAGATCGACTCTCAGGCTTGATCTTCTAGTGGTGGTGTCCTGATGACTCCTTGGACGAAGGCTTCAGTTGAAGTAGAGGGTGCTGGAGTGGATGCTGGAGCTGGTTGCACTGGAACTGTTGGGGCAGTAGCTGGTGCTGAAGTTGTTGCTCTAGTGTCTGAACAACAAGACAATTGAAAACGTCTCTACACTGGTTTCCTCACATCAACTGGTGCTGAAGTTGTTGCTCTACACTGGCACTGCAACTGACCTCTGGGCTCTGGGCACTCTGGCAAACACATTGGTGGTAGTCTTGCCCTGTCTCTCCTGCATATCATCCTGCAGCTGCTCTACAACTGACTGAATCTCAGTTACTTTAACATCAAGGTCATGGAATTTGAGTTCCATGATTCTCTCAAGGCTCTCCTGATTCTGAGTGAGGGTGGCCATTCCTTTCTCAATCCTCAGTGTAGATGCTATCAAGTTACCAAGTTGCTCCTGTTTGGTTTTCAAGAAATATTCAGATGCCTCCTCTTGAGTTGGCATCTTGGCAGCCTTCTCCTTCTTTGCCTTCTCCTTCTTCTCCTGAGCTTGAATTGATTGTGGATCATTTTCATTCATGACAACCTCATTGTCCTCAAAGTCTGGATAAAATGGAAAATGTTCCTTATCCAACTGATATTTCCCTGTGCCCATCTTTGAGTTGATCAATTCCTGAATTTGAGGTGCATATCCACAGCTCCTCTTCTGATCTGCTGCAATCCTCTTGATTGTTTCAATCATTAGGCTCATGACTTTGAACTTCTGTGGCACATCAAACACATGCAACATGTTGATGGCATGTCCTCTGATCATGTTATGGTCACTAGACTTGGGCAACAGAGTGTGCCTCAGAATCCAATTGATGGTTGGCAACCCTGATAGCAGAAAGTGAACTAATCCAAACTTGTGACTCTCAACTGCCTTGTCTGGGATCTCCTTGTACATGTGAGCCATTGAATTGTGATCCATCTTCTTCTTTGCATAAATGTCCAAGTCATCCTCATTTTCCTTGGGGGCATTTATCAGACTTGCCCATTCTTCAACAGTGGATTGGTACCTTGTACCTTCAGACATCCAAACAATTCTACCATCTGGGTAAAAATGTGCTGTGGAGTAGAACTGCATGATAAGTTCATCATTCCAGTTGGTGAACTTCTGTCCAACAAAATCAGCAACTCCACAAGCAACAAAGCTTTCTTGCACTCCAGGATAGTGCTGCTCATTGTCCTTGATGTAGGTCCAGTCGACCCACCTCATGTCACAAACTATGGGCTTCTTGTCCAGCAGAATTGTTTCATAAAAGTCCTGCTGTTCCTTTGTATGGAACCTGTAGTCAACAGCATTTCTTCTTCTTGAAGCATATGGATCTTCCATCCTCCACAGTCTCAGCCCTGAATCCTTCCCGATCTCATGTCCTCAGCCACAGGATGGGCATCATTGTGGTCTGGTATATTGGGCTTGAGCTTTCTTAGGACTTGGCCTTCTTCATCTTCATCTTCAGCAACATTGGGCACTAGGGCCTTGTTCTTCTCAGCAACTGGAATACTCCTAGTATTCCTCTTTGGAACTTGCTTGGCCTTGGAGGAAGCTTTGGGTGCTTCCTTGGGCTTAGATGTTGCAGCCCCTGATCTGATTGCATCACCCATAAGCTTGGGTGCCTTAGGTGCTGGTGCAACATCCTCTTCCTCTTCTTCAGAATCTCTCCTCATAGAGGGCTTTCCAAGGACCTTGGGAGTTGTGGTTCTTGCTCTCTTCTTTTTCTTGTCCTGATCACCATCATCCTCTGATTCAATTGTGAACTTCATAGTTTCACCAGTGGGGACTTTCTGAGGTTTGGAAGAAGTGACTTTCTTCTCAGGTGCTTCTTTGGGTTGAGCCTGAGCTGGCACATGAGTGGACTTTCTAGCTTTAGGCATAGGTGTCCTCTTGGCAGGAACTTTCTTCTTCAGACCTGGCTTAGTGCTATGTGCAGAGCCATATTCTTTCTTGAGCACTACTTTCTTGGAAGTAGCCTCATCTTCCTCAGCTTTGTAATCTTCATCCTCTGAATCTGAAGTTCTTTTCCTCCTTTGCCTAGTAGCAGCCTTAGGCAAATTGCTAGGAGTACTTCCGCTCCCTTCATCTGTAGTTGAGGGACTAGTGCCCTCACTCAAGTCCATCTGCTCTACTGACCTGTTCTGGCTGTCACTCTGATCTGACATACTGCAAAAGCTGACTGCTGACCCTGTGAAGAGTTATAGATGAGATAGAATAGATGAGCATCACAAAATGCAGAGATTTTTGCAAAAGAATGATTCAAAAGTTCAGTTTTAGTTTTCCACAGAAAGCATTTCGGATCAACCTATTTTCAAACTCAGTGATACCGAAGCAGTTTTGGAACCTAAACTGATGATCTCGGTTGGACCGAGTCACAGTTCGGTGGCACCGAGACTGCTAGGGTTTCATAGAATCCTCAAATCGGTCGCACTGATTAGTAATTCTCGGTCAGATCGAGAGTCACTAGTGCAATGGCATAAGCCAAATCGGTGTGACTGAGTTTTTCAACTCGGTGGGTCCGAGATGGTTTCGGCGGAAACCTAACCCTAAAAATTTGAATCTCATCTAATCTACAGACTACTTTAGCTGGATAGAAGTGTTTCAATCGTGGCAAGATTCAATAAAAATACAATGTGCTAGGAATCAGACGTGGATAGCACAAAGATCAAGTCCATACCCTAACTTGGCGGTGGACTTGCTACGGCGGCAACGATGGGGACAAAATCCGTTGATAGCGGCGAAGACCAGCGACAGGAGGCTGCTGGCGACGAGGAGACGATCCGGAGACCTCCGATGGCAGAGCGAGCTATTGCACAGGCGAAGGGTTTCGGAGAAATTTCCAAAATTTTGCCCGTGGCTATATATATAGCCCGACCCTGTTGGTGTGACCGAGTGGAACAACTCGGTGGCACCGAGATGCATAATTTTGTACAGTTACAGCAAATCGGTGAGACTGAAAAGTTCAAATCGGTTGCACCGAGATTGAAAACTCAGATCAACTTAATGATCTCGGTATGACCGAAATGGAGGAATCAGTCTGACCGAGAGTCACAAAGAGGTTTTGGAAGTTTAAGTCTATGACGAATCGGGGACTCCGAGTGCTCCTCACACAGAGTGGTTCGAATCTGACTTGATCAAATTTTGTGATGTAGCATGAACAAAGTTTGAGACGAGAAAAGCATAGATAGCTAAAGAAGGTTCTTAGGCATTCTTGTCCATCCACTTGGCTAAAAGAAAAGAACCCAAACAATCAAAACAACAAGTGATGTCCTTGAATGAGTAAAATATGCACCAACATGCTCACATAATAAGATGGCAAATGAAATATGTGGCAAAGCATGCACAACCAATTCTAGCATCTATCAAACAATTGGCGATGACTAGGTCATCTATATATGAGTATATTGACTTAGGAGTCAAATGAGAACATTTGA
Organism: Triticum turgidum subsp. durum; assembly: GCA_900231445.1. NCBI lineage: Eukaryota > Viridiplantae > Streptophyta > Magnoliopsida > Poales > Poaceae > Triticum > Triticum turgidum. The sequence continues at coordinate 24,771,185 of LT934120.1, forward strand.
TCATAGGTCATACTCATCGTTTAAGCTCAAGTGGGTTACCACTTTTACATAATGCATTGATGTGTTCACGCCATTAGAGTTGCTTTGACTCAATTCTTAGAGTTAAGCTCCCCCTAGATGTGAGATCCCCCCTTAGAGGGATGAACTAACCTTGGGTTTTGTCGATGATGACTTCATGTAGGTGCTGAAGATGTAGATGCTCAATGTTGATGTAGATCATTTGGAGCAATCCTTTGGAGTGAGTTGCACTTTCAACTTACCTACATGGGTTAGTCCCACAAGGAACAAACAAGAATATCCATAGACATAGAGTGATGCACACACAAGATGATGTCCATGAAATCATTAGGTTACCTTGTCCCTTGTCTTACCAACATGAGTGTTTGTGACTCCTTGAACTAGTGCAAGATGTGGAAGTTGATTGCACTTGTTCTTGCCAAAATGATATGAGTGAAGAATGTTGGCAGAGTCACCCTCAAGAACACTCTAGTTCTTCTTCTTCGGGATCCACATCATCTTGATGGGAATCCTTGGAGTTGTAGTTGTACTTGATGAAGTAGAACTTGACGTAGTCTTGGGAACTTACTTGAACGAGGCTTTAGGTGCTTCTTCAAATGCATCAATCTCTTCTTGAAGCTTGTCTTTGCCTTTGTTCTTGTGGTCTTGTGGTGGAAGATCATCTTGAGCTTGTGTTCCCTTGAAGGAAGTAGGATCATACTTCTCTTGTTGAGGAACAAACTTCGTCTTGGGGTATTGATCTTCTTCCCACTCAACTCCATTGGAATTGAACTTTCGTTCAAAACCAACACCTTGATTCTTCCGGTGCCTCCCTTGCTTGCGTACAATTTCCTTGAATTGCTTACTCCCGGCAAGGCTCTTATAAACACCTTTCTCTATAATTCCCTTCAATAAGCTATTTTCTTGCTCAAGTGTAACTTGGCTAAGAGAATCATTAGTGGAATCAAGAGAACTACTAGAAGCAACAATATTGGATTTGACATTGTTATTGTTACTACTAGAGGAAGTATCTTTCTTGTACTTGTTACTAGACTTGACTTGAGGCATGTAAGTAGATAAGAGTAAACGCTTGGCAATATAAGAAGAACTTTTCTTGCGAAGATCATCATTGATTGCTTTTAAGAACTCATGCTCTTGCTCAAGATTGAGCTTTTCAAAGTGTAACTTCTCATGAGCCCTTAAAAGTTCTCGATGATCTTCGTAGATAGTTTGATGAGCTAACTTAAGAGAGTTTAGTTCTTTAGTTAGAAGCTCAATCTTCTCCTTATCATTGTCATTCGTTTTATCTTGGTTAGCATGATTAATTGACGTTTCATCATAGTATTCATCACTAGAGTTGTCAATAAGTAAATCATCATCCACAAGCAAGTCATCTTCATCACTATTGAAATCAACATACTCGGGATGTGTTACCTTTGGACCTTTGGCCATGAAGCATCTTCCAACACCTTCATTTGGTGAATCAAATATGTCGTAGGAGTTGGTTGAGACAAGTGCTAGACCGGCAACACCTTCATCTTGAGTATATTCGGAGTCGGAGTGATAGCTTCTCTCGGAGTGATTGTCGGAGTTGGAGCCGGATACCCATTCACCAACATGAGCTTGATGTCTCCGTTTTGTGTAGCTCCTTGATGACTTGTCCTTCCTTTCCGAATCCTTGCTTCTCCGTGAGGGTCTTCGTTCATAACGATCATCTCTACTCCTCTCTCTTGGTGGTGATTCTTCTCTTTTGCTCCTTCTTCTTGGAGAATCTTCTCTTCTTTTGTAGGGTGTCGTACACTCATTGGAGTAGTGTCCGGGTCTCCCACAATTGTAGCAATTGTGCTCTAGACTAGAAGATCTTTTGTGATTGTAAGACCTTGACTTGGAGCTTCTTTCTTTGCTTCTACTCTTGAAGAATTTGTTGAAGTTCTTCACCATTAAGCTCAATTCTTCATTGAAGGTTTGTTTCTCACTTGATGATGTGGGGGCTTCACTTGAGGCTTTGTAAGCACCACTTGACTTGTTGTGAAGTTCCTCCTTATCCTTGAGTGACATCTCATGAGCAACAATTCTTCCAATGACTTCCGTTGGCTTGAGATCTTTGTAGTTTGGCATCATTTGAATCAATGTGCATACGGTATCATACTTTCCATCCAATGCTCTTAAGATCTTCTTGATGATGAATTTGTCGGTCATCTCTTCACTCCCTAAGCCGGCAATCTCATTTGTGATAAGAGCAAGCCTAGAGTACATTTCAGCGACACCTTCACCATACTTCATTTTGAACTTGTCAAGCTGACTTTGGAGCACATCCAACTTGGATTCCTTGACGGACTCGGTACCTTCATGCATATCAATCAAAGTATCCCAAATTTCCTTTGCATTCTCAAGACAGCTGATTTTGTTGAATTCTTCGGAGCACAATCCGTTGAAGATGATATCACAAGCTTGAGCGTTGTATTGCAGCATCTTCAATTCTTCCGCATTAGCTTCACGGTTTGGTTCTCTCCCATCGAAAAACTCACCTTGCAAGCCAATACAAATAATTGCCCAAACGGCGGGGTTATGTCCAAGAATATGCATTTTCATCTTATGCTTCTAACTAGCGAAATTAGTACCATCAAAGTAAGGACCTCTACGGTAATAATTTCCCTCGCTAGACGCCATACTCTCCTAGGTTGTGAAACCAAGGCTATGACCACCAAAGGCTATGGAAATCAAAGCAAATGGATACCAAAGCTCTGATACCACTTGTAGGACCTTGAAGTATGTCTAGAGGGGGGGGTGATTAGACTACTTGACCAATAAAAACTTAACCTTTTCCCAATTTTAGAGTTTTGAAGATTTTAGCTATTTTTAGGACAAGTCAAGCAATCATCACCCAATTCAAGCAAGCATGCAAAGAGTATATAGGCAGCGGAAATTAAAGCATGCAACTTGCAAGAAAGTAAATGGAAGGGTTTGGAGGATTCAAACGCAATTGGAGACACGGATGTTTTTGGCGTGGTTCCGATAGGTGGTGCTATCGTACATCCACGTTGATGGAGACTTCAACCCACGAAGGGTAACGGCTGCGCGAGTCCACAAAGGGCTCCACCCACGAAGGGTCCACGAAGAATCAACCTTGTCTATCCCACCATGGCCGTCGCCCACGAAGGACTTGCCTCACTAGCGGTAGATCTTCACGAAGTAGGCGATCTCCTTGCCCTTACAAACTCCTCGGTTCAACTCCACAATCTTGTCGGAGGCTCCCAAGTGACACCTAGCCAATCTAGGAGACACCACTCTCCAAGAAGTAACAAATGGTGCGTTGATGATGAACTCCTTGCTCTTGTGCTTCAAATGATAGTCTCCCCAACACTCAACTCTCTCTCATAGGTTTTGGATCTGGTGGAAAGAAGATTTGAGTGGAAAAAGTAACTTGGGGAAGGCTAGAGATCAAGATTCATATGGTAGGAATGGAATATCTTGGCCTCAACACATGAGTAGGTGGTTCTCTCTCAGAAATGGTAAGTTGGAAGTGCAGGTTTGTTCTGATGGCTCTCTCCACGAATGAAGAGGAGGTGGAGGGGTATATATAGCCTCCACACAAAATCTAACCGTTACACACAATTTACTAAACTCGGTGGGACCGAATCGTTAAACTCGATCGGACCGATTTAGTAAACCTAGTGACCGTTAGTGATTTTCGATGGGACTGACATGCATCTCGGTGAGACCGATTCGGTTAGGGTGAGGGCATAACGTAATCTCGGTAAGACCGATTACACAAACTCGGTGAGACCGATTTGGTAATAAGCTTTCCAGAGAGTTGGTCAGGTAAACTCGGTGGGATCGATTTGCTCTTTTCGATGAGACCGAAACATTACAAAAAGGAAACAGAGAGTTTACATTGCAATCTCGGTGGGACCGATCGCTCACTTCGGTTAGACCGAAACATTACGAAGGGAAACAGAGAGATTACAACCCCATCTCGGTGAGACCGAGATCCCTATCGGCAAGACCGATTTGCTTAGGGTTTGTGGCAGTGGCTATGACTTTTGGAATCGGTGGCGCCGGGTAGGAAGAATCGGTGTGACCGATTTTGACTTTGGGTTTAGGTCATTTGTGGATGTGGGAAAGTAGTTGAGGGTTTTGGAGAATATCACTAAGCACATGAAGCAAGAGGCTCATTAAGCAACACCTCATCCCTCCTTGATAGTATTGGCTTTTCCTATAGACTCAATGTGATCTTGGATCACTAAAATGTAAAATGAAGAGTCTTGAGCTTTTGAGGTTGAGCCAATCCTTTGTCCTTAGTATTTTGACGGATCCACTTTCATCATCCATGCCATGCCATTCGTTGAGCTTTCCTGAAATAATAGTCTTGGAATAGCATTAGCTCAATGAGCTATATGTTGTTATGAATTACCAAAACCACCTAGGGATAGTTGCACTTTCAATATGGCTGTAGGCAAGCCCTTGTGAAATGTCTGCACATTGTAAACCTGTGAGTGCATGTAGTACTCTCATTTCGCCAAGAGCAACTTTCTCCCCGACAAGATGTATATCAGTGTCAATGTGCTTTGTTCTTCGAAGTTGCAAAGGGTTAGCAAAGAGATACTCCCTCGGTTCGGAATTACTCGTTCAAGAAATGAATGTATCTAGATGTATTTTAGTTGTAGATACATCTATTTTTGTGACAAGTAATTCCTAGCGGAGGGACTAGAAAGCAAAAATATTATCACAGTAGACAATGTTGGCCTTTTATACCGGACGATGCAATCTATTTATATAAAAAAGCGCTTGATGGTTTAATCAGGAAGAAGAGAAATAAGCTAGAAATTACTACAAAAATTAGAAATATCCAACCGTTAATTTAATGGAAATGTTAACGCCCACACGTGTGGGCGTTTGCACATCGCCCACACGCCTCCATCACCACTCATTTTGCCACGTATGAATAGATGACATCAGTAGAATTTTTTTTGGTTTTCGGCTTAAAAATGTTGTATCTCCTAAATAAAAAAGCGAACTAAAAATCCGTTTTCACCATTAAATCCGTCTCGACGAGATCTTCAAAACTAGTCCCCATGTTGATATGTTTCGACTAATGTTTTTTTTGCCAGAAGTTGCCACGATGTTTACAATGCAGTTGCCATAGGGCCGGGCTTAAACTAAAGTTGCCATGTGGCAATTTTAGTTTGTAGATCATGGCAATTTTAGTATTTTGATGATGGCAACTCCAGTACTTTGACCATGAAAATTATTTTTTGTATGAACCATGGCAATTTTACGTGCATGTATCATGGCAATTTTAGTTTATGGTTCATGACAAGTCTAGTTTCTTAAAACCCCATTTTATAAATGTCAAAATTTACTTTTAAATGTAGAAGAAAATAGCTGAAACATATCATGGCAACTTCAGTGTAAACATCATGGCAATTCATATGCAATAGACATGGCAACTTTTAATCCAATTTTTTTTTCATCAAAACATATCAACATGGGATCTAGTTTCGAAGATCTCATCGCGAGGGATTTAATGGTGAAAACAAATTTTCAATCGGATTTTTCGTTTAAGAGATAAAACATTTTAAAAACTAAAAATCCAAAAAGATTCCTGCATGCATGCATGCGATGACGTGACAATCTGTTTACATTAGAGACGTGTGGTGCGTCTTCCTTCCTGCCACACGTGTGGCAGTTAGCGCGATCCTAATTTAATAGACTAAATTTTTATAGCCATTAGATAACTTTCTAAGTCAGTAAAATTACCCACCAATGCTATTATAATTATATTGGCAGATAACGTTTCGCTAATGCAGTTAACGTAGGACGCGCTAAGAAAAAAAATTGGGGGTGCGCTGTTTTTTTAGGGATGTGCGCTGATTCCATATATATTAAAGAAAAGGACCTACAGTTGATTACAGTTTAAAGGGAAGGCCATGCACCGCTCCAGCCAGCTGAAGCTAGGATCGTACGGTGATCAATAAAAAAATAGGACATGCATTTATTTCCAGTTTTGAAAAGGACGTGCCCTGATCCAGCTTTTAAAAAAAGGAACTGAGTTAGTTGTTCATCAATTCAAAGGAAAAGGACGTGGCTTGCTTAGTTGTTTTATGCATGCATGCAATTAGCTGAAACAAAAAAATCGTGCATATATGCCCATCATTTATGCATGCATGACTAGCTTGCTATATACATGCATGCATTTAGCTAGAACCAAAAATTGTGCATGCGTACCCTTGATATATGCTTGCCTGTGGTTGCACATATCTTCTCCACTCCGTTGTCGTACATCTTGATTGAACATTTTAGACATTCATATCAGTAGCCTAGGAGCCAAGAGATCGCTTGGACACGCCAAATTCGGTAGGTCCTCGCCTCATGGATGTGCAGTTCATTGGCAGCCTCATGATCAAGGTACAGTTAGAAAATTCTTGAGTTCCTCTCTTCGTGCTTGAGCAGTTCACTGGAGGGCTCACAATCAACGTACAACTGCATGTGGAAATTTCTTGAGCTCCTTGCCTCGTGGACAAAGAAATTCATTTGCAACCTTATGGTTGATGCACCGTTATGAAAAACCAATCGGTAATTAATACTAAACTTGGAAGCACGTAAAGTTTCTATTATGGCTTTCTTTTCTGGTATAAGAGCTGTCTAGGTTAAAACCGAGAAAATGAACACAGATTTTTTTGGTGCACATGAGACACGATCAACAACCTAAGATCAATGCAGTGTGAGTTTGTCCCATCCAAAAATTCTATCACAAGTGTAAGTTATCTGACAATCTGTGTGTATGGCCTACGTTTATCACAACATATATCTCATAATCTAATAAGCACCACAACCTATATATAATCATATAATCATGTCGTCTCCTCCGCACCATTATTGATAACTATGAAGCCAAAATCTCCCCTTTCTCGGAACAATTTTTTGAAGTCCCGTAATATTAGCGAGATCATTTTTCACCTATTAAATTATGTCTTTCGTCATGCACATATGAACATTTGGAGATGCTCCCTTCATATATGCATGCATGATGTGTGATGAGCCGTTCGGGTTCCTTGGATCCCGCTTCTTCCCTGAGTAGTAGGTTCTCATGGTCTGGACTAATCCGAGGTGGCGCCACCGAGTAACAAGGCCAAAAACTATAATATTTTATTTCTTAGAAAATCAATAGCATCAAAGGAATTCTTATACGATGTGCAGCAACCCATTGAATCAGACAAAATGCTAGATTGGGCCATGTGTTGCTGGATAGAGAGACATCTCGGGACATTAAACGCCCACCATGACAGAGATGATCTCATAAGGAATTCTTATACGATGTGCAGCAACCCATTTAATCGGACAACACGCTAGATTGGGCCTGGGAGAATATCATATGGAAACCAACATTCGGCGAAAACCGGTGAAAACCACGAGAAGAAGATATTTTGAAGTTAAAAAAAAACTAAAAAAATAAGGGATGTTAGGAGGATGATGTTTTATTGCCACAAAAAATTTCAAGTTGAATCACATTACGAGATGTGAGCTATGAAAAAGATAAAATTAGCGTTGAATAGTGCCGAGCAGTAATGTCACTATTCAGGGCTGAATTTGTCTTTTTCATAGCTCACATCTCGTAATGTGTTTTAACTTGAAATTTTGCGTGGCAATAAAACATCACCCTCTTAACATCCCGTGTTTTTTTCCAGATTTTCCCGAAACTTTAAAATATGGTTCTCACGAAGTTTTCATTGAATATTTGTTTCCGTATGATATTCTCTCGATTGGGCCGTGTGTTGCTGGATAGAGAGACAGCTCAGGACATTGCACGCCCACCATGACACAGATGATCCCATTGTATTAAGGCTTTCTTTTATGGGATAAGAGCCGTCTAGGTTAATAAAACAAACAAAACTAACTCGGGTTTTTTTAGGTGCACATGAGAAAAGATCAACAACCTAAGATCGACGCAGTGTGAGTTTGTCACGTATAAGAGCCTTGGCGGAGTGATAAAGTTGCTGCCTTGTGACCAAGAGGTTACGGGTTCAAGTCCTGGAAACAGCCTCTTGCAGAAATGTACTGAAAGGCTGCGTACAATAGAGCCAAAGTGGTCGGACCCTTCCCCGAACCTTGCGCAAGCGGGAGCTACATGCACCGGGGCTGCCCCCCTTTTATGTATAAGTTGTCTCACAATCTGTGTATATGGCCTATGTTTTTCACAACATATATCTCATCATCTATTAAGTATCACAACCTATATATAATCAAATAATCATGTCGTCTCCTGTTCACTATTATTGATAACTATGATGCCAAAATTGCCCTTTTTGCGGAAGGAAAATATTTTGAAGTCATCTAACGTTCGTTAGATTATTTTTCACCAATTAAATTTATGTCTTTGGTCATGCACAGATGACAATTTGGAGACGTTTGCATAAGCTACAACGGTGAGCTGTCTACGTAGCTAATGGAAGTATAATCTTAGCTAAAATAGTTTCATGAAATTATTTTGTTTCACCCATCACATGTGTATGAATATTTAGAGATTTAGGCAGTAATCCAATTATTTACCATGGTTAAAAATGAATAAGAATCTTCTTCGTTATTATTTATGTGATTTTAGCTACAGCAAACATGCAGTATGACATACATACTTATCATACAAAAATTGATTTTGCTTTTCCGAGGACAAGTCAAGTCTCGACTTCTGGGTATTCACCATATACCATTTGTCGGCTAATCCATATAAATGTATATTGTGCGTACACACAGATAAGAAATCATGTGTGCTTCCAACAAGACTATTGATGAAGTTGACGTGCTGCATGCATTATCTCTAAAAATGCACGTTCTCTAATATGTGTTTTCTAGATTGATTCTCTGAAGTTTTTTATTTGGGTAGATACGATTATTTTAGTTTATAATTGAACTTTATTACTGCTCTCCTGAATAGGAGGCTAAAACCAGCATTGCATGCAATAAAAGATATATAACGCATATTGTGTGTCATGGGTCATAATCCTGAATAATATATTCGTACAATGTTTCCTTCATCCCAAGGGATGAACTGTTCAATCGGCCATCATCAAACCAGATCCCGGTTCCAATGAATGACCCCCCCTCCGTGGTAAACTCTGAAGGCTCCGACTCATCTTTTCTTTAGCAATCCTATTCATCATGACTAGACAATGGTATTCGCAGTAATGTTCCCAAGAAAGATGGTGTTACTAAATCACTTTACTGGCACCCAAGGCCATCATATGTCATACCAATCTTAAATTTCCTCTCTTATATACCTAATCCCATAATCATGCTTGATAATTTATTTCATTTGTCTCGGTACGTCATATAGTCACCCTATTAATGATGAATACTAACTTTGTGACCCCGTGTAGTGATTTAGGTTGAAACTTTTGGATATAATTAAAGGAAAAATATCGCTACTCCTGTTTAGATGGGTATGTAGGATCATATTTGTTGTCATTATTTCCATTCAATAGTAATATATTGTCGTCATGTCAACACTTGGGTTTTATACCTGTTCTCCAATCACATGTTTATGATGTAATTTATATTAGTAAATATATGTATTCCTTTGGTTTACTAATAACTTTGTTGTATATAAGAATTTACGACGCGCTTCTAAAGAACAACTTAGTTCTTCACAACTCGTGTTTTGCCTCAGTCGCTACATGATCATTCGATGTGCGAACTCCATGCGTTTTCAGCCCAGTATTGGATGCATCACGAATAAGGGAAATAAGTATAATAAATAAATAGCCTTTTACCTTCAGGACCTGCTCTGCAACGAATTATAATTCAAATTAGTTGTAGCATGGAAATGATTTCATATATATGCATTCTCTAATTGAAATATGACAAACAAACTGAAACATGTTATCTACCAAATTATTTATATACGGATAATAACATTTTTTCTTCCTTACGACTTGACAAACTGCAGGTAACTAAGAAATGTTACATCTATTTCTCCCTAAAAAGGTGAACTACTAAAAAAATTGAATTAAAAATAGAAAAATGGTAATGCCAGAAATATAAATTTCCCAATGTGATTCATAATTAAAAATAAATGTAGAATGGTTTGCATAATAAGAATGTAAATGACAAAGGGGTAACATATATATTTAAATGTAAATGAGAAAAAATGCACCTAAGAAAAATGTTTAGAAGGACATATATTTGTAAATGTCAACACATTCGCTCTCAATGTGTCTTTAAAAAAACAAGAAATATATTCTCATTATTACACTTTTAAAGTTCTAGCCCGCGCATCGAGCGGGCTACTTTGCTAGTTCTACTAAAAGTTGTCTTAACCATACTGTTTCATCCACTCATGTGCAACAGATCAGTACTCGTCCTCACCTGAAGAACATGAAATAGTGACCTGCCATTTTGATGACCAGGAGACGAAATTATCACCCAGATAACACACAGTATCCAGTGGTTGAACGATGAGTATCTGGGAAACCAGCCAGTTAGCATCCGAGTATTCTGTCTAGGAAGTAGGAGATGAAGTGTTGATGTAAAGACCGTGTTCAAGGGTGCCCTTAAGATAGCGAATGATGCATTTGAGATGATTAAAATGAGGCTCAGGGGATCATGATTCATGCATGAACAGACAGAGTTGTTGAGGAGAATAGGAGATGCTTGGCCTTGTAATGGTGACAAATTGTAAAGCTCCAGTTAGGCTGCAATAGAGTGCGGGGTTAGAAACAGGTGGACCAGAAGTAGATAGTTTCGGGCCAGTGTCAGCATGAGTGCGAGCAATGTTACAGCCGGTCATACATGCTTCATCAATAAGATCAATGGCGTACTGACGTTGAGAATGAAAAAGAGCAGTATAAGCATGGCTGACAGAAATTCCCAGGAAATGGTGAAGAGGGCCAAGATCAGACATTGAGAACTCGGATTGAAGAGAAGAAATGATGTGGTGAAGAAAAGCATTACGGGAGGCAGTGAGAATTATTATATCGTCAACGTATAGTAGTAGAAGATAAGCAATGTCAGTTGCAGATCTGAAAATGAACAAAGAGGTGTCAGACTTGGAAGCAATGAGGAAGATAAGCAGTATCAGTTGCAGATTTGAAAATGAACAAAGAGGTGCAAGACTTGGAAGCAATGAAGATGGACTAAAAAAATGTAGCAGAACGTGTCACGTGGTTCCTGTTTGACCCCATAGACTAATCTCCGAAGCAAGCAGACATGTTTGGGATTTGCAGAGTCCTCAAAACCCTGTGGTTGTCGACAATAAACTGTCTCTTGCAGTGACCCATGAAGGGATACATTTTTAAGGTCTCACCAATTAATGGTCCAGGAAGAGGATACAGCTATGGACAGGACAACACGAATTGTACTAGGCTTGACAACAGGGAAGAAGGTTTCATCATAGTCATCGTCATAGTCATTGCCTGGTTGCTGGGAGTAGCCTCTGCAAACCAAGCGAGCTTTGTATCTGGAAAGGGAACCATCAACATGATCTTTATGTCTTGAAACCAAGTTTCCAAAGACTACATTATAATTGCCTGGGCGAGAAACAAGCTCCCAAGTATCATTCTAAAGAAGAGCATCATATTCAGCTTGCATAGCTTCTTTCCAGTGGGTATCTAGAAGATCGGCCCAGTATGAAGAGGGAAGAGGGGAGATTGCAGAGGTGGAAGCAAGCAGATTCAAGCGTTGAACTAGAACAAGATAACCCTTTTTGGCTCTAGTTATAATTCAGCGAGAATTGGCTGAACAGAAATGGGAACAACATATGGTGGAAGAGGAGAAATATCAGGGGAGAAAGGAGAGTAAGGTGGGGAAAGTGGGAAGGAAGAAGAAGCATGAGAAGAGAGTGGAGGAGGAGAAGAAGCAGGAGAGTGTATTGGAGAACATTATGGAATTGTGGGATCAGAAGGCGGAGGATGGGAAGAGGAAGTAGTAGTAGCAGTGGTTTTTGGAAGCGGTGTGGATGGTAGCAAAAGGAAATGATGACTCATCAAAGACAACATGGAAAAATATAATGACCTGGCCATAAGAGAGATTGGGCCAATGATAACCTAGATGTTCATCAGGATAACCTAGAAAGACACATGTAGTAGAACAAGGAGCAAGCTTGTTAGGAGTTGTGGCAGCCATATTTGGAAATCAAAGACAACTGAAAACTCCAAGTGTGTCATATGGCAGAGCAGCGTTGTGAAGAGCAGTAAAGGGAGTGGTAGATGGTGATTTTCTTATAGGTCTTTTGTTCATGAGAACAGTGGCGATCAGGAGAGCCTCGAAGCCTGAATGAGACGTATTCTTAATACATCATTATTGTCCTCAAAGCTCTTTCAGCTTTTCCATTTTGAGGAGAAGTGTAGGGACAGGAGAATCAAAGAACAATGCAGTGTTGGAGAAAAAATTCCTTGTTTCTAGTATCATCAAACTCCGTGCCATTATCACATTGAATGGGAGAAGAAAAAGGTGGCGACATAACTTTGGAAATGGAGAAAGACTGAACGTCAAATTTGCCTCGTAATGGAGAAGTCCACATGTAATGAGTGGAATCATCAAGGATAAGAACGTATAATTTGTAACCAGATATACTGATAATAGGGGAGGTCCACAAGTGACGATGTAACATCTCAAAAGGGGCAAAAGTGGATGTCATTGATGCTGAAAAAGGTAAGATTTGGTACATGTAACAGAAAACTGCTGAGATAAACTAGAGACTAAGGTTTGGTATGGATGGCTTAAACATCAACGCCTCAAATTAACAGAAGCTACAAAGGCTAAAGATGACGATGATGATGATGCAAATGTGGAGATGGCCTGCCCGACGCCATGTAAACGGTACAAATCACTAGTGTTGTTACATTAGATGAGCTCCTCCTGAGTGGCAAGATCCTTCAGAGAGTCGGAGGGGCTCAAACTCGGCAGAAACATTGTTGTCAGACGTAAATTGACGAACATGTATCAGTTCTTGAACTAGAGATGGCAACACATTGCGAAGGAGCGGCTTTTTTTTGTTGGAAAAGGAGCATATCCTTGCGAAGGAGTGGCTTATATTGCCATATGAATGAATGAACCACTGAGACATGATACAGAAATTGTAGAGCCATTACCGACAATAATGGGTGGAACAGAAGATATAGGACGGAAATGATGAGATCATACCATTGGAGGCCAACATGAAGCACCGGAGGCGAAGATCCATCCTCCACTCTAGTTGGTGAAATTGTTCGTCGCGGTCGCTGCTGTTGTGGATCCGAGCCCCTTGGCCCACCTGGTCCCATGGAAGAGGATGCATAGTCAGGGAGGCGGCACCGGCGACGGGTGGTTGCCGGCAGTACCGACGAACAACAGATTGTGAGGTGGAGGAACCATGACAATTTTTATCAGCAAGGGAGAAATATAGGAGAAGAATGCATTGGAGACGGGAGGGTTCTAGAGAGGAAAGTAATGCGATGGGTGGTGAGGTCCATCGGGTGATTTTTCAGACAGAAACACACTTTGACATGCACATTGCCTGAACGTAATTCCCAACAATATGAAGTAAAAAAGGAAGTCAAAAAGGCAGAAAATTCCTAGCCTAGCAAATTAATATAGTACTGTAAGAGCATCTACAGCCGGAGGTTGCACATTTGGACCCTCAAACGCCCTCGGACGTGTCCGGACGCGCCCGCGGACAGTGACCGGGCATGCCTAAAATTTAACAATTTACAACCACGTATCCTATTTTCAGAACATTTGTTACATGCAGGGCCATGCACTTCGATCATCCTGTCCGTCTTGGACCAGCTGGGCACCGAAAATTGCTCATATTTAACATTTTCACACCCGTATTAGTCCCACCTCGCCGACTAATGAGCTAGTCGACCAGCTTAAATATCCGGGTCGTCCAGAAGGGACAAGCTTCTGACATCATTGCATTCTTTGTTAAGGATATGTACTCTTACTATGAATCTTCTATGTTACATAGAAGATTCATAGTTAGGGTCTATATTCTTCACAAAGGGAACATTAGTGTTGGCTTGTCTTTTTTTGAATCACGTCCATGCATGAAAACAAAATAAACATTTATTGTTATTGTAGTAGAGGTATCAACGTATATGATCGAGACAAACTTGACACTCGATGAACAATCATCAGTCAATAAAATGCAATCTAGTGTCAAATATATCTCGATCACACATGCCAGAATTGATAGATCTACACAACAACAACCAAACTTGCCGTCATCTGCTGGCGTAGCTATTTAAGCCGGGCGGCGTCCGACTAGGCCAGCGATGTGGGACAAAAAATTGGTTGCACCGATGAAAGATGGAGGAGTTTATGTCGCTGCAGGTGGGACCGCTACGACTTGCAGCGGGATCGGCGGGCATGCCCGGGCGCCCCCATATCTGCCTCATATTTGGGCTGGATATGAGGGGTGCCGGTCCGCCCGGGCATTTGAGGCCCGTTTGAGGCATCCGTCTGGGTCAAAAAATCGTGACCGAGCGGCCCGCCTAGGCGTATGAGGCGGGTTTGAGAGGTCCGGTTGTAGATGCTCTAATATATATCTATACCTACTATTAAAGGGAGGTGATATTCTTGGTTTCGTCCCGCTTCGTTTGGTCCCGCTTCAACTAATTTCACGTACGCTATTGGTTTCGTTACTTGCCACCCGTTTTGGCCCAATGGAGGAAGCCCATCCAGCGGCGCACTGTGGCCTAGGTCCAGAGAGCTGGCAAACCTGCCAATCGGCCGCACACACTTTGTCCAATTGACCCAGCTAGAGATATGAGAGGATTTTTTTTCTCCCCTTGCAACGCACGGGCCTTTTTGCTAGTACTTTTGTATATAAATAAACACAAATAACATTGACAATTGGCTGATTTCGTCCAAATCAATGAACCCTGCATTTACGTGTAAAAACATTTAATACCCTTCCTCATAAACAAAAATAGTTTGCATACTAGTGGTTAGTTGTGTCGCTTATGTTACCTAAGGTCTAGGTTCTATTGCCACTTAGAGCATTTTGCCCTAATCTTTTTTCAGAATGTGCCATTAGCTAAACTATGATGGCTTCTTTTGCAAATAACACCATGCAAAATTAACTCAAGCATGGGTGGTCCAAGATGCGTTGACATGGCAGGCATGTTGGCGGTTTTCTGTCTCCCGGTTCGGTTTTGGCCTTAATTGATCAAATAAATGAGTTTATGGCCTAAATTGATCAGTTTTCGAGTTCTTGGCCTAAAGTGTGCAACGAGTTTGAGTTAGCGGACTAATGGTGCCTTTCACTCAAAATATAACAAGTTCTTATATCACAAACATTTGTTGGATGTCTCAATTGCTAGTAAAATACTGTGAGAAGTTTTCTAAATAACATCAGCTAGACGGGCATATGTAAACACTAACGGCATTTCAGATATTCCAGGTTACTAACCCTTGCATATTAAGATGGTTTGCAGCTTGCTAACCGCTAATTTCCATTGTTAACTTTTAATGTGAGTTCACATGGTAGAATCCTAACTAGCTATGTCTCCTCTGTTTACCCTTCTTTTCACGTGTGGTTAATTTATGATGCAGAGAAAGTTAATTTTGAGCTTTCCTCACAAGTACCGTCTTGGTCTTTGGAAGCACCCAGCAGAAGCCAGGAAAGTGCAACACTGTGACCCAGGTCCGGAGAGCTGGCAAACCTGCCAACCGGCCGCACACACTTGTCCAATTGACCCAGCTAGAGATATGAGAGGATTTTTTTCTCCCGTTACAACGCACATGCCTTTTTGCTAGTACTAGATAAAGAAAACGTCACCGGATGTTTCCCATGGGTAGCGGCATTGCTTGAAAATGTCGGTCAGAGATGTTTCCCATGGGTACCGATGTGCTACTGAATAGGGATCCGCGGGGATCCATGTTCATCATGTAGCTAGGTGCTCACACATGGTGGGAATGATGCTGAGATGCTCAACCTCACGTTGTAGCGTTGCTCACACCATTGACCAGCCCAACATGCTCATCACCAGGTCTGGTGTCCGTTCACTCTTATGTTTTCATTGAATGTCGAACCGAGATCACGGCCAATGGCGCTGCTGGTGCTACGGCCACCACTTCGTGGACAAGTGATGCAAGAGGGTTGAGGAGAGGGGATTATATATAGGAATGGTCACACACATCGGGTTTCAAATGGTGTAGATCGATGGTGCGTGAGCCGCCCAATGGACGATTGTTGTAACCGGACCAGTGAAGGGAAGAGTTCCTTACAAAATATGGCAGTCGCCATGCAACTCGGAATGGAAGTCACTTGTGGTCTAGGGCGAAAATTGCCACCTCATCAGGACAGAAATTTGAGAAGATTTGTCTACACTGGCGCGTGAAGCGCTTAACCACGAGAGATGACACATATCATAGGCGTGTTCCTCGGTTCACCTTTGTTGGTTTGAGACATCACTGAACTCATGTGGTTTGATGTCTGACAAAACCGCCTGATGTGTCAAGTTTAAACCTCTAGAGATGACATGTCATCATGTAGTTGTTTATCAAATATATTTTTATAGTGATTAAGAAACTGAGATGTACACCATTATATCTTGCCATGATAGTTCTTTTGTCCATGTACATGCAACAACGTTATTAGTAAATCTTGTGCCCAATATGAAATACAGAGTACTTCTAAATGTCTTCATATATGATTTGTTCTCTATATGTTGGTGTGATCTTGTAGTAGTTGCATGGGAATGTCATTCCATGCATCTAATATATGTTAGTGCGTAGTCACCCACATGCAAAATCTTGGACTAACAACTACATGTCTTGATATGTTCTAGTTGTGCTCATTGCCTTCGTGTGACTTGAAAAATAAATAATGTGGGCTAATAATATGATGCAGTTTAGTTTCTTATCCTATATCTTCTATATCTAAATAGCTAGCCCCCACTAGTCTGTTTCCCTCAACATGCAAGTACGCCACCTTATCACTCAACATGCATGGATAAAGGTCCATCACAACATGCAATCATGCATAATAAAAATCCACCACAACATGCAAACATGCATGAGAATGTTCATTCTATTATGACATTTACATTATAAAATAATCAAACACCACAAATCATTTTTATTTTTTAGCTTTAGTTCTCATATTATTACTCTGAATATTCGTGTTCCATAAAACTAATTCTTACTGAATATACTGCAAAACATTCCCGCAACAATGTGCAGGGTGTCATCTAGTATACCTAAATAGTTGATCCAACTATCTCAATTCCCCAACACTAGTAGAAAACAGGCCATTTATCCCGGTTCCAGAGGCCCTTTAGCCCCGGTTCTGGAACCGGGACTAAAGGGTCGGGACTAAAGCCCAAAATCTTTAGTCCCGGTTCGCTTATGAACCGGGACAGAAGGGCTCCACGTGGCCGCTACGGGGCGCCCAGGCAGGAGGACCTTTAGTCCCGGTTGGTAATACCAACCGGGACTAAAAGGCCTCCACGTGTC
>LT934120.1:24788750-24815997 GCA_900231445.1 Triticum turgidum subsp. durum
GGTTTCATATTGTGTTAGCTAGCTAATAGAGAGAAGTGTCCTCTCTTTCTCCGTGCTTGGTCGACACTAACTACTATACATATCGAGAGAACTCGTCACGCTAGCTAGTAAGCAAATGAAGGAACCATTAATTACAGAAGATCGTCATGAACATATATATACAGAGAGAAGTGAGACCTCTCTTTCTCCGAGATATTGATCGAACAACAAATTTTCGTATATCTATCCGATGCTACTACATATATACAATATAACATGTCTTACAATCCCTAACATCTAAAATTGGTTTCAACTTCCACATGGTATTCTGTGGCTTTAGGTATGACGTGGTTAAGAAAGAATCCCGCCAATTGCTCTTGAATTGCTCGTATGCGATCATGTGGAGGAGTTCATCCCGCATCTGCCACATCTAATTTAAAGAAGGGGGTCAATACATATATATGAATGAAACTCAACACAAATGATTGTAATAAAACAAAATTGTGAATATTTTTGTTTACGTACTTCATATTGTTTTTCACAGTAGCCCCGCTTAGAGGTCATCCTGTTGTAGATGAACTCGCAAACGTAGTATCCATAAAAATCATTCCCGGCTTCCTACCACAAGCACTTTACGAGAAGTAGAGTTCAATCAAACTGATAATCAAGCATGCTAAATGGTATTGATGAAACTAGCCAGAATCAATGGGAGATGCGTGGAACTAGCTAGTATTACTTACTTTCGGCTGTGTAAATCGCTGCTCCGTCGGCAGTCCCGGAACAATTGCGGTGAACTCTTTCCAAACCCTGCCAAACAAAGACAATAATTACTTGATATCAGGAAATGAAAAAGTTGCCGATATGGTGCGATAATGATCGATTGAACTTACTTCTGGAGCATTTCATTCATGTCTGCATACTCTTGGGGATCTTTTTGTCTGGAGTCTAAGATAGTTACTACTCTCCGGTCAAGCTTAATCTCTAGCAGAATAAAGTGGAATCTGCGCACGCATGCATAACTCATTAATTACATTACTATAACCTCGATTAAGGAAACCGAATATGCACAAGACAGTAACACTCACTTGAAGTTGTAAGGAAAGAGTATTTTCTCTTTGTTTTGATTTAGAAGCAACAATTGTAGCAAGTTATTCTCGGTATCTGTGACTCTGCTTTTAACCGTCCTTTCATGTATGATATTTGGGTTAATGAAGCCAATGTCATAGATTTGTGCTTTTCTGCATTCGACGATCTTCAATCTGCATAATATAGTGAGGATAATTATATATACATGCAATGAAAGAGCTGAGCTATATATAGAGACTTAACTACAGAAGTAATACTTACAGACAGTAGCAAGTCACGAGTTGTTTGTCGAGGGCCATTTGATTGTATAACTGGAATGACTCCACAAATTCAACAGGCAACACCTCAGTTCCAATGAGGTCGTGCTCCTTTTTAATTCTCAGCATGAAACTATTCTTCCCAGACTCGCTATAGGTTTTCATGTACCATTCATGCAATCTTCACATCATCGTTGATAG
Organism: Triticum turgidum subsp. durum; assembly: GCA_900231445.1. Lineage (NCBI taxonomy): Eukaryota > Viridiplantae > Streptophyta > Magnoliopsida > Poales > Poaceae > Triticum > Triticum turgidum. The sequence continues at coordinate 24,790,274 of LT934120.1, forward strand.
AGGAGGATGATCAGGTGTGAAGAGAGGCTCCCCGTACTCGTATTTGAAGGTGTCCGCCTCCATTATTTCAAATTCTACATCATTGCTTACGTAATCAACAGGATTGGTACCGAGCACCATCCCTGGATGGTTAGCAACGATATCGCTAGACACCCTGAGTGGGGGGCACGTTTGGCTCGCCTGTTCGCTGAGCTGGGGAATTTTCCCACTTCTTCGTTCTGCTAACCTTGCATCACTGCAAGTACTTCCCGACCGCTCCCCTTATATGTCTTTTTAATACAGCGGACATAGTTGGAATCCGGCGGAGGCGGTGGTGGTCGCTTCAGGGCATCGATAGTCCGCTTCGCTTTCACTGGATCTACCGTTTCCTTCGGAGGTGGATGTTTCCATGCAAAATGGTCCCTCACTTGGTCACGATTGATGTCCTCGTTTTCCTTGTCGGTCCTCTCATATGGTAACTTTTCTGGAGCCTTGAGAGATGGACCGTATTTGAATTGCTTCCCGCCTCTGCTTGTACTGCTACCTGGTGGAGCGACGGCGTCTCTCTTCCGCCATTCCTGAGGCGGCAGAGTCCGCTGACACGCCGGAGGAGGTGATACGTCTCCAACGTATCTACTTTTCCAAACACTTTTGCCCTTGTTTTGGACTCTAACTTGCATGATTTGAATGAAACTAACCCAGACTGACGCTGTTTTCAGCAGAACTACCATGATGTTGTTTTATTTGTAGAAAAGAGAAGTTCTCGGAATGTCCTGAAAATCCACGGAGGCACTTTTTGTAATTAATAAGAATTTTTGGCGAAAGAATTAATGCCAGAGTGCCCACAGCCTGTCCACGAGACAGGGGTGCGCGCCCCCCTAGGGCGCGGCCTCCTATCTCGTGGGCCCCCTGGACCTCCACCGACGTCAACTCCAACTCCATATATTCACGTTCAGGGAGAAAAAAATCAGAGAGAAAGTTTCATCGCGTTTTACGACATGGAGCCGCTGCCTAGCCCTAATCTCTCTCGGGAGGGCTGATCTGGAGTCCGTTCGGGGCTCCGGAGAGGGGGATTCGTCGCCGTCGTCATCACCAACCATCCTCCATCACCAATTTCATGATGCTCACCGCCGTGCGTGAGTAATTCCATCATAGGCTTGCTGGACGGTGATGGGTTGGATGAGATTTACCATGTAATCAAGTTAGTTTTGTTAGGGTTTGATCCCTAGTATCCACTATGTTCTGAGATTGATGTTGCTATGACTTTGCTATGCTTAATGCTTGTCATTAGGGCCCGAGTGCCATGATTTCAGATCTGAACCTATTATGTTTTCATGAATATATGTGTGTTCTTGATCCTATCTTGCAAGTCTATAGTCACCTATTATGTGTTATGATCCGACAACCCCGGAGTGACAATAATCGGGATACTTCTCGGTGATGACCGTAGTTTGAGGAGTTCATGTATTCACTATGTGCTAATGCTTTGTTCCGGTTCTCTATTAAAAGGAAGCCTTAATATCCCTTAGTTTCCGCTAGGACCCCGCTGCCACAGGAGGGTAGGACAAAAGATGTCATACAAGTTTTTTTCCATAAGCACGTATGACTATTTACGGAATACATGCCTACATTACATTGATGAATTGGAGCTAGTTCTATATCACCCTATGTTATAGCTATTGCATGAGGAATCGCATCCGGTATAATTATCCATCACTGATCCATTCCCTACGAGCTTTTCACATATTGTTCTTCGCTTATTTACTTTTCCGCTGCTACTGTTACATCTACTACAAAAACCCAAAAACATTTATCTTTACTTTTGCTACCATTACCATTATTATCATGCCACTTTTGCTACTAAATACTTTGCTGCAGATACTAAGTTATCCAGGTGTGGTTAAATTGACAACTCAACCGCTAATACTCAAGAATATTCTTTGGCTCCCCTTGTGTCGAATCAATAAATTTGGGTTGAATACTCTACCCTCTAAAGCTATTGCGATCCCCTATACTTGTGGGTCATCAAGACTAATTTCTGGCGCCGTTGCTGGGGAGCATAGCTCTATTCTCTGAGTCACTTGGGATTTATATCTGTTGATCACTATGAAGAACTTGAAAGATGCTAAAACCAAGATTTTGCCCTCAACTACGAGGGGAGGTAAGGAACTGCCATCTAGCTCTGCACTAGATTCTCCTTCCGTTATTAGTAGGCTTGCGACACCTAAACCTACTACTGCTATGAATTCTGATATGTCGCATGTTATTGATGATGCCACTTCTGCTATGCATGATGAAACTACTTCTGTGCGTGATACTACTTTACCATTAGGTGAATTTCTTGATGAACAACTTGCTAGAGTTAGGGGGAATGAAAATATTAAGAACCTATTATTGATGATAGTGATGATGAAGGTTCCCCCAATGATTATGTATTACCTGTTGTTCCTAAGGGTTATGTTATGAATGAAGCAACTGCTATGGAAATCCTTACTTGCAATGATACAAATGATCTTAATAAATTATTAGCTAAATGGAAGCAGCAGTCTCTTAATGCTAGAATGAAACCCGATCCTGCTTTTGCTACTTCACCTATCTGTGTTACTGATAAGGATTATGAATTCTCTGTTGATCCTGATATTATTACCTTAACTGAATCTGATCCTTTTTATGGCCTTGAATCTGAAACTGTTGTGGCACATCTTACCAAGTTGAATGATATAGCTACCCCGTTTACTAATGATGAGAAGTCTCGCTATTTATACATCCTTAAGATATTTCCGTTCTCATTAAAGGGTGATGCTAAGACTTGGTATAATTCTCTTGCTCCTGGTTGTGTGCGTAGTCCCCAGGATATGATTTATTACTTCTCTGCTAAATATTTCCCTGCTCATAAGAAACAAGCTGCCTTGCGGGAAATATATAATTTTGTGCAAATCAAAGAAGAGAGTCTCCCATAAGCTTGGGGGAGTCTTCTCTGGTTACTTAATGCTTTGCCTGATCATCCTCTTAGAAAAATGAAATACTTGATATATTTTATAATGGACTAACCGATGCTTCCAAGGACTACTTGGATAGTTGTGCTGGTTGTGTTTTCAGGGAAAGAACAGTCGACGAAGCTAAAATATGATTGAATAATATGTTGACTAATGAAAATAATTGGACTCTCCCCGAGTCAGTTCCTGAAGTAATTCCTGAACCAATTGAGCCAACTCCTAAGCCTATTCCTAAACCCACTCCGAAGAAGAGAGGTGTTTTATTTCTTAGTCCTGAAGATATGCAAGAGGCAAAGAAATCAATGAAATAAAAAGGTATTAAAGCTGAAAATGTTAAGAATTTACCACCTATTGAAGAAATACATGGTCTGAATTTACCGCCTGAAGAACCACATTGTCTTGATAACCCGACACAGGTAGTAAAGGTAAATTCTCTCTATAGATATGATAAAGTTGAAATACCATCTACTAAATTTCATAGCCCATGCTTAGATGAATTTGATGACTTTATGGCTAGAGAAGAAAGTTTTAATGCTTATGTTGGTAGAGAGTTAAAGAATAATGCTTTCGAGATAGGACGCGTAAGCGATAATCTGGCTAGTGTTAAAGATGAACTTCACCGCGTTAGCAAATATGCTTCTATGGTTGCTACTCAAGCTGAGCAAGTACTTAAGGCTCAAAATGATTTGCTTGATGAATTAAATAATAAAAATGACTTTGCGGTTAGAGTTGCTACTACAACTGGTAGAATGACTCAGGAACCTTTGTATCCTAAAGGCCACCCTAAGAGAATCGAGCAAGATTCTCAGAGATAATTTAGAGGCACCTAGTTCTTCTAAAAAGAAGAAAAAGAAAGACGATATAACTTTGCATGCTTCTAGTGAACCTACTGTAGACACACCTGAGAATCCTAATGATATTTCTATTTCTGATGCTGAAACTCAATCAGGTGATGAACATGAACCTAGTGATAATGTTAATGTTGATGATCAACCTAGTAAAAACAATGATGTAGAAATTGAACCTGCTGTTGATCTTGATAACCCACAATCAAAGAATCAACGTTATGATAAGAGAGATTTTATTGCTAGGAAGCACGGTAAAGAAAGAGAACCATGGGTTCAGAAACCCATGCCCTTTCCTCCTAAACCATCTAAGTCAAAGGATGATGAGGATTTTGAGTGCTTTGCTGAAATGATTAGACCTATTTTCTTACGTATGCGCTTAACTGATATGCTTAAAGTAAATCCTTATGCTAAGTATATGAAGGATATCATCACAAATAAAAGAAAGATACCGGAAGCTGAAATTTCCACCATGCATGCTAATTACACTTTTAAGGGTGGAATACCAAAGAAACTTGGAGATCCGGGTGTTCCAACTATACCATGCTCCATTAAAAGAAATTATGTTAGAACTGCTTTATGTGATCTTGGAGCCGGTGTTAGCGTTATGCCTCTCTCTTTATATCGTAGACTTGAATTGAATAAGTTGACACCTATTGAAATATCTTTGCAAATGGCTGATAAATCAACTGCTATACCTGTCGGTATTTGTGAGGATGTGCCTGTTGTAGTTGCAAATGTCACTATCTTAACGGACTTTGTTATTCTTGATATTCCTGAGGACGATAGTATGTCTATTATCCTTGGTAGACCTTTTCTTAATACTGGAGGGGCTGTTATTGATTGCAACAAAGGCAATGTCACTTTTCATGTTAATGGTAATGAGCATACGGTACACTTTCCGAGGAAACAATCTCAAGTTCATAGCATCAATTCTATTGAAAAAGTTCCAACTATCATTTTTGGAGGTTTTGAATTTCCTCTTCCTACTGTCAAGAAAAAAATATGATATTCTTATTGTTGGGGATTTTCATATCCCCGTTGAGGTAACTTAGTGTTATTCGAAATTTCTCCGGTTCCGTGTTATTCATAATGAGTTTGTTGACAAGACTTGATCAACCTTGTTAGTGGATTCATTTTGATGATCACGAGATGGATGAAACTAGAAGGCACAACCTTCTGTACCCTCGTTTTACTTTCTGTTATTTAGAATAAATAAAGCAAAAATAGTATTATCTGTCTGTTATATCCGTTCATTAAAAAATAGCCCGAAAATAAAAGTGCTCCAAATGCCCTGCAAATTTAGTATGATTTTTTCTAGAATATTTGACGATTTTAGGCACTGAAATTACTATAGGAGGGGCAAGCACCAGGCCACGAGAGAGGAGGGCGCCCCCCTGTAGGGCGCGCCCCCTGTCTCATGGGCCCCTGGTGGCTCCCCTCCACTTATGCCAGCACCCACACACTTCATCTTCTACCCAAAAAAATCCCCATCCAGCTCAAGCCCGAGTTCTAGCTCGTTTTGCTGCGATTTTCGATCTCTTAGTTCAAAGCTCCATTTACATAACTGCTTTGGGAGATTGTTGCTTGGTATGTGACTCATCCATTGGTCCAATTAGTTTGCAAATTTTTGCTGCATAGGTGACCATGTTCTTGAGCTTGCATGTTAAATTTTTGAGGTCCCAAGCAATTCCAATGCATGATATAGGCTCTAGGCACTTGTAGGAGTAGTTGCTATCAATCTTGTTTAGTTTTATTCACTTTTATTTTGAAGTTACTAAAATTTCAGAAAATTTCAGAAAAAGAAATATGCTTAGAAGAATGTACCATGGAGGTTCCTCGGCAAAGAAAGGGCCAAGGATTGCTATACGTGAACAAGATGTTAATTTGCCAAGGGATGAAAATGTACGAGCTTGTGAGTGGCCATCCGATGATTTTATGGTCGAAGGAGGCTTCAAGGAGGAATTTGACGCGTATGTGCGTAATGCCGAGCTGGAGGACTTCTTACAAGATAAGTGTCCTCAGTACTATCAATTGACTGATTCCTTTGTGCGGAGGTTCCAATATAACTATGCGCGTAACTCTCCTAGTGTCATGTTTGATATTTATGATACATCTTATACCATGGATTTAGAGGATTTCACAACTGCTTGCAAACTCCCGCAGTGGAGTAATATTAATGATCCTCGCAAATCTGAATTTAGAGATTTTCTTGCTAGTATTACCGTGGGAGAATCTAGGGACATAACACAAGCTACCATATGGAGCATTCATTTTCTTGCTATACATTATTTTGCTCTCTTTATTGGTAGACACATTAATGGTAAAGACGAAGCATGTCACATGTGCGTCCCTGATCTTTGTGTCCTCAAGAGTGCCATGTCAGGTTTTAAAGGTTATAACTTGGGGGCAATAGTTGCACGTAGGTTGCAGAACAATAGTAGAAGGAGAGATTTCTTTGGAGGAATTTATGCAACCCGTGTGGCTAATTTTCTTAATATAGCTCCACGAGAGGGGGATATGATTGTACCTCCTGTTTATTTGGATAAAGAAGCTATGTTTGATCATCACTTTCTTGAGAGGAATGAACAATTCCTCCATTATCAACTAATCTATGATAGACGCAACGTCGTCCCTGTTACTCTTCCTGCCCCCTACCTTTTTGATTATCAGGCAAAAGGAAGATATGTTGTCACCAGGGAAGAAGCAGCTGAATATGAGAGGGGAATGGAGGCAGCTCGCCAACACGCTGCTGCTCAGGAGGCGGTCGCCTCTGCATCTCAGTACGACCCCAGTTTCTCTTATGGATATCAGCCAGGCGGTCATTGGTATTAGACCAACTTAGGCCAAAAGCCTAAGCTTGGGGGAGTACGTATTTCTCACCGACTTTACATTCATGTTCACACACTAGTCGCCAGTGCTCATACTCTTTCATTGTATTACCCATGCTAGTTTAAATTTCTTTTTCTAGTTTTCTTCTTGTATGTTTGATAGACTATAAGAAAAACCAAAAAAATTAGTTAGTTTAATTTCCATGCTTGTAGTCAAAATTAAAATGAAAACCCAAAAAGATTTCTAGTTGTTCTTCTTACTTGTTGGGAGCTTTCTCGTGTAAATAGTTTTATTTTCTTTTCTTTCTTTTGGGGGTTGAGAATACCATATTGAAAATGTTTAGTGGCTCTTATATACATGATTGTTTATTTAATTTAGAGCCCATATTACTTTGTCTTCTCTCTTGAGTTGAATGCTTGCAGATTCTAGCTTAGTTCAATGCACGTGCACTCTTATTATTATACACATCGTTCGGTCGTGCAAGTGAAAGGCAATAATGACGATATATGATGGACTTATTGGGATGAGAAAAGCTGGTATGAACTCGAGCTCTCTTGTTTTTGTAAATATGATGATTCATCGTTCCCGAGTCAGCTATTATGAAGTAAACATATTTGCAATGACATTTAGAGATTATAGTTGCTTGTGCCATGCTTGATTAGCTATGAGTTATAATGGTTTACCTTGCGTGCCAACATGCTATTAGAATGATTATGATGTGGTATGATGGGATGGTATCCTCCTTTAAATGAATTGAGTGACTCGACTTGGCACATGTTCACGCATGTAGTTGAATCAAATCAACATAGCCTTCACGATATTTATGTTCATGGTGGATTATATCCTACTCATGCTTGTACTCGGTGTGAATTAATTTTAATGCATGTTTACGACTGTTGTCGCTCTCTCAGTTGGTCGCTTCCCAGTCTTTTGCTAGCCTTCACCTGTACTAAGCGGGAATACTGCTTGTGCATCCAAACTCCTTAAACCCCAAAGTTGTTCCATATGCGTCCACTATACCTTCCCATATGCGGTATTTACCTGCCGTTCCAAGTAAATTTGTATGTGCCAAACTCCAAACCTTCAAATGAAATTCTGTTTTGTATGCTCGAGCAGCTCATGTTTCAACTAGGGCTGCCTATATCTTCCATGCTAGGTGGGTTATTCTCCCGAGGAGTGGACTCCGCTCCTCATTCACGAGAAAGGGCCGGTAACCGGGATGCCCAGTCCCATGATCCAAAAAGATCAAAGCAAATCAAAATAATTAAACAAAACTCCCCCAGGGCTGTTGTTAGTTGGAGGCACTCGTTGTTTCGAGCAAGCCATGGATTGATGCTTGTTGGTGGTTGGGGGAGTGTCGGTGTCAAAACCGGCGGATCTCGGGTAGGGGGTCCCGAACTATACGTCTAGGCGGATGGTAACAGGAGACAAGGGACACGATGTTTTTACCCAGGTTCGGGCCCTCTTGATGGAGGTAAAACCCTACTCCTACTTGATTAATATTGATGATATGGGTAGTACAAGAGTAGATCTACCACGAGATCAGAGAGGCTAAACCCTAGAAGCTATCCTATGGTATGATTGTTGTTCATCCTACGGACTAAAACCCTCATGTTTATATAGGCACCGAAGAGGGTTAGGGTTACACAGAGTCGGTTACAATGGTAGGAGATCTACATATCCGTATCGCCAAGGAAAGTCCCATCCGAACACGGGACGAAGTCTTCAATCTTGTATCTTCATAGTACAGGAGTCCGGCCAAAGGTGATAGTTCGGCTATCCGGATACCCCCTAATCCAAGACTTCCTCAGTTGCCCCTGAACCAGGCTTCAATGACGACGAGTCCGACGCGCATATTGTCTTCGGCATTGCAAGGCGGGTTCCTCCTCCGAATACTTCATAGAAGATTTTGAACACAAGGATAGTGTCCGGCTCTGCAAAATAAGTTCCACATACCACCGTAGAGAGAATAATATTTACACAAATTCAATCTGCTGATGTATTCCGTGGCGTGACATCACAGCGTGGCCAAGCCTTTATTCGAATCGTTTTTACTGTCCCACCTCAGCGCGTTTAGTGAGGCGGTTTCCTTGGCACGTCTTGTCAAGGCAGAGATCGTGTCCCTTTATTCCGGGATTCTCATCAATACGGGCGTGGGTAACCCAATCGTGCCTGTTGGCCCGTCTCCTCCATCAAAGGCGAGTCCCGAATGGTCACGGGGAAGGCTCTTGGTATTCAACCTCTTTATAAAGAGACCAAGGCTCCACTCCTTTCTTTCGATCTCAATCGAATCCGCCCCTCGCCTCGAGTTCCAACACCCAAAGCTCCAGATTCAGGCGCTTCGGACCTTCGATGATGTCCGGCTCCGACCTGCAAGGCCGGTGGGTGCCTTCCTCCGTTACGGAAGAAGACGTGCTAAAGCTAAGAGATGCCAGGTATCTAACCGGTGAAATTTCGCATAGGCTACCTGCCCAAGGGCAGGTTATTCCCACTCCCAAGCCTGGCGAAAGCGTGGTGTTCGTGTCTCACTTTCTTCGGGGGCTAGGCTTCCCGACGGTACCCTTCGTGAGGGGGCTCATGTTTTATTATGGGCTGGAATTCCATGACTTGGATCCGGAGTCCATCCTCCACATCTCATCGTTCATTGTCGTATGCGAAGCCTTCCTCCGCATTACCCCTCACTTCGGATTGTGGCTCAAGACCTTCAAGGTGGAGCTGAAGATGATCAAGGGGTAACATGTAGAGTGCGGAGGGGCTGTTATAAGCAAGAGTGCTGATGCTCCGTGGCCCGAGGGCTCTTTTCAAGAGGAGCTCGGCCTATGGCAACAAGAGTGGTTTTATATCACAGTTCCTAGGGGCACCAAATGGGTGGCGCCACCTGCCTTTCGCTCGGGTCCTCCACCGCGGTTGGCTTCATTGGTCAATAAAGGACTTGACTGGGGGCCGTCCAAGGACGTGCCCTTGTTGCAGGGCCGCATTCAAGACCTCCTAGAGAGAGAGATCACTCTGGTCGTAGTAGCGCAGGTCATGCTGATTCGTCGCATCCTGCCCTGCAAACATTGCCCCCTCCGTCTGTGGGAATTTAACCCGGAGGGACCACGAGCTCTCCAACATTTTATGGGCGTGACGCCCGTGGAGATGTACAAGCTTCTCTTCGGATCACAAGCGATGTGTCCGGACTTGACCGAGGATGCAGGTCTGAGCTGCAATCGCCCGGATACTCAAGTAAGTAGCCCTGTACCCGGACACGCTATCCCATATTTATCGAATTTGCCCTTTAAAAGAGTTGTTCCTTGAACAGGAGTGGATAGCGAAAGCGAAGTTCATCAGGTGTCCGTCCCCCCTCCCTGAGACCACGCCGGATCCCGTGTTAACCAGGATGCTAGAGGTTGCGCCTTCGTAAGAGGGCGAAGGGGGGAACAAGGAAGCTACCGCCTCCGCGAAGGAGGCTATCAGGAAAGGAGGGATCGAGAATCCCTCCATCCAAGGGAAGAAGAGGACCACCTCTGAAGACCCGGAGACCATGGTCTCAAAGCGGGGGAAGAAGCCTTCGTCAGAGGGTCCTGCGCCGAGAGATGCCTTGGCCGCATTATGCCCCCAAGGGGATCAGCCCTCCACCGAGCCATAAGTAAAAAGGGGAGTTCATTTTAAAATAAAGGATATCCCTGCCCTATTTCTGATGAAGATAACCGAAATTTTACCTTGTAGTTCGGATCTCAGCCCTTCTCAGCAGAGCTCATCTTCGGGGGATCTTCGTCCGGAGATGATAGAGAGTGAAACACCTCCCACTGCCGTACCGTCTTGCGAGGCGGGCGACCCTGAGGTGTCATCGCGGAGGGTTTCTCCGAGTCCGGCGGGGCCGGAAGGCAGTCGTATGTCCCCTCAAAGCCCTCCGTGTCCGGCCTTCGAAAAAGGCCATCGGACAAGTCCGGCACCACCTGGTGTATGGTCGGAGGAGCTGAAGGATTTGCTCGAGCGATCATCTATCTCAGAAGATCACCGTGCGTTAATGGGTACGGTGATTGAAAGGATTTCATCCACTAAGAGCGGATTGCACGAAGCCGTCAGAAGTTTACTGACAGGCTTTGAGGTACGCAAGATGATGTACCCTCTGACAGTTCCGCATATAAAAATGCGTCCTGTGTAGATAGTAGCCCCTGAGGCTCGGTGTGTTGTCAAAAATGACAGCGCGCCGAGGATCATAATCCCAGGTATAATGTGTCACCCTTCTGATGTAGGTGTCGAAGGGTCCGGTGGCTAGCCGGACTGATGAATTTGCCGAACTAAAGCGGCAGCTTGACGTGGCTGATGACGACATCGCGCTTGTCAATAAGTGACTTGATGAGTCACAAGGTATGCAATTTCTTCGCGGACACCTGGTAAGGGAGCTTGATGCCCGTGCCTTACAACATGTATGCTTGATGCAGATGGTGCCCTACCATGGAGAACCTTCGGGCGGAGCTCGCCCGACCCAAGGAGCAGGCCAGAAAGAGTGATGCGGTTGCCTTAAAGGTGGCCGAAGAGCTAAAAGCCAAACAGGCTGCTCACTGCCAAAGCAAGAATGAAATGGCCGAGATGGCCGTGAAGTTAAAGAATGCTGCCGACCGCTGCAAGCTTCCTGAAAAAGAAGATCGAGTGGTGCAAGGGGGCCTGAAGAAGGCCACCACCGAGGCCAAGGATGCTCGCTCTGCGATGAGAGCTATGAAGGAGGAGCTGCGTTAGGCCAGAGATATCGCGGCTGGAAAGCCCTTTCTGCTACGGAGGAAATTCGTGGATCCTAAGTATGCTCAGTTGGACCGGCTGTGGACTGTGGAGGATGCTTATATGGACCTAGCGGCAAGTGCCGCGGACGCGGCCGAACACTTCCGCGATCAACAAGATCACGAAATGGAAAAGGTTTTTTGGTTGCAGTTCCATAATCCACAGCGTCCACTTCCATTAACCGATCGCTTGGCCGAATGGGCGGAGCTGAATAGGTTGTCCGGACTTGCCATGAAGGATGTCGTGAGTCTTTTGTGGCCGAAAAGGCCTGAGCCGAAGAGTTATTTTGGCTTGGTGCAGCAGTTCCTTGGTGCGGTGCTGCATATCAATGCGATGAGGAGGTCGGCATGCATAGAGGGTGTGCGGATGGCTCTTGCCCGTGTCAAGACATACTGGGCGGAGATGAGGGCCACCGATGTTGCATCCCAAGATTCGGATGGAAGCCGAGTACCTGCTGAGCACTATTTTCAGGAAGTTCTGCAGGGCGCTCGTTTAATAGAGGCATAGTGCTCGAAAGATATTATGTTCGAATAACACGTATTATTATGAAACAATGTATCGATGGAATATAAGAGCTTTTTATACTTGTGCCTTTCAAGAATTAAAATACCTCCTGTGCAGCCGCTAATGTATATGTATATATAACCTGAAAGATGGCAGTCTTCGGCTTCAGCCCCCATGCATATAATGCGGGGGTGTTTGCAAAAGGCGCATTTTCACACTTGATCCAACGTCTTGGTCCTACAAAGGAGGTGGTAGCGCAGCAAACTAGGCAACCGGACTATAATGCTTTATCACTTTCACTTAGCCATAGGAGTTTGACAGTGGGGCTACGATATAGCCCCTAGGGGCACCGCGCTCACCCGAATTCGGGGCGCGTATGTGCCTGACCGGGAAATGGTCCTTCGTCGATGCAGAGGAATCCTATAGATTCCGGCGTGTCATCGAGTGGTTGACCAGTCTCACGCTATATCATGACAGTCAGTTTTCGGCTTTCTCTACTGAGGTGCTTGCCTGGCCGAATCGGGGCACAATCGCAGTAGTTCTCCTGGTGCCGTCTTAGCCGATAGAGCGGAACGTAAGGCAGCAAAACACAGGAGCCGGGCAAACCCAACATTTGACCAAAGACATGATTCGGAGCTGATGCATATAAGGCCTAACTTGAGACGCTGAACACTCCCTAAGGTATTCGGTCTTTATGAAAACGGGCCGAACAATGCCCTTGGTAATAAGCCCCTGGTGTCCAGGTACACGCAAAATTCTGACGTGGCCCATGCCAAAACGTCAGCCTCCTCCTTGGTTATAGCAAGAAACCAGGGGATGTGTATCAACAAGCGACAGTGAAAAAGGTTTACGCAGGGTCTTAATCTGAAAAGAATCCTTGTCACGGGTCCTTACTGCACGTTTGCGCCTGTGTCTCCATTGTGCCGTATCCTGGACGGGTGTAGGACGGTGTTCATCTGTAAAAGAGAGCAACTTAGTTGAAAAAGATCGTGCAAAAATGTATGTTATATTAAATAAACAAAGTACAATTCAAAGAATGAATAAAATTGAGCTTTATTGTCTTTGTTGTACATGCGCGGAGCCCCTTGTGCGGGGGTATGCGGCTAATAAGCCCTTGTATGTTTACGCCGGACTCGTCTAATCATGTCCGGGGTCTGAACGACCTATTTAGGTGCTTTGATTAGTGAAGCTGGTTTAGTGTGTGGCTGTCAAGGCAGTCACACAATCTTTCGCGCTCGAGGAACACTCGATATTTCCCTTTAAGGAGATGATGCCTCGCGGACCAGGCATTTTAAGTGTAAGGGATGCGTAATGCGATATTGTGTTAAAGCGGGCAAAAGCTTCGCGTCCCAGTAGTGCTTGGTAGCTACTTGTAAATGGGGCGAGGTGGAAGGTTAACTTTTCGCAGCGGAAGTTGTCGGGTGAGCCGAACACAACTTCTAGCAGTAGATAGCCCGTACAATGGGCATGTGGGCCTGGCGTTACCCCTTGAAAGGAAGTGTTGCTATTGCAAATTTTGGTTGGGTCTATCCCCATTTTGCGGATTGTGTCCTGGTATAGCAGGTTTAGATCACTGCCGCCGTCCATTAGGACTTGTGTAAATTGGAGTCCGTCATTTATCGGATCTAATATCAAGGTAGTCCAGCCTGCATTCCGGATACTTCTAGAGTAATCCTGATGGTCGAAGGTGATTGGTTTTAACAACCAGTTGCGGGACTCCTCTAGGATAGGCCGTATGGTGCAGACCTCTATGGGCACCGCTCTATTTTTCCCTTGTCACGTGAAGTGAGTTTACTGTTTTGACTTCTTGTGGGAAATTCTTTTGTTTTCTGGTGCTCTGCTTGTGGGGTTCGTCATCGTCCTCGCTTGGTGTGTCGAGCCCCTTGTGTTCGGCGTTGAGTTTGCCGGACTGCTTGAAGACCCAACAATCTCTGTGGGTATGGTTTGCAGGCTTCCCGGGAGTACTGTGGATTTTGCATATCTTGTCCAAGATTTTGTTTAAGTTGGATAGCTCGTCCCTGTTATCCTTAAGGGGCAGTTTTTTATGATTCTGCCGAGAGCTTTTGAATCCGGCATTGACCGCCGTGCTCTTCGGGCTGTTTCCCTTGGTCCGGCGCTGGTCCTTGCTGCGTCGCGGTTTCCCGTTTCCATCCCTGACTTCGGATGTACTTGGGGTCACTGGTACCGCATCTTGCCAGCCAGCTATCCTCTCCCGTGCAAAAGCGGGTCATGAGGCTTGTTAATGCGGCCATTGTTCTTGGCTTTTCTTGGCCGAGGTGTCTGGCGAGCCATTCGTCTCAGACGTTGTGTTTGAAAGCTGCTAAGGCTTCGGCGTCCGGACAGTCGACTATTTGGTTCTTTTTAGTAAGGAATCTGTTCCAGAATTTTCGGGCGGACTCTCCAGGTTGTTGAGTTATGTGACTTAAATCGTCTGCATCCGGACGTCGGACATAAGTCCCTTGAAAATTTGCTCGAAAAGCATCCTCGAGCTATTCCCAACTTCCAATGGTGTTTTCGGGGAGGCTTTTGAGCCAATGCCGGGCTGGCCCTTTGAGCTTGAGGGGTAAGTATTTTATGGCGTGGAGGTCATCTCCTCTAGCCATGTGTATGTGGAGGATGTAATCCTCAATCCAGACTCCGGGGTCTGTTGTTCCGTCGTATGCCTCTATGTTTGCGGGCTTAAATCCCGCTGGAAATTCATAATCCAGAACCTCATCGGTGAAACATAGGGGGTGTGCGGCACCTCTATATTTAGGTGTACCGTAATATTCGGATACTTGATGTGTTGCATTGCTTACTAGAGCTTGCTTTCTTGGCCCGTAGATAGGTCTAACTGGGCCATCTTTTAGATGCAAATCCGTGTGCGGATCGCGTGCCGGCTTGTGTGCGGCGCCGTTTGCTGCTCTATGTTTTCCATGGGGTCGTCTATCCGACCTGGTGGTCTCCTTGTTTTTTGATTGCGGGGGCTCTACGGCCTCCTCATCAAATTCGGGCAGTAGTTTTCGCTTTGGGTAGCTCTTTGTTCGGCGACTATCACCGTATTTGTTTGCGGTGTTGAATACTTCGCTCCATCTGATTCTGAGCGCATCTTCCATTGTTTTGAGCTTCCGCTTCTGCTTTTTCAGGCTACGCGCAGTGGGGACGAGCCTTTTGTGGAGGTTCTTCTGCTCCAGCAACTTGTCCGGCGTGAGATCGTCCGGACTGTTATCTTCGCCGGGGACGGATTGTTTATCCAGGTTGTCCTGTTCGGACAGTTGCGTGATGGCATGTTCGTCGTCCACCGCTTCGCCCTGCTCTATGGCTGGGTCTGTATGGCTGTTGTCTTTGTCGAGGCGGGATTTTGAGCGGCGCTTACGTCGCCGTTTTGACTGCTTTTCTGGGGAATGATCCCTTGTGGCGTCCCGTTGTTCCTCGTCGTCGCTTCCTTTAGGTGTGTCCACCATGTATACATCGTGAGATGAGGTGGCTATCCAGTGCCTTATAGGTGCTGGTTCATGCTTATCTCCTACATTGTCATCCATACCGTCGATGTCTTCGGAGTCGAAATCGAGCACGTCGTTTAAACTTTCGACAGTGGCTACGAAGTGGGTGGTGGTTGGGCTTTGAATTTCTTCGTCGTCCGCATCCCTACCTTGCTGACCATAATCCGGCCAGGGCTCTCCTGATAACGAGAGAGAGACTTTAGTGAATTCAGGATGTCGCCAAAGGGCGAGTGCTGAAAGATGTCCGTGGTGGTGAATTCCATGATCGGCGCCCTATCAGATTCGATTGGCAGGGGCGCGGAAGGTTCGGAGTCCGGAGTGGAGTCCGACACCTTGGAGTAACGAGCTTCGCAAAGGACAGGGTTGGTGTTCGGCTGGATCGCCGTAGAGATAGCAGCCCCCGAGGCGGTGTCCAGCCACCCGTCCTCGGTCAGCGTAGTTGGCTCCAAGCTAAGGGTCCGAGCGGACACTGGTGCGGCCTCCAGGGCACTGTCCGGCGGCAGAGCTAGATCATGCCCATCGTGACAGTGCGGCGCTCTTGGCTGTGGCTCGAACCTGTCGAAGATCAAGTCTCCGCGGACGTCAGCCGTATAGTCCAAATTCCAAATCTGACCTGATGGCCAGGGGCGTAGCTTTCAACCTGCTCCAGTTGGCCAAGCAAATTGGCCCGCAGTGCAAAGCCGCCGAATACGAAGATCTGCCCGGGGAGAAAAGTCTCACCCTGGACCGCGTCGTTGTTGATGATCGGAGGAGCCATCGGGCCTAAAGATGAAGACACAGAGGAACTCTCAATGAAAGCACCAATGTCGTTGTCAAAACCGACGGATCTAGGGTAGGGGGTCCCGAACTGTGCGTCTAGGCGGATGGTAACAGGAGACAAGGGACACGATGTTTTTACCCAGGTTCGGGCCCTCTCGATGGAGGTAAAACCCTACTCCTGCTTGATTAATATTGATGATATGGGTAGTACAAGGGTAGATCTACCACGAGATCAGAGAGGCTAAACCCTAGAAGCTAGCCTATGGTATGATTGTTGTTCGTCCTACGGACTAAAACCCTCCGGTTTATATAGGCACCGAAGAGGGTTAGGGTTACACAGAGTCGGTTACAATGGTAGGAGATCTACATATCCGTATCGCCAAGCTTGCCTTCCACGCCAAGGAAAGTCCCATCCGGACACGGGACGAAGTCTTCAATCTTGTATCTTCATAGTCCAGGAGTCCGGCCAAAGGTGATAGTTCGGCTATCCGGACACCCCTAATCCAGGACTCCCTCAGGGAGTATAAAACTTTACCATTCTGTTTGGGAACTGCCTATAATGCATGTAGTATGGAAGATACAACCATCTCATAGTTGTTGCGTTGACAGCAAAAGTATGCCGCTCAAAATGTTATTCAAGCTGTATTTTAAAATCGAGCTCTGGCACCTCTACAAATCCCTGCTTCCCTCTGCGAAGGGCCTATCTATTTACTTTTATGTTGAGTCATCACCCATCTTATTAAAAGCACCGGCTGGAGAGCACACTATCATTTGCATTCATTATTACTGGTTTATATTGGGTATGACTTGACTGGATCTCTTTTACCATGAATTACAATGTTTAGTCAGTCCTTGATCTTTAAAGGTGCTCTGCATTTATGTTTTGCGGTCTCAGAAAGGGCTAGCGAGATACCATTTTGTTATATCATGTTATGATTATTTTGAGAAAGTGTTGTCATCCGAGTTCTATTATTATGGCTCGCTAGCTGATTATGATATTGATATGAGTAATTGTGAGACCTATGTGTTATTGTGAGTATGGTTAGTTCATATATTTGCTGAAACTTGAATGCTGGCTTTTCATGTTACAACTACAAGAGCAAACAGAGTTTGTAAAAGTTTTTCTTTATCACTTTCAGTTTATCAGCTAAATTGCTTGAGGACAAGCAAAGGTTTAAGCTTGGGGGAGTTGATACGTCTCCAACGTATCTACTTTTCCAAACACTTTTCCCTTGTTTTGGACTCTAACTTGCATGATCTTAATGAACTAACCCGGACTGACGCTGTTTTCAAGAGAACTACCATGATGTTGTTTTATGTGTAGAAAAGAAAAGTTCTCGGAATATCCTGGAAATCCACGGAGGCACCTTTTGGAATTAATAAGAATTTTTGGCGAAAGAATTAATGCCAGGGGGCCCACAGCCTGTCCACGAGACAGGGGGGCGCGCCCCCCTAGGGTGCGGCCTCCTATCTCGTGGGCCCCCTGGACCTCCACCGATGTCAACTCTAACTCCATATATTCATGTTCGGGGAGAAAAAAATCAGAGAGAAAGTTTCATCGCGTTTTACGATGCGGAGCCACCGCCAAGCTCTAATCTCTCTCGGGAGGGCTGATCTGGAGTATATTCGGGGCTCCGGAGAGGGGGATTCGTCGCCGTCGTCATCATCAACCATCCTCCATCACCAATTTCATAATGCGCACCGTCGTGCGTGAGTAATTCCATCGCAGGCTTGCTGGATGGTGAAGGGTTGGATGAGATTTACCATGTAATCAAGTTAGTTTTGTTAGGGTTTGATCCCTAGTATCCACTATGTTCTGAGATTGATGTTGCTATGACTTTGCAATGCTTAATGCTTGTCACTAGGGCCCGAGTGCATGATTTTAGATCTGAACCTATTATGTTTTCATGAATATATGTGTGTTCTTGATCCTATCTTGCAAGTCTATAGTCACCTATTATGTGTTATGATCCGACAAACCCGAAGTGACAATAATCGGGATACTTCTCGGTGATGACCGTAGTTTGAGGAGTTCATGTATTCACTATGTGCTAATGCTTTGTTCCGGTTCTCTATTAAAAGGAGGCCTTAATATCCCTTAGTTTCCGCTAGGACCCCGCTGCCACGGGAGGGTAGGACAAAAGATGTCATACAAGTTCTTTTCCATAAGCATGTATGACTATTTATGGAATACATGCCTACATTACATTGATGAATTGGAGCTAGTTCTATATCACCCTATGTTAAACCTATTGCATGAGGAATCGCATCCGGCATAATGATCCATCACTGATCCATTGCCTACGAGCTTTTCACATATTGTTCTTCGCTTATTTACTTTTCCGCTACTACTGTTACATCTACTACAAAAACCCAAAAACATTTATCTTTACTTTTGCTACCGTTACCATTATTATCATACCACTTTTGCTACTAAATACTTTGCTGCAGATACTAAGTTATCCAGGTGTGGTTGAATTGACAACTCAACTACTAATACTCAAGAATATTCTTTGGCTCCCCTTATGTCGAATCAATAAATTTGGGTTGAATACTCTACCCTTGAAAGCTGTTGTGATCTGCTATACTTGTGGGTTATCAGGATGCGGAGTGCTCCGATGCACCGAAGGAGACGGAGGAGGAGTCGGAGTGCCCTCATGCGCCGTAGAAGGCGAAGTGCTTGTCGGAGGAGGCGAAGAAGGAGCCAGAGTGCCGTCACGCACCGGAGGAGGCGGAGGAGGAGGTGGAGTGCCCTGACTCGCCAGAGGAGGAGGCATCCAGTTTGGAAGCTTGATGTACTCCTTCCTCCATAAACATGTACTCCATAAAACAGCTCCCTGATGATTCTCCCCTTCACCTGTAGGGTAGTCAAGCTCCAGCTTCTGAAATCCCTCCTTTATTTCATCCACCGTCACAACAACATAGCTATGTGGAATAGGACGGCAGTGAAAACTTCCGTCAGCTTGAGGAGGTGCAACAGAGCCAGCAGCCGCCTTCAAAGTCAAGTTCTGCCATTTTGTCATAAGCTTGCAATGTTGAGCCTCCGTGGTAGTATCCACGGGGTAGCGAGGAGCCGTGAAATCAGGCTGAACGATCTCGGTGGAAGCCACACTGCTTCTCCGCTAAGATGGTGGGGTAGCTTCTGGGGTAGCTTTGTGCCGTTGAGATGGTTGGCCGACAGCTGCAAGTTCCTCTAGCTTCGCTAATCTTGCATTGAGCTTCTGCATTTTGCTCAGCTCCGCTTTCCTCTTTCTCTCTCGGCATCTGTAACCGCCTCCGCCGGGAAAACCAACCACCCACGAAGCAGAGCCTGGTGTGCCTCGCGTTCATCCAGGGGGCTCAGGATTCCCGAGGGCCTCAGTCAGCTCGTCCTTCTCTCTGTTGGGAATGAACATCCCTTGCTGCATTGCAATGATATAATCCTGAAGCTTCTTGATGGGTATTGCAATTTGCTCGTTCGTCCAACGACACTCCCCTGTTTCTGGGTCCAAAGTTCCCCCAACCCCGAAGAACCAAGTCCTTGAACAGTCTGGCCAGTTCAACGTCGCTGGTTCGACCCCTTTAGCAAGCAGTTCTTGCTCAGCTTTGTCCCACAACGGCCGGGCTTTGAGGTAGCCACCTGACCCCATGTGATGGTGATACAGCTTCTTTGCAGCATTTTCCTTGTTTGTCTCTGACCTGTTCTTACCCTTCTCCGAATTCTTGTAGGCCACAAATGCGGGCCAATGATCTCTTATCTTCTTATATCGGCCGGTGAATTCTGGAGTCTTCCCTTTGTTGAAAAACTTTGTGTTCAACTCTTTATTCCAGTTCTTGAATAGATCTGCCATCTTCTTAAGTGCAAATGCCTTGACCTTTGGCTCTATAACTAGCTTATTCGGATCCTCCTCTGGCGGTAGGGTGAAATTTTCCTTCAGCGAAGTCCAATGATCATTTTTCTGTCTATCCTGGACATAAGAAACTTCAGGGTCGTCCTTACTCTTATGCCATTGCTGGATGCTGATCGAGATGCTGTCCCTAACAATAGCTCCGCACTGACCAACAAATGTGTCTTTGGTCCGCTTGGGTTCAATCGGTTGGCCATCGTCCGCGATTTATGTGATCATGAACCTTTCATCCTGGTGCAACCTTTTCTTCGGGCCTCGTCTCCTTATGGAAGTTTGGCTCGATCCGGAGGGCTATAAAGGAAGAAGGAAGCATTAATGTATGTAGATACCAAAACAATTAAGGCATCAATTAGTTAGCACAGGCTCAATTAATACTCCCTCCATTCCTTGATATAAGACATATAGATTTTTGAGAAAAAACCCGAAATATAAGGTGTATTACGTTGCACCACTCGTTTGGATAATTTTTTTAGGGATTTGATTACATTGTCTTATACTAGGCAAGCTCCTCTATTTTCTCTTATCAATTAGTCAGGTGTAATCTCGCCCAAAACTTATGAAATTTTTCCTCCATGTGCGTTCTTTAATTTCCATGCTAAAAACTATACACCCTATATTTAGGAACGGAGGGACTATATATACCTTGCTAGACTTTGCAACAGCTCCCTCCTTCGTTCGTCACCGGAGCCGTCATCATGGTCTTCTTCATCCGCCATTCGGTCACCGGAGCCGTCATGATCTCATTCCTCCTCCATTGTTGGATCACCGGAGCCGACATCCTCTCCTTCCTGACCATCGATGTCGTTGATAAACGAGAAGACATCACCTCTGTCGTGGATTGTATCCCCCAACAACTCTTCTTGTTCTAAGTCTCTGTCCATAGTTTCTGCAAATATTACAACATGGCAATATACAAACATGAGAGATAGATATATTAGTGGCAAACATAGACCTAGCTAATATCACAACAAGGGGAGGGAGGGGGTAGGAGATCGACAACGATTTTTTCTAGGGTTTGGGTGGCCTCGAGAGATCGACAACGCTTTTTCTTCTAGGGTTGAGGTGACCTCGTGAGTTTATTGGGTAGGGGCAGGAGGGGGTAGGAGATCGACAAAGCTCTTTCTTCTAGGGTTTGGGTGGCCTCGAGAGTTGGTCTGGCGAGCGGACCGGGAGTAAATTTAGGAACTTTGAACTTCGTAAATTTGGTCAGGCGAGAGGGGGTTGATCGACGTCCTCCCTCATGTCGAAGTTATCGGGGATACGTTTCGAGATAAAATACAACACTTGATATGTTTCGTATATATGAAAATTTTAACTTAGTAACCTATTAACGTTTCGAGAGAAAACTTTCTATTAACATCATTTTAACTTAGTAACTTAGTAACGTTTTGATATAAAACTTAGTAACTTAGTAACATTTTAACTTAGTAACATTTTGAGAGAAAACTTTCTATTGACATCTCTCTCTCCCTCCTTATGCATGTCCAACGTCCCCCACTCATGTCGAAGTTATTGGGGAGGTGGGGGGGGGGGGTAGATCAACAACGACATCCATACATATATACATGGAAAAAATGCTATCCATCCATATACATACATAGCCACATACATACATGAAAATAAAAACATCTAAAATACATCTAAAAACTATGGAAATACATCTAAAAAACACCTAAAAACAGCATATATATACATACATATATATATATACCTATATATATATATATAGGGTGGGTCTATTATGATAACACCCCTTAAGACCTTATTGCAGTAACAAAAAAGCTTATTCTGCTAACACTGCGTGGAGACAAACAAAAATCAAAACCCAATCCCTCCCCGCACCTTATCCACCCCACCCACTCCACCTTCCCCCATGCACCCAGCTTCCCTGCCAGATCCCCACGCCGCCTCACCTCCACCTTCTTCCCCACTCCCATCCGCCGCCCCCCACGACCCCCTCGGCCCAGACCGAATCCAACAGCGCGGCTCGCTGGCTACCTCCCCGTGCCGCTCCACCCCGCAGGCCCGCGCCAGCGGCTAACCATGGTCGTCGTGCCTCCTCTCCATCCCGACCAGCGCGCCTTCCTTCCCCAAACCCATAGTGCCGCCACTCCCCCGGCCAAGCCTGACGGCCGTCTCGCGCCATCGTGCCCAGGCACCTGGACCCGCCCCCTTCCATCACACTCCCACGAGATCCACGAGTCTTGCTGCCGCCGTTGCTCCGACTCTCGGCTCCACAACGCCCCTCCCCAAGCACAACGATGCATAGGTCCACGACGCCCCTGGCCCCGATGCGCAGGTCCCCGGCGCCACTTGGCTCCCGATGCAGACCTCCCTGGCGGCCCTCCCCCAGCATGCTCACCTCCCGCCTCGGGGACCACGGGATCCAGGGGTGGCGGTGGTCCGGCGGCCTCCTCTCCTCGCCCACCCCCTTCTCACCCTGCCGCGCCCGGAGGATCCTAGGCTTACGAGGGAGCTTTCTTCCTGCTGGCGTCGAGTGGCCGCTACCATGACCCGTCTGCAGTTCCCCTCCTTTTGCCATGCAGTGCACAAGAAGAGTCGCCTCGCGTCGGCCGGTCCCAGCCACCCAGGTGAGTCCCCCACTGTCTCACTTCATCCACCATGGAGCACTACCTCCAAAAAGCCAGGGAGCCACGCGAGGTAAGAGCAGTTCGGCAGGCATGTTTCGAAGATTTTCGGCTACGCAGAGTGCTACTTCACTCCCTTGGCCGAGCGGTTTCGGCGGGCATGTTGTGTGTAGTGCATTGGCATCTCTTGCAGTGCGGGCATGTTTGTTTCTGCAGTGTGCCCTCTGCAGTTTGTGGTGTGTACCGGTGTAGTGCAGCAGGCGCATGCTTGCAGACCGCCAGCGCGGCAGCCCTATGGATCCACTCCATGGTGTATGTAGTCAATTCCCTTGCAGGAAAACACCCTTGTATATGATCAATGCTTGGACAGGTTGATGCAGTGTAGTTTTTCTTTGCTTTTTTCAGACATGGGATAACGTGGGTTTTCCTCACGGGTCGTTCATATGCAGTTCACCCGTACCTGTGATGAAGTTTCTTCCCCTTCCCTCTGCGATGAACTTGTGATAATGTGTGTTTTTAGTAATATTTGCATTGTTCGTGCAGTGCACATGTGCACCTTCTGTAGTGCGCTAGTATCGTTTATGCAATGCAGAACAGGCGCTAATTAAAAATTATGAGGGACGCATGCAGGTAACTACTCTTGTTCCTGCAGTGCGGAATACACAAATGGAAAAAAACAAAAACTTCCCAGCAGTGTAGAACACTCTGTAATTTTTCTTTGTAAAAGCAGTGCGCCCGGTGAACCGAAGAAGTACACTTTCTCAAAGTATTTGCAGATCATTGTTAAAACTGTGTGGTTAGCTTTATAAAATTTGTGTGCTTCACTATGCAATTTATGTTTAAAAAAATGAGTACACTTGACCATTCATGTAGGTTTCACTAGCCTCAGTTCGTGTAGTCCAAAATGCCTTTATACTTTTTTAAAAAACAAGAAGAACAAACCATATAGCTCGCTTCAATTTATGCCTGTGGTTCATTTCTTCCAAAAAATTAAAATGCACTCGTGTGTTAAAAAAAGAAGCAAAATGCATTGGGAGTTGCAGCGCACTTAGTCGGCACGTGCGGTTCACTACACTCGGCCTAGTAGTTTAGATGAAACTTCAAAATAAAATGGTAGAAAAATATATTAATTATTCAGTTCCCTTGCACGTCCGATGCAGTGTGTTTTTCAGTCTGAAGCAGTGCGGTCGGGCGTATGATGTTGTTCATCTCGTAAGTGTAAAGAAAAAAATGTTACCGAAATGACAAAAAAAGTAATGAGGTTCACTGCTTGATAGTGTTGCGGTTCACTTATGCCCAACGTGAAGTGCGGTCCCTTCCTCGTCCTTGAAAAAATTGCGTTTGAATAAAAGAAACAACGCAGTTCTCTTACCCGTCTGATGCAGTGTCAGATGCAGTGTGGTTTTCGTCCGATGCAGTGCGGTTTTCAGTCGGATGAAGTACGCACGTCGATTTGGGTGTAGCGAAAAACAGTGTGTCCGCATTTCGATAAATTCAAAATTCCTATTAAACCGTAAAAAATTAGAGAGAGTGTTCTAAATGAAAAAGTTGCGCCTCGTCGATATCTTTCCAACGGCGCATCGTTTGAATCATTCCGACCAGCGGTTTGTAAAATTTTTACGAAAAAAACGGCCGCTGCCACTCGTCGTACGCCGCACGATTTTCAAAATTAACTTAAAAATCATAAGGAATCTCAAAAACATTTTAACATATGAAAGTTGCCCCTCGTCCATAGCTTTTCAATGGTATATTACACGCCTCGTTTCGACAAACGGTTAAAAAACTGGAGCGAAAACAGTACAAAAAATTTGAAAAAAATTGAAAAACACAATTCCACGATTTAGTAAATTTAAAACTACTCTTAAACCATAACGAATTAGAGAAAATAATAGATACGAAAAAGATGCGCCTCGATGATATCTTTCCAACGGTATATCATTTGCTTCATTTTGATGAGCGATTTAGAAAAAAACGTAAAAAAACACTCGCTGCCACTCGTCATTGGCCGCACCATTTTCAAAACTTCTCTTTAACCGCGAGGAATCTCGAAAAGTGTTCAACATGGCGAAGTAGCGCCTAATTCATAGCTTTTCAACGGTATATTACACGCCTCGTTCCAATAAACAGTTAAAAAAACTAGAGCAAAAAAGGTACCTAAAATACACAACGTGCAGTTTTTTGCGACGAGAAGTTCATTCGTGTGAGTACTGCAGCACACTTGGTTCAAATAATGACGTGCACTTGCATTGAGCGTGCATTGCGGAAGTGTTATCAGAATAGTTATTCTGCTAATATTAGCAGAAAAGACGGGATACATATATATATGTATATGTATATATATATATATATATATATATATATATATATATATATATAGGTAAATTGTTTGGGCACCTAGGTGCCTGGGCACCTAGGGTTGTTATGGTAAGTGATATTCATTAGTGCATGACACACAATTGACAAAATAATGGCTTTCCATAATTTGTTTGCATGCGCTATTATCCTAAATGGTCAATGATTTCTTTTCAAAACAAAAATAATCTGAACACTCATACTTGGGTGCGTATATACGTACGTGTACCCAAGATATAATCACATGTACACGTTATTTGACAATGATACCTGTTAGTGGGTATTATTCCCAACGAAAATATGTAAATGTTGTTTTATACTCAATGAAAATATACACATAAATGTCATAGATTTTAATAAGTACGTATTGGTGTTATATTCAATAGAAATATACACATACATATACATACTTTGATGTCAATATACACATGAATATACATACCTCGATGTTAGTATACCCATGAATATGTACGCGTTGGTGTTATACCCAACGAAAATATTCACATAAATATATATATCACGATGCAAATTTTATTTGTATATAACCATAAATTTCACACCTTTTAATAAGTAGTACATGTACCCGAGATACCAACATGTATATTTTATTAGACTGTGATACCAGTTAATGAGTATTATACCTAATAAAAAAATGCACGCATTGGTGTTATACCCAACGAAAATATGTACGTGGTGTTATACCCAATAAAATATGTACGTGTTGTTGTTATACCCGATG
>LT934120.1:24822558-24889657 GCA_900231445.1 Triticum turgidum subsp. durum
GGAGGGGGCGCCCCCTCCTAGGCTTCCTCCTCCTCTATTCCACCAAGGCCCAATAAGGCCCATACACTCCCCGGTGAATTCCCATAACACTCCGGTACTCCGATAAATACCCGAATCACTCGGAACCTTTCCGATGTCCGAATATAGTCATTCAATATATCGATCTTTATGTCTCGACCATTTCGAGACTCCTCATCATGTCCCCGATCTCATCTGGGACTCCGAACTACCTTCGATACATCAAAACACATAACTCATAATATAAATTGTCACCAAACGTTAAGCGTGCGGACCCTACGGGTTCGAGAATTATGTAGACAAGATAGAGACACGTCTCCGGTCAATAACCAATAGTGGAACCTGGATGCTCATATGGCTCCTACATATTCTACGAAGATCTTTATCGGTCAAACCGCATAACAACATACGTTGTTCCCTTTGTCGTAGGTATGTTACTTGCCCGAGATCGATCGTCGGTATCACCATAACTAGTTCAATCTCATTATCGGCAAGTCTCTTTACTCGTTACGTAATGCATCATCCCATAACTAACTCATTAGTCACATTGTTTGCATGGCTTATAGTGATGTGCATTACCGAGAGGGCCCAGAGATACCTCTCTGACAATCGGAGTGACAAATCCTAATCTTGATCTATGCCAACTCAACAAGTACCATCGGAGACACCTGTAGAGCACCTTTATAATCACCCAATTATGTTGTGACGTTTGGTAGCACACAAAGTGTTCCTCCGGTATTCGGGAGTTGCATAATATCATAGTCGTAGGAACATGTATAAGTCATGAAGAAAGCAATAGCAACAAACTAAACGATCAAGTGCTAAGATAACGGAATGGGTCAAGTCAATCACATCATTCTCTAATGATGTGATCCTGTTAATCAAATGACAACTCATGTCTATGGCTAGGAAACTTAACCATCTTTGATTCAACGAGCTAGTCAAGTAGATTCATACTAGTGACATTATGTTTGTTTATGTATTCACACATGTACTAAGTTTCCGGTTAATACAATTCTAGCATGAATAATAAACATTTATCATGATATAAGGAAATATAAATAACAACTTTATTATTGACTCTAGGGCATATTTCCTTCAGTGTCCCACTTGCACTAGAGTCAATAATCTAGTTCACATCACCAGGTGATTTAACACCAATATTCACGTCTGTATGTGATTAACACCCATAGTTCACATCGTCATGTGACCAACACCCGAAGGGTTTACTAGAGTCAATAATCTAGTTCGCATCGCTATGTGATTAACACCCAAAGAGTACTAAGGTATGATCATGTTTTGCTCGTGAGAGAAGTCTAGTCAACGGGTCTGTCACATTCAGAGCCGTATGTATTTTGCAAATATTCTATGTCTACAATGCTCTACACAGAGCTACTCTAGCTAATTGCTCCCACTTTCAATATATATCCAGATTGAGACTTAGAGTCATCTGGATCGGTGTAAAAGCTTGCACCGATGTAAATCTTTACGACGAACTCTTTTATCACCTCCATACTCGAGAAACATTTCCTTAGTCCTAACTAAGGATATTCTTGACTGCTGTCTAGTGATCTACTCCTAGATCAAAATTGTACTCCCTTGCCAAACTCAGAGCAAGGTATATAATAGGTCTGGTATACATCATAGCATACTTTATAGAACCTATGACTGAGGCATAGGGAATGGCTTTTCATTCCCTTTCTATTTTATGCCATGGTCGGGTTTTGAGTCCTACTCAACTTCACACCTTGCAACACAGGCAAGAACTCCTTCTTTGACTGTTCCATTTTGAACTACTTCAAATCTTATCAAGGTATGTACTCATTGAAAAATCTTATCAAGTGTCTTGATCTATCTCAAGATCTTGATGCTCAATGTGTAAGCAGCTTCACTGAGGTCTTTCTTTGAAAAACTCCTTTCAAACACTCCTTTATGCTTTCCAGAAAATTCTACATTATGTCTGATCAACAATATGTCATTCACATATACTTATCAGAAAGGCTGTAGTGCTCCCACTCACTTTCCTGTAAATACAGGCTTCACCGCAAGTCTGTATAAAACTATATGCTTTGATCAACTCATCAAAGCGTATATTCCAACTCCGAGATGCTTGCACCAGTCCATAGATGGATCACTAGAGCTTTCACACTTTGTTAGCAACTTTAGGATTGACAAAACCTTCTGGTCGCATCATATACAACTCTTCTTTAATAAATCCATTAAGGAATGCAGTTTTGACATCCATTTGCCAGATTTCATAAAAATGGGGCAATTGCTAACATGATTCGGACAGACTTAAGCATCAATACGAGTGAGAAAATTTCATCGTATTCAACACCTTGAACTTGTCGAAAAACTTTTTGCAACAAGTCGAGCTTTGTAGATAGTAACACTACTACCAGCGTCTGTCTTCCTCTTGAAGATCCATTTATTTTCTATGGCTTGCCGATCATCGGGCGAGTCCACCAAAGTCCACACTTTGTTCTAATACATGGATCCCATCTCAAATTTCATGGCCTTCAAGCCATTTCGCGGAATCTGGGCTCATCATCGCTTCCTCATAGTTCGTAGGTTCATCATGGTCTAGTAACATGACTTCTAGAACAGGATTACCGTACCACTCTGGTGTGGACTGTACTTTGGAAGACCTACGAGGTTTTGCAGTAACTTAATCTGAAGTTTCATGATCATCATGATTAGCTTCCTAACTAATTGGTGTAGGAATCACTGGATCTGATTTCTATGATGAACTACTTTCCAATTCGAGAGAAGGTACAATTACCTTATCAAGCTCTACTTTCCTCCCACTCACTTCTTTCGAGAGAAACTCCTTCTCTAGAAAGGATCCATCTTAGCAACGAATATTTTGCCTTCGGATCTGTGGTAGAAGGTGTACCCAACAACTTCCTTTGGGTATTCTATGAAGACGCACTTCTCCGATTTGGGTTCAAGCTTATCAGGTTGAAACTTTTTCACATAAGCATCGCAGCCCCAAACTTTAAGAAACGACAACTTTGGTTTCTTGCCAAACCACCGTTCATAAGGTGTCGTCTCAACGAATTTTGATGGTGCCCTATTTAAAGTGAATGCATCTGTCTCTAATGCATAACCCCAAAACAATGGTGGTAAATCGGTAAGATACATCATAGATCGCACCTTATCCAATAAAGTGCGGTTACGACGTTCAGACACACCATTACGCTGTGGTGTTCCATGTGGCATGAGCTGTGAAATTATTCCACCTTGTTTT
The DNA here is from genome assembly GCA_900231445.1 of Triticum turgidum subsp. durum. Taxonomy (NCBI): domain Eukaryota; kingdom Viridiplantae; phylum Streptophyta; class Magnoliopsida; order Poales; family Poaceae; genus Triticum; species Triticum turgidum. The sequence continues at coordinate 24,825,827 of LT934120.1, forward strand.
TAAATGAAGGCCAAACTCGTAACTCAAATATTATCCTCTACGATCAGATTTTAGAAACTTTATTTTCTTGTTACGATGATTCTCCACTTCACTCTGAAATTCTTTGAACTTTTCAAATGTTTCAGACTTGTGCTTCATTAAGTAGATATACTCATATCTGCTCAAATCATCTATGAAGGTCAGAAAATAACGATACCCGCCACGAGCATCAACACTCATTGGAATGCATACATCAGTATGTATTATTTCGAACAAGTCAGTAGCTCGTCTCGTTGTTCCGAAGAACGGAGTTTTAGTCATCTTTCCCAAAAGGTACGGTTCACAAGCATCAAATGATTCATAACCAAGTGATTCTAAAAGTCCATCTTTACAGAGTTTCTTCATGCGCTTTACACCGATATGACCCAAACGGCAGTGCCACAAATAAGTTGCACTATCATTATCAACTTTGCATCTTTTGGCATCAATATTATGAATATGTGTATCACTATGATCGATATCGAACAAACTATTTTTATTGTGTGTATGACCATCGAAGGTTATTATTCATGTAAACAGAACAACAATTATTCTCTGTCTTTAAGTGAATAACCGTATTACAATAAACATGATCAAATCATATTCATGCTCAACGCAAATGCTAAATAACATTTATTTAGGTTTAACACTAATCCTGAAATTATAGGGAGTGTACGATGATGATCATATCAATCTTGGAACCACTTCCAACACACATCTTCACTTCACCCTCAACTAGTCTCTGTTTATTCTGTAACTCCTGTTTCGAGTTACTAATTTTTAGCAACCGAACAAGTATCAAATACCCAGGGGCTGCTATAAACACTAGTAAGGTACACATCAATAACATGTATATCAAATATACCCTTGTTCACTTTGCCATCCTTATTATCCACCAAATATTCAGGGCATTTCCGCTTCCAGTTACCATTTGCTTTGAAGTAGAAGCACTCATTTTTAGGCTTTAGTCTATCTTTGGGATTCTTCACGGAAGTGACAACTTGCTTGCCATTCTACACGAAGTTCCCTTTCTTCCCCTTTGCCCTTTTCTTGAAACTAGTGGTCTTGTTAATCATCAACACTTGATGCTCTTTCTTGATTTGTACCTTCATTGATTTCATCATCATGAAAAGCTCAGGAATCATTTTCGTCATCCTTGCATACTATAGTTCATCACAAAGTTCTACTAACTTGGTGATGGTGACTAGAGAACTCTGTCAATCACTATCTTATCTGGAAGATTAACTCCCACTTGATTCAAGTGATTGTAGTACCCAGACAATCTGAGCACATGCTCACTGCTTGAGCTATTCTCCTCCATCTTTTAGCTATAGAACTTGTTGGAGACTTCATATATCTCAACTTGGGTTTTTGTTTGAAATATTAACTTCAACTCCTGGAACATCTCATATGGTCCATGACGTTTAAAATGTCTTTGAAGTCCCGAGTCTAAGCCGTTAAGCATGGTGCACTAAACTATCAAGTAGTCATCATATTGAGCTAGCCAAACGTTCATCTGCATCTGCTCCTGCAATAGGTCTGTCACATAGCAGTGCATCAAGGACATAGAAGTGCATCAAGGACATAATTCTTCTGTGCAACAATTAGGATAAACCTCAGATCATGGACCCAGTCCGCATCATTGCTACTATTATCTTTCAACTTAGTTTTCTTTAGGAACACATATAAAACATAGGGAAGCAACAACGTGAGCTTTTGATCTACAACATTATTTGCAAAATACTATCAGTACTAAGTTCATGATAAATTAAAGTTCAATTAATCATATTACTTAAGAACTCCCACTTAGATAGACATCCCTCTAATCATCTAAGTGATCACGTGATCCAAATCAACTAAACCATGTTCGATCATCACGTGAAATGGAGTAGTTTTCAATGGTGAACATCACTATGTTGATCATATATACTGTATGATTCACGCTCGACCTTTCGGTCTCAGTGTTCTGAGGCCATATCTGCATATGCTAGGCTCGTCAAGTTTAACCCGAGTATTTCTGCATGTGCAAAACTGGATTGACCCGTTGTAGGTGAACATTGAGCTTATCACACCCGATCATCACATGGTGTCTCGGCACGCTGAACTTTGGCAACAGTGCATACTCAGGGAGAACACTTGTACCTTGAAATTTTAGTAAGGGATCATCTTATAAAGCTACCGCTGAACTAAGCAAAATAAGATGTATAAAAGATAAACATCACACGCAATCAAAATATGTGATATGATATGGCCATTATCATCTTCTGCCTTTGATATCCATCTCCAAAGCATCGTCATGATCTTCATCGTCACCGGCATGACACCATGATCTCCATCATCTTGATCTATATCAATGTGTCGTCACATGGTCATCTCGCCAACTATTGCTCTTGCAACTATTGCTATCGCATAGCGATAAAGTAAAGCAATTATTTGGCGCTTGCATCTTATGCAGTAAAGAGACAACCATAAGGCTTCTGCCAGTTGCCGATAACTTCAACAAAACATGATCATATCATACAACAACTTATATCTCATCACGTCTTGACCATATCACATCACAACATGCCCTACAAAAACAAGTTAGACGTCCTCTACTTTGTTGTTGCAAGTTTTACGTGGCTGCGGTACGAGTTGAGCAAGAACCGTTCTTACCTACGCATCAAAACCACAACGATATTTCGTCAAGTTAGTGCTGTTTTAACCTTCAACAAGGACCGGGCGTAGCCACACTCGATTCAACTAAAGTTGGAGAAACTGACACCCGCCAGTCACCTGTGTGCGAAGCACGTCGGTGGAACCAGTCTCGCGTAAGCGTACGCGTAATGTCGGTCCGGGCCGCTTCATCCAACAATACCGCCGAATCAAAGTATGACATGCTGGTAAGCAGTATAACTAGTATCACCCACAACTCACTTGTGTTCTACTCGTGCATATAACATCTACGTCTAAACCTGGCTCTGATACCACTGTTGGGGAACATAGTAATTTTAAAAAAATTCCTACGCACACGCAAGATCATGGCGATGCATAGCAACGAGAGGGGAGAGTGTCATCCACGTACCCTCGTAGACCGTAAGCAGAAGCGTTAAGACAACGCAGTTGATGTAGTCGTACGTCTTCACGATCGACCGATCCTAGTACCAAACGTACGACACCTCCGCGATCTGCACACGTTCAGCTCGGTGATGTCCCACGAACTCACGATCTAGTAGAGCTTCGAGGGAGAGTTCCATCAGCACGATGGCGTGATGACGGTGTTGATGAAGCTACCGACCAGGGCTTCGCCTAAGCATCGCCACGATATGACCGAGGTGGATTATGGTGGAGGGGGGCACCGGACACGGATAAAAGATCAATGATCAACTTGTGTGTATATGGGTGCCCCCTTCCCCCGTATATAAAGGAGTAGAGGAGGGGGAGGGTCGGCCCTCTCTTGAGCTCTCCATAGGGGAGTCCTACTCCCACCAGGAGTAGGATCCCCCCTTCCAAGTTGGAGTAGGAGAGGTAGGAAAGAGGAGGGAGAGAAGAAGGAAAGGGGGGCCGGCCCCCTCACCCAATTTGGATTGGGTGAGGGGGGAGGGCCCTCCTAGGCTTCCTCCTCCTCTATTCCACTAAAGCCCAATAAGGCCCATACACTCCCCGAAGAATTCCCGTAACTCTCCGGTACTCCGATAAATACCCGAATCACTCGGAACCTTTCCGATGTCAGAATATAGTCGTCCAATATATCGATCTTTATGTATTGACCATTTCGAGAATCCTCGTCATGTCACTGATCTCATCCGGGACTCCTAACTACCTTCGGTACATCAAAACACATAACTCATAATATAAATCGTCACCGAACGTTGAGCGTGCGGACCCTACGGGTTCGAGAATTATGTAGACATGACCGAAACACATCTCCGGTCAATAGCCAATAGCGGGACCTGGATGCTCATATTGGCTCCTACATATTCTACAAAGATCTTTATTGGTCAAACCGCATAACAACATACGTTGTTCCCTTTGTCATCGGTATGTTACTTGCCCGAGATTCGATTGTCGGTATCACCATACCTAGTTCAATCTCGTTACCGGCAAGTCTCTTTACTCGTTACGTAATGCATCATCCCGTAACTTACTCATTAGTCACATTTCTTGCAAGTCTTATAGTGATGTGCATTACCGAGAGGGCCCAGAGATACCTCTCCGGCAATCGGAGTGACAAATCCTAATCTCGATCTATGCCAACTCAACAAGTACCATCGGAGACACCTATAGAGCACATTTATAATCACCTAGTTACGTTGTGACGTTCGGTGGCACATAAAGTGTTCCCCCGGTATTCGGGAGTTGCATAATCTCATAGTCATAGGAACATGTATAAGTCATGAAGAAAGCAATGGAAACAAACTAAACGATCAAGTGCTAAGCTAACGGAATGGGTCAAATCAATCACATCATTCTATAATGATGTGATCCCGTTAATAAAATTACAACTCATGTCTATGGCTAGGAAACTTAGCCATCTTTGATTCAACGAGCTAGTTAAGTAGAGGCATACTAGTGACATTATGTTTGTCTATGTATTCACACATGTACTAAGTTTCCGGTTAATATAATTCTAGCATGAATAATAAACATTTATCATGATATAAGGAAATATAAATAACAACTTTATTATTGCCTCTAGGGCATATTTCCTTCATTATCATCATCACAATGAGTAGTAGGAGCAACATCATTTGAGAGGGATACCTTTCTACCTTTGCTTCTCTGTCTTTTCTTTTTCTTCTTCACATCATGTGTGGGTTTAACCCTCTTTTTTGAGCTCCTTATTAATGAGATTGGTTGAATGGAAAGCTCCTCCTCGTTACCAGATTCATCATAAGAAATAATAGGAGGATATTGGGAAGTCTCTTCCCTTTCATTAGTATTCTCTTCATCTTCTATTTGCTTTCTATTCTTTATGTAATTGACAATATAAGGATTTTCAATGCAATTTATCGTACAACACAGAAAATTTTCTTCTAAATCAAAATCAAGAAATCTATCAAGATTAAATTTTGGAATATCCTCAGTTATACATTTCATTTCTTCATTCCCCAAAAGAAGACTAAGCTCTTTATGATGCTCAAGGGTTATCAAGTTATCACAATTTTTGGAAACGATTTGATCATGAAACAAATAGCATTGGAGCTTTAAATGACCATGTTCATTGCAAAGTTCACAAGGATGGTGATAAATATTGAATCTTTCAGCACAATTGCCTAGCCTTTCTTGCAACCATTTAGTTTCCAAATACTTATGCCTCTTGCAACATCTATCTTCCCTATGTGGTGTGTACTTGCAAGCTATATCTATTCCACAAAAGTTGACATGCTTATAAGAGACATTTTCATCATGACTAGTGCAATCATCATTAGTACTATGGGTATTCAAAGAGTTCATACTAACAACATTGCAATCATGCTCATCATTCAAAGATTTAGTGCCAAACATTTTATAGACTTCTTCTAGAACTTGAGCACAATTTTCCTTTCCATCATTGTCACGAAAGATATTAAAAAGATGAGGTGTATGAGGCAAACTCAATTCGATTTTTTTGTAGTTTTCTTTTATAAACTAAACTAGTGATAAAACAAGAAACAAAAAGATTCGATTACAAGATCTAAAGATATACCTTCAAGCACTCACCTCCCCGGCAACGGCGCCAGAAAAGAGCTTGATGTCTACTACACAACCTTCTTCTTGTAGACGTTATTGGGCCTCCAAGTGCAGAGGTTTGTACAATAGTAGCAAATTTCCCTCAAGTGGATGACCTAAGGTTTATCAATCCGTGGGAGGCGTAGGATGAAGATGGTCTCTCTCGAACAACCCTGCAACCAAATAACAAAGATTCTCTTGTGTCCCCAACACACCCAATACAATGGCAAATTGTGTAGGTGCACTAGTTCGGCGAAGAGATGGTGATACAAGTGCAATATGGATGGTAGATATAGGTTTTTGTAATTTTAAAACACAAAAACAGCAAGGTAGCACGTGGTAAAAGTGAGCGTAAACAGTATTGCAATGCTAGGAAACAAGGCCTAGGGATCATACTTTCACTAGTGCAAGTTATCTCAACAACAATAACATAATTAGATCATATAACTATCCCTCAACATGCAACAAAGAGTCACTCCAAAGTCACAGTCGGTGTCAAAACCGGCGGATCTCGGGTAGGGGGTCCCGAACTGTGCGTCTAGGCGGATGGTAATAGGAGACAAGGGACACAATGTTTTTACCCAGGTTCGGGCCCTCTCGATGGAGGTAAAACCCTACGTCCTTCTTGATTAATATTGATGATGTGGGTAGTACAAGAGTAGATCTACCACAAGATCAAGGAGGCTAAACCCTAGAAGCTAGCCTATGGTATGATTGTTGTAATGTATGTTCGTCCTACGGACTAAAACCCTCCGGTTTATATAGACACTGGAGAGGCTAGAGTTACACAAAGTTGGTTACAATGGTAGGAGATCTACATATCCGTATCGCCAAGCTTGCCTTCCACGCCAAGGAAAGTACCTTCCGGACACGAGCCGGAGTCTTCAATCTTCTATCTTCGTAGTGTTGGAGTCCGGCGGATAACGATAGTCCGGCTGTCCGGACACCCCCTAGTCCAGGACTCCCTCAGTAACCCCTGAACCAGTCTTCAATGATGATAAGTCCGGCGTGCACAATGTTCGGCATTGCAAGGCAGGTTCCTCCCTTGAATAATCCAGAGAAGATAATGAACACCAGGATAGTGTCCGGCTCTGCAAAAATAACTTCCACATTCCACCGTAGAGAGAATAAAACATATACACTGACTCAATCTGCTAACGTATTACGCGGCGTGACATCACACCGCTACCAAGCCCTTGTTTGAATTGTTTTCATTATTCCACCTCAGCACGTTTAGCAAAGCGGTTTCCTTGGCACGTCTTGTTGAAGCAGAGATCGTGTTTCCCTTTATTCCGGGATTCTCATCAATACGGACGTGGGTAACCCAACTGCACCGTTGATGGTGGCGCTTGGGAGATAAGCGAGTTTTACCAGGCGGGTGGGGGACACATAGTTTCGTCTGCCTATATATACGGGATAAGGATTCACCTTCTCACCTACGCCTTCTTCCTCCTTTGCTTATCCATCCCTGCGCACTCAAGCTCCAATGCTCAAGCCTGCGCATCTCGCCTCGACCTTCTCCGAATATGTCCGAAGCGGGAGGTAAATGGTTGGTCTCCACCGCTAAGGAGGAAGACATCACCAAGCTGCGCGACGCCAGATACCTTTCCAGCAATGTCGCGCATCGGCTGCCCGACGCGGGGCAGCTCATCCCTACCCCCGGGCCTCATGAGAGGGTCGTCTTCCTCCCCCACTTCCTCCGCGGACTGGGCTTTCTGCTCCATCCATTTGTCCGGGGGCTCATGTTTTACTACGGCCTGGATTTCCATGATCTGGCGCCGAACTTCATCCTCAACATCTTGGCGTTTATCGTCGTGTGTGAGGCCTTCCTCTGCATCCAGCCCCACTTCGGCCTGTGGCTCAAGACCTTCAACGTCAAGCCGAAGGTTGTGAAGGGCACGCAAGCGGAATGCGGAGGCGCCATGTTGGGCAAACTGCCCAACGTCCCTTGGCTGGAAGGGACCTTCGTGGATTCCGTCAAGGGGTGGCAATCGGGGTGGTTCTACATCACCGAGCCGCGCAAGCCCACATGGGCGGCGGCCCCCGAGTTTAGATCTGGAATCCCCACGCAGCTCACCTCCTGGAAAGAGAAGGGCTTGCAGTGGGGTAGTCCGGTGGAGGTGACGGGACTCCGAGCCTGCATCAAGAAGATGGTGAGCGAGAGGCTCCGGCTCGTCGACGTGGTCCAAGTCATGCTCCTCCGGCGGATCCTCCCATGCCAAGAACGGGCTTTTACTTTGTGGGAGTTCGATCCGGAACAGCACCAGGCGCTAAGCGGGCTCTTCGATACAACATACGAAGGCGCCTGGAGGGTGCTGTTCAAGGGCGCCGAAGCCCCCGCATCCGAGACGAGAGATCGCGGATTCAGCACGCAGTGTCCAACTGACGCGGTAAGTGATTCAACCCCATTACGGGACACTTGTGATAATTAAATTAGCTTTTAGTGGGATTTTACTCTGCCATTTCCTTCAACAGGAATGGATGGAGAAAGCCAAGCTGCTTATCAGCCCGGCTCCCATGCCAGAAGACCCAGTGGATGCCCGTTTAGCAGGGCTGCTGGTTCCGGCACCGCACGTGGTGCCGGAGAAGAAGGCCAAGAAGGTGGCCACGGGGACTCGAAAGAGTTCCCGTAATCAGGCGTTTGACGACGACGAGGACTCCTCCCCTGAAGACGAGGATGAGGAGTATTCTCTCCCGGAGGAGGGAGAGAAGAAAAGGAAGGCTTCCCCAACTGGGGAGGCCGAAGGGTCCAAGAGGGGGAGAACTATCCCCCCGGACAGTTTCGCCAACATTGACGTTGGCGAGGATGAGTGGCCTCCAAGGGCCAGGCGTCCGGTAGGATCGTAAGTATTCGGATCGTTCATATGCCGTATATTGTATGTCATGCAGTGTCCTTCTAACACCGCATTCTGCCCGTAGTCCGGCCGTTGACGATCTCCCCGACTCGATGAGTGGGTCGTTGGCCTCGTCGGATGTAAATTCCATCCCGACTGCCTCTACCCCATGCATCAAAGAGGACGCCGAGGTGGGATCCCACAGAGGGGCCCATCAGGAGGAGGCTCCGGAGGTGCCGTCAGGCAGCCTCCCGGACTTCGTGCCGGACTCTACACCGGAACCTGCAGTGGCTCCAGAGTCCGGCAAGCGGCCCCTTTGAAAGAGGGGCAGGACCACGACGCCGGCGGCCTCCGTCCATCCGGAGGTGCCGGATAACCTGTTGGAGGCGCTCAAAGGCGCTTCCATCGAGGAAGAACACCGCACTGTCATGAGTGCGGTGATTGAGAAGGTTCAGCTCGCCAAAAGCGGGCCGACCGAAGCCTGCAGCAGCCTTCTAACAGGCTTTGAGGTAAGAAGTCAAAATTGTGTAATGTAATACCGCATAGACAGTAGCCCCTGATGCTTAGTTCGGTGTTCGGAAGGAAAAGCCGGACTAAGGATCTAACAAGATATACGCAGGGTTGCTAAAAAATATGTCAATATGGGTTTGCAGGCTGCGCTGCTGGCCTCTGCCGCATTAACGGCGGAGGTCGACATGCTGAAGAAGAACCTCGAGCGGTCCGAGCAAGAGCTCGGCCATGCAAAGAAGCAGCTCGAGTAGAAAGAAGGTGAGTAACACCTCTTTGAATAAGTACCTTACAGAAAAGGGTTTTGGTTGCAAACAAGATTAACAAGGATAGTATGTGGATTGCAGGGGCCACGAAGGAGGTGGCAGCCCTGAAGGATGCCGTGTCCGCGGCCGAACGCAATGCGGCCGTGGAACAGGCTGAGCGAGAAAAACAAGAGGCGCTGGTGGCGGAAGTTCGGCAAGAGCTCCAGGCTCTCATGGAAAAGCATGAGAGTTTGGAGCGTGACTCTAAGACTCGAGAGTCCGAGCTTGCCTCGGCTCTTGAAAGTGCCAAGTCCGCCAAGGCCGGGGCCCAGAAGGCCCTTCAGGAGGTGGATGATATAAAGAAGATAGTCGCTGGTAAGGCATTTTTCATGCAGAGCAAGCATGTTAATGTAAATTACCGGATACTTACCTGAATTCGGAGCTCTCCAGGGGTGTTTGCAGATCTGCTGCGTAGTGCATCTGATGCCGCCGCATTCTATCGTGGCGAGGAGGGGCGCTCGACGGAGATGGTCTTCTGGTCTCAGTACGCTGAGGCCGACCATCCGGTGCCTCCAAGCGACCGGCTGAAGCAGCTGGTCGAACTCCACAAGGTAGCTGAGGAGGCCATGAAGGGTCTCATAGTACGGCTGTGGCCTGGACAGGCCATGCCAGGAAGCTACTTTGGCCTTGTGCGGCGGCTGTTGGATGCATGCCCCAGGCTGGACGTCATCAAGCGCTCCGCCTGTATTGAAGGCGCTCGTCGGGCCCTTGCCCGCATAAAGGTGCAATGGGGCAAACTGGATGCGGAGAAGCTTCTCACGAATCCACCGCCGCCGGGCAAGGAGCATCGCACGCCTGAGCGATATTATAAAGTTGTCCTGAAGGGAGCCTGCGATATTGCAGATGAGTGCCCCCGAAATGTAATCTTTGAGTGAACTCGCTGTGTTTTTATCCTGGGCGCTGAAAACTTCGTTCATATGCGCCATGAGCAACGCTTGTTTAATTTAAAATATTACCTTCTGTGCGGCCGTTTGTTAAATCTGAGAGATGGCAAGTCGTTGGCTTCAGCCCCCAAGCCACGAGTGCTGGGGTGTTCGGTGATAAACTTGAGCACTCTTGTTCCCATTTTTGGGTCCATCTAGGGAGGCGCTCAACACGACGAACAAGGCAACCGGACTTATAATGCTTGAACACTCTCACTTAGCCATAGAATTCTATAATTTTAAATTTCGGCGAAGCCCCTGGTATTCGGAAGACCGAATCCGGGGCGCTATCCACGCCTTCATCGGACATCATCCGGAACTTCTCTTGAAGCGGCATGAGTCTTTAAGGACCCGAAAAAACCTCTCGAACAGCGACCAGTCTCTCGCCATATCATGCCGGTCAGTTTTAGCTTTCTCCACTGAGGCGTTAACCCGGCTCAACCGGGGCGCAATCGCAGTGGTTCTCCCAGTGCTACCTTAGCCGACGGAACGGAACGTAAGGCACCAAAACATGGGAGCCGGGCAAACCCAACTATTGACCCAAGACATGATTCGGAGCCGATTCATATAATGCTATAAGTTCGGGGTGCCACACTTGTGAAAGTGTTCGGACTTAATCACACCATAAATTGGGGAACAGAAGCCCCTGGCGTGTTCGGCCGTACCAAAATATACGGGTGCAAGACGTCATGTAATGAACGTATACATAAAAGGTAATGCAATTGCAAATAAAAACGTGCTGCATTATTTATAAAAGAAAGTCTGCTAATAGAGCGGACTGATACAAATAGTGCGGTAAGCAAGGGATTTGGACTAAGTAAACATGTCCCCCTCCAGGGATAAGCTGCAGACTTGGTGTATGTAATTGAATTTAATGCTTGCAATTGAGACCACCTGAGTGTTCGTCGCAGCCTTCTTTAGTCCCTCACTGTTGCATCGTGAGTTCGGCGAGTTCGCCATCGGACAGGGCTTCTGATTAACGGAGTCCTGTGTACACAAAAGAAGAAAAGATAAAAATAAAAACAAGGGGGGGCTAGTGTGAGCCCCTGTTGTGGTCGAGCCACACTCTTGGTCCCTTGTGATCGTGCCCCTTTTACTGCGCCCATGGTATCTCCAAAGCGTAATGGTGTACGCGGAGTGTTATTCTTGCATGCGCGGGCGAGGGTTGGGGCCGCATTGCTACGCGTGCTCTGATCGCGCCAGGTGGTCTTGGTTGGCGTTGCTCCGGGTGCGTTTTGCTGTATCTGGCTTTTTAATTGCCGGACTTGAGAATTGCCTGAGAAGGCTGCTCTGTACTTCTGCCGCGAGAGCCGCTGTATGTTCCTCCGTTCGGAGGGAGCGTTCCGTATTTCCATTGACCGTGATGACTCCACGAGGGCCTAGCATCTTGAGCTTAAGGTATGCATAATGCGGCACCGCGTTGAATTTTGCAAACGCGGTTCGTCCGAGCAGAGCATGATAGCCGCTGCGAAACGGGACTATGTCGAAGATTAACTCTTCGCTTCGGAAGTTATCCGGTGATCCGAAGACCACTTCCACTGTGACTGAGCCTGTACAGTTGGCTTCCACTCCTGGGATGACACCTTTAAAGGTTGTCTTTGTAGGTTTAATACTTGATGTGTCTATGCCCATTTTGCGCACTGTATCCTGATAAAGCAGGTTCAGGCTGCTACCGCCGTCCATCAGGACTCTCGTCAGGTGGAACCCATCGACGATTGGGTCTAAAACCAATGCGGCGAATCCGCCATGGCGTATGCTGGTCGGATGGTCTCTTCGATCGAAAGTGATCGGGCAAGAGGACCATGGGTTGAACTTTGGGGCGACTGGCTCCATCGCATAGACGTCCCGTAGTGCACGCTTCCTCTCCCTCTTGGGTATATGGGTCGCGTATATCATATTCACCGTCCGCACTTGCGGGGGGAAACCCTTCTGTCCTCTATTGTTCGGCGGCCGGGTTTCTTCCTCGTCATCGTTATTTAGCCCCTTGTCATTGTTTTCGGCAATTAACTTGCCGGCCTGCTTGAACACCCAGCAGTCTCTATTGGTGTGGTTAGCTGGCTTTTCAGAGGTGCCATGTATCTAGCATAGACGGTCGAGTATTCAGTCCAAATTGGACGGACCCGGAGTGGTTCTTTTGAATGGCTTCTTCCGCTGACCAGGTTTAGAGCCTCGGAATCCGGCATTGACTGCCGTATCCTCCTTATCGTCGCCGTTAATGCGGCGCTTGTTTTTGATTCGTCGTGACCTGCCGTTGTTGTCCTTAGTATCCGGACTGCCAGAGTTTTTTGCGGAGATTGTTGCTGCAAGCTAGCCAGCTGTCCTCTCCCGCACAAAAGCGGGTCATTAGCGATGTGAGGGCTGCCATGGATTTCGGCTTTTCCTGCCCCAGGTGCCGGGCTAGCCATTCGTCCCGGATGTTATGTTTGAAGGCTGCAAGGGCCTCTGCATCCGGACAGTCGACGATTTGGTTTTTCTTCGTCAAGAACCGTGTCCAGAATTGTCTGGCCGATTCGTCTGGCTGCTGAATGATGTGTCTTAAGTCATCGGCGTCTGGTGGTCGCACATACGTGCCTTGGAAGTTATCAAGGAATGCGGCCTCCAGGTCTTCCCAACACCCAATTGACTCTGCGGGCAAGCTATTTAGCCAATGCCGAGCTGGTCCTTTAAGCTTGAGTGGGAGGTACTTGATGGCATGGAGATCGTCACCGCGGGCCATGTGAATGTGGAGAAGATAGTCTTCGATCCAAACAGCGGGGTCTGTTGTGCCATCGTAAGATTCGATGTTTACGGGTTTAAACCCTTCGCGGATCCATAACTTCGTCAGTGAAGCATAGAGGGTGTGCGGCGCCCCTGTATTGGGCGATATCGCGACGTAGCTCTAGAGAGCACTGTCTGCTGTGTTCGGCCCGGCCGGGATTGTTATGTCCGGCGCGACGGTATTCGTCGTGGGCAGTGGGGCGCCCACGTGATCCGTAGATGGATCTGGATTGTCTTGCCTTGTCCTCCAATATATCTCGCAAGTCCGGCGCGTTCCCTCTTGGCTTCGTACTCTTGGAGCGATGCAGGGGTACGGACTTGGCTGGGGGCCTAGATGCCTCTCTGTCACGACCACGGGGTGGTCGGTCAGCCATGTCGTGCGCTGGTGATGAAGGTATGTATGCTTCCTCCTCTAATCGGGGGAGCAGCTTGCGTCTTGGGTAACTTTTGGAGGGGCGTTCGAGTTTATACTCTTCGGCCGCGAGGACCTCGATCCATCGATCGGCCAGCAGATCTTGATCAGCTTGGAGTTGTTGCTGCTTTTTCTTTAGGCTATTTGCCGTGGCTATGAGCCTGCGCTTGAAGCGCTCTTGTTCGACGGGATCCTCAGGTACGACGAATTCATCATTGTTGAGGCTTGCTTCGTCTTCGGAGGGAGGCATGTAGTTATCATCCTCAACCCCTTCGTCTGCCGCCCTGTCGTGAGGGCTTGCTTCTGCGTCCTCCTGCGCTGAGTCTTGCTGGAGGGGATTGTCTTCGGCACTCTCCAGAGTGTTATTGTCTCCCGTGCCGGAATCTCCATTCTTGATGTGGCGGGATTTAGAGCGGCGCCGCTGGCGTCGGTGTTTGGGCTGCTTCTTTAGAGAATCTGCCTCCGCTGCTTCTTCGCCATCCCCATCTTTTGGGGTGTCCACCATGTATATGTCATATGACGAGGTGGTCTTCCAATGCCCTGTAGGCTGGTTCCTGTTCGTCTCCGGCATCGTCGTCCATAGCGTCGATGTTGTCGGAGTCGTAGTCTAGCATGTCGGTTAGATCCTCGACAGTGGCTACAAAGTGGGTGGTGGGTGGGTTCTGAATTTCTCCATCGTCCGAACTCCAACCGTCCTGGCCATAGTCCGGCCAGGATTCTCCTGATAGCGAGAGACGCTTCAGTGAATTCAGGATATCGCCGAAAGGCGAGTGTTGGAAAATGTCCGCGGCGGTGAATTCCATGACCGGCACCCAATCCAGACCAATTGGTAGGGGCGCGGGAGGTTCGGAGGCCCGTGAGGAGTCCGGCGCCTCGGAATCACGGGTTCCGCAGGGAACAAGATCAGTATTCGGCTCCATCACCGTGGATGTGGAAGCCCCCAGGGCGGCGTCTACCCACCGGCCCTCGATATGGGCGATCGGCTCCGGGCTAATGGCCGAAGCGGATCCGAGTGCGGCCACCAAGGCACTGTCCTGCGGCAGAGCTAGATCATGCCCATCGTCACAGTGCGACGCGCTTGGCTGCGGCTCGAGTTCGTCGAAGATCAAGTCTCCGTGGACATCGGCCGTGAAGTTTAAGCTTCCGAATCTGACCTGACGGCCAGGGGCGTAGCTTTCGATCTGCTCCAGATGGCCAAGAGAGTTGGCCCGCAGTGCAAAGCCGCCGAATACAAAGATCTGTCCGGGGAGAAAAGTCTCACCCAGGATAGCGTTGTTGGTTGAAGATGCCATCAAGCCTATCGGTGACGACACAGAGGAACTCTCAATGAAAGCACCAATGTCGGTGTCAAAACCGGCGGATCTCGGGTAGGGGGTCCCGAACTGTGCGTCTAGGCGGATGGTAACAGGAGACAAGGGACACAATGTTTTTACCCAGGTTCGGGCCCTCTCGATGGAGGTAAAACCCTACATCCTGCTTGATTAATATTGATGATGTGGGTAGTACAAGAGTAGATCTACCACGAGATCAAGGAGGCTAAACCCTAGAAGCTAGCCTATGGTATGATTGTTGTAATGTATGTTTGTCCTACGGACTAGAACCCTCCGGTTTATATAGACACCGGAGAGGCTAGGGTTACACAGAGTCGGTTACAATGGTAGGAGATCTACATATCCGTATCTCCAAGCTTGCCTTCCACGCCAAGGAAAGTACCTTCCGGACACGAGCCGGAGTCTTCAATCTTCTATCTTCGTAGTCTTGGAGTCCGGCGGATAATGATAGTCCGGCTGTCCGGACACCCCCTACTCCAGGACTCCCTCAGTCACTAATAGCGGAGAACATATGAAGAGATTATTGTAGGGTACGAAACCACCTCAAAGTTATTCTTTCTGATCGATCTATTCAAGAGTCCGTAGTAAAATAACACGATGCTATTCTTTCTGTTCGATCTATCCTAGAGTTCATACTAGAATAACACCTTAAGACACAAATCAACCAAAACCCTAATGTCACCTAGATACTCCAATATCACCTCAAGTATCCGTGGGTATGATTATACGATATGCATCACACAATCTCAGATTCATCTATTCAACCAGCACAAAGAACTTCAAAGAGTGCCCCAAAGTTTCTACCGGAGAATCAAGATGAAAACGTGTGCCAACCCCTATGCATAAGTTCACAAGGTGAACCCGCAAGTTGATCACCAAAACATACATCAAGTAGATCACGTGAATTCCCATTGTCACTAGAGATAAGCACATGCAAGACATACATCAAGTGTTCTCAAATCCTTAAAGACTCAATCTGATAAGATAACTTCAAAGGGAAAACTCAATCCATTACAAGAGAGTAGAGGGGGAGAAACATCATAAGATCCAACTATAATAGCAAAGCTCGCGATACATCAAGATTGTATCACCTCGAGAACATGAGAGAGAGAGAGAGAGAGAGAGAGAGAGAGATCAAACACATAGCTACTAGTACATACCCTCAGCCCCGAGGGTGAACTACTCCCTCCTCGTCATGGAGAGTGCCTGGATGATGAAGATGGCCACCGGTGAGGGATCCCTCCTCCGGCAGGGTGCCGGAACAAGGTCCCGATTGGTTTTTGGTGGCTATAGAGGCTTGCAGCGGCGGAACTCCCGATCTATTGTGCTCCCCGATGTTTTTAGGGTATATGGACATATATATAGGCAAAAGAAGTCGGTCAGGGGAGCTACGAGGGGCCCACGAGGGTGGGGGGCGCGCCCAGGGGGGTAGGGCATGCCTCCTTGACCCTTGGCTTCCTCGAAGCTTCGCTGACGTCCACTCCAAGTCTCCTGGATTGCTTCCGTTCCAAAAGTAACTCTCCCGAAGGTTTCATTCCGTTTGGACTCTGTTTGATATTCCTTTCTTCGAAACACTGAAATAGGCAAGAAAACAACAATTTGGGCTGGGCCTCCGGTTTGTAGGTTAGTCCCAAAAATAATATAAAAGTGCTTAGTAAAGCCCATAAACATCCAAAACAGATAATATAATAGCATGAATACTTCATAAATTATAGATACGTTGGAGACGTATCGGTCCGGTTCGTGCCACCAACCGGGATCAAATGTCTCTTTTCGTCAGCCCAAAGGGCGGGAAGCAGAGACCTTTGGTCCCGGTTGGTGGCATGAACCGGAGCCAAAGGGTACCATTGGTCTCGGTTGGTGCCACCAACCGGGACCAAAGGTGGGTATTGGTCCCGGTTGGCGCCGCCAACAGGGACTAAAGGTTGGTGCTGCCCGGGACCAAAATTTTAGTCCGACCGTCTTGAGTTCCTCTCAACTGCAGGCTGACGGGCCTAATGTCACACTCCTCTACCTGTGGGCCTACTGCAGGGGTGAATCCTACCCAATGGGTTTCTAGTCGTATTCAAGCCATGGTGGCCGAGTAGGCGGCATTTCTAAAAAAAAATTTCTCTCCTGTTTTTTTGTTTTCTTTGATGCTTTATTTATTTTCTTTTGTTTGTACTTACTAAATACTTACAGTTTTTCAGTGATTCTTTTTTTCTTTTAGTTGACAAAAATAATAAACTTTCTGTTAGTGCCATTAGTTTTCAAATTTGAATTCTTTTAAATTTGTGTGAATCACTAGTTTGTGAATAACTTTACTATAAAAATAGATTTTTGAGTAATTCTTTTTCCTGGTATTTAATATTACTATGTTTTATCATTATATTCAATTTATTAATTTTTAGGTTATTTTAAATGTCTGTTTTAATTAAAAACAGATTTTGTTATTTTAGGTTGCTATTAAAGTTTCTAACAAAAAATTCTTTATGAATTTTTTTTTGCTATTAATGTTTTGAACAAAAAGTACTTTGATAATTTTTAGAAAAATTTAGTTTCAAAAATAGTAGAGGTTTGTAAAATCTTTTTAGTTGATTCCTTTTGCTATTAGAGTTTTATAAAAGGTTTGTAGTTGATTCTTTTTGCTATTGAAGAATATTATAGTTTCTTAGTTCACTATTTTTAGTTTATTATTTTTGCTATTAGAGTTTCATAAAAGTTTTCTAGTTCATTCTTTTTGCTATTAGTTCATTCTTTGAGCTAAATTATCCTGAAATTGAAAAGCACTTCAAATGAACTCTGAAAAGGTTGAAAGTTGGCATGGTATCATCATTTCACCCACATAACATGTTCTAAAAAGTTGAGAGGGTTACGGCAAAAACTTGATGCACTTCATGTGGAAAATGGACAATCTCTTTCGAAGTATCTGGGTTTCGGATGAAAACTCAACTGTTACAAAGGGATTTCATTTTTTTGAACTTATTTGAACTCTAGACTTTTTGTGTGTTCAAAATGCACCATTCAAAGCCATATCATCAATTTCAACCCTTTCTGACTTCATTTCGTATTTATCTTGCATCTACTATTTTTCTGAGCTAAATGACCCTGAAATTGAAAAGCACTTCAAATAAACTCTAAAAAGGTTGAAAGTTGGCATGGTATCATCATTTAGCCCACATAGCATGTTCTCAAAAGTTGAGAGGGTTACGGCAAAACTGGATGCACTTTGTGTGCAAAACGAACAATCTCTTTTGAAGTATCAGGGTTTTGGATGAAAACTCATCTGTTACAAAGGGATTTCATTTTTTGAACTTATTTGAACTCCAGACTTTTTGTGTGTTCAAAATGCACGATTCAAAGCCACATCATCAATTTTCAACCCTTTCTAACTTCATCTGGTATTTTTCATGCATTTACTAATTTTTTGAGCTAAATGACCCTGAAATTGAAAATCACTTCAAATGAACTCTGAAAAGGTTGAAAGTTGGCAATGTATCATCATTTCACCCACATAGCATGTTCTAAAGAGTTGAGACGGTTACGACAAAAATAGGATGCACTTCGTGTGCAAAACGGACAATCTCTTTCGAAGTATCAGGGTTTCAGACGAAAACTCATCTGTTACAAAGGGATGTCATTTCTTGATATGTAACTGCAGTGATATTCTAGATCAAAGGCATCATCATAATAGTTGTGGAGAGAAAGTCTTCATTTTTTCTTCGCTTGTGTCCTTTGCTTATTGTGCCGTAACCATGGATAATCTTCATCGTTTAACAGGGTGCTTGGGTCAACCTTGACTTTGAAGGGAGGAATTTCATGAAACTTTTAATAATCTTTAGACATTTCTGTCTTGCCCTCCACTCCCATGATGTCTCTTTTTCCTGAAAGAAATATGTGGCGCTTTGGCTCATCGTATGATGTATTCTGTTCCTTATCTTTTCTTTTTTCTCAGTTTGGTAGACACGTCCTTCACATAGAAAACATGCGCCACGTTGGCTAGGACGAATGGTTTGTCTGTGCACCCAAGATTGTTCAGATCCAGTGTTGTCATTCCGTACTGTGGGTCTACCTGTACCCTGCCTCCTAACAAATTGACCCATTTGCACTGAAACAAAGGGACCTTAAAATCATGTCCATAGTCAAGTTCCGATATGCCCATTATGTAACCATAATACATGTCATTTCCCCTCTTGGTTGCTGCATCAAAGCGGACACCACTGTTTTGGTTGGTGCTCTTTTGATCTTGGGTGATTGTGTAAAATGTATTCCCATTTATCTCGTACCCTTTGTAAGTCAATACAGTAGAAGATGGTACCCTGGCCAACGAGTACAGCTCATCAGAAATAGCATTGTCACCCATGAGACGTGTTGGCAACCAACTGCCGAAAGTCCTGATGTGTTCACATGTAATCCAGTCATCACACTGCTCCGGGTGTTTGAAGCGCAGAATATTCTTGTATTCATTGACATATGGGGTCACCAAGGTAGAACTCTATAGAAATGTGTAGTGTGCTTGAGACCAAGAATGCCCGTCCCTACATATTATCGAGTCCAGTCCTAGCGTGCCTTTTCCAGTCAGTCTTCCCTCATACCGCGATTGAGGGAGACCAATGTTCTTAAGGTCAAGAATGAAGTCAACACAAAACCCAATGACCTCCTCTATTTGATGGCCCTTGGAGATGCTTCCTTCCGGCCTAGCATGGTTACGAACATATTTCTTTAAGACTCCCATGAACCTCTCATAGGGGAACATATTGTGTAGAAATATAGGGCCCAGAACGGCAATCTCGTCGACTAGATGAACTAGGATGTGCGTCATGATATTGATGAAGGATGGTGGGAACAGCAGCTCGATACTGGCAAGACATTGCGCCAAATCACTCCTTAACCTCGGTAGGATTTCTTGATCGATCACTGAGGGAGTCCTGGATTAGGGGTTGTTCGGATGGCCGGACTATAGCCTTAGGCCGGACTCCTGGACTATGAAGATACAAGATTGAAGACTTCGTCCCGTGTCCGGATGGGACTTTCCTTGGCGTGGAAGGCAAGCTTGGCGATACGGATATGTAGATCTCCTCCCATTGTAACCGACTCTGTGTAACCCTAGCTCTCTCCGGTGTCTATATAAACCGGAGGGTTTTAGTCCGTAGGACGAACAACAATCATACCATAGGCTAGCTTCTAGGGTTTAGCCTCTCTGATCTCGTGGTAGATCTACTCTTGTACTACCCATATCATCAATATTAATCAAGCAGGAGTAGGGTTTTACCTCCATCGAGAGGGTCCGAACCTGGGTAAAAACATCGTGTCCCTTGTCTCCTGTTACCATCCGCCTAGACGCACAGTTCAGGACCCCCTACCCGAGATCCGTCGGTTTTGACACTGACATTGGTGCTTTCATTGAGAGTTCCTCTGTGTCGTCATCTTTAGGCCCGATGGCTCCTCCGATCATCGACAACGATGCGGTCCAGGGTGAGAGTTTTCCCCCCGGACAAATCTTCGTATTCGACGGCTTTGCACTT
The DNA here is from genome assembly GCA_900231445.1 of Triticum turgidum subsp. durum. Classification (NCBI taxonomy): domain Eukaryota; kingdom Viridiplantae; phylum Streptophyta; class Magnoliopsida; order Poales; family Poaceae; genus Triticum; species Triticum turgidum. The sequence continues at coordinate 24,846,109 of LT934120.1, forward strand.
CGGGCCAATTTGCTTGGCCATCTGGAGCAGATTGAAAGCTACGCCCTTGGCCATCAGGTGAGATTTGGAAGTTTGAACTACACGGCTGACGTCCGCGGAGACTTGATCTTCGACGGGTTCGAGCCACACCCGAGCGCGCCGCACTGTCACGATGGGCATGATCTAGCTCTACCGCCGAACAGTGCCCAGGAGGCCGCACCAGTGTCCGCTCCGACCCTTAGCTCAGAGCCGACTGCGCCAATCAAGGATGGGTGGTTGAACACCACCTCGGGGGCTGCAATCTCTATGGAGATCGAGCCGAACACCAGCCTTGTCCCCTGCGAAGCCCGTGACTCCGAGGTGCCGGACTCCTCTCCGGACTCCGAACCTTCCGCGCCCCTGCCGATCGAATCCGATTGGGCGCCGATCATGGAGTTGGCCGCCGCGGACATCCTTCAACACTCACCCTTCAGCGACATTCTGAATTCACTAAAGTCTCTCTCTTTATCAGGAGAGCCCTGGCCGGACTATGGTCAGCGAGAATGGGATGCGGATGACGAAGAAATTCAAATCCCACCCACCACCCACTTCATAGCCACTGTCGATGATTTAACCGACATGCTCGACTTCGACTCCGAAGACATTGACGGTATGGATGACGATGTAGGAGACGAACATGAACCAACGCTTATAGGGCACCGGACAACCACCTCATCTCACGATATATACATGGTGGACACACCTAAAAGAAACGGCGACGAGGAACAAAGGGACGCAACGAGGGATCGTCCCCTCGAAAAGCAGTCAAAGCGGCGGCGTAAGCGCCGCTCCAAACCCCACCTCGAGAGAGACAGCAGCTATACAGACCCAGCCACAGAGTTGGGCGAACCGGCGGACGACGAACATGCCATCGAGCAACCGTCCTAACAGGGCAACTTGGATAGACAAACCGAATAACCCGTCCCCGGCGCAGATAATAGTCCAGATGACCTCACGCCGGACAAGTTGCTGGAGCAGAAGAACCTCCACAAAAGGCTCGTCACCACTGCGCGTAGCCTGAAAAAGAAGAAGCGGAAGCTCAAAACAGCGGAAGATGCACTCAGAATTAGATGGGGCAAAGTACTCAACACCGCAGACAAATACGGCGATAGTCGCCACACAAAGAGCTATCCGAAGCGAAAATTACTGCCGGAATTTGATGAGGAGGCCTTAGAGCCCCCGCAATCAAAAAATAAGGAAGCCACCCGGTCGAATAAACAACCCCATGGCCAACATAGAGCGGCAAATGGCGCCGCACACAAGCCGACACGCGATCCACACAAGGATTTGCATCAAAAAGACGGCCCAGCCAGATCTATCTACGAGCCAAGAAAGCAAGCTCTAGTAAGCAATGCAACACAACAAGTATCCGAACATCACAGCACACCCAAATATAGGGGTGCCGCACACCCCTATGTTTCACCGATGAGGTGCTGGACCATGAATTTCCAGCGGGATTCAAGCCCGTAAACATAGAGGCATACGATGGAACAACAGACCCTGGAGTCTGGATTGAGGATTATATCCTCCACATACACATGGCTAGAGGAGATGACCTCCACGCCATAAAATACTTACCCCTCAAGCTCAAAGGGTCAGCCTGGCATTGGCTTAAAAGCCTTCCTGAAAACACCATCGGAAGTTGGGAAGAGCTCGAGGATGCTTTTCGGGCAAATTTTCAAGGGACCTATGTCCGACCTCCGGATGCAGACGATCTAAGTCATATAACTCAACAACCCGGAGAGTCAGCCCAGAAACTCTGGAAAAGATTTCTTACTAAAAAGAACCAGATAGTCGACTGTCCGGACGCCGAAGCCTTAGCAGCTTTCAAACACAGCGTTCGAGACGAATGGCTCGCCAGACACCTCGGGCAAGAAAAGCCAAGAACAATGGCCGCATTAACAAGCCTCATGACCCGCTTTTGCGCAGGAGAGGATAGCTGGTTGGCAAGAAGCAGTAGCAGCGACCCAAGTACATCGGAAGTTAGGGATGGAAATGGGAAACCGCGACGTAGAAAGGACCAGCGCCGGACCAAGGGAAACAGCCCGAAGAGCACGACAGTCAACGCGGATTCAAAAGCTCTCGTCAGAATCAGAAAAATCTGCCCCTCAAGGATAACAGGGATGAGCTATCTAACCTAAACAAATCTTGGAAAAAATATGCCAAATCCACAGTACTCCCGGGAAGCCTGCAAACCATACCCACAGAGATTGTTGGGTCTTCAAGCAATCCGGCAAACTCAAAGCCGAACACAAGGGGCTCGACATACCAAGCGAGGACGATGACGAACCCCACAAGCAGAGCACCGGAGAACAAAAGAAGTTCCCAGAAGAAGTCAAAAGAGTAAACTCACTTCATGTGACAAAAGGGAAAAATAGAGTGGCGCCTATAGAGATACGCGCCATACGGCCTGTCCCAGAAGAGACCCGCCACTGGTTGTTAAAACCAATCACCTTCGACCATCAGGATTACTCTAGAAGTATCCGAAACGCAGGCTGGACTGCCTTGATATTAGATCCGATAATTGATGGACTCCACTTTTCATAAGTCCTAATGCATGGCGGCAGTGGTCTAAACCTGCTATATCAGGACACAATCCACAAAATGGGGATAAAGCCAACAAAAATTCGCCATGGCAACACTTCCTTTCAAGGGGTAACGCCAGGCCCACATACCCATTGTACGGGTTCTCTCCTGTTAGAAGTCATGTTCGGCTCCCCCGACAACTTCCGCCGCGAAAAGCTAACCTTCCACATCGCCCCATTCACAAGTAGCTATCAAGCACTACTGGGACGCGAAGCTTTCGCCCGCTTTAACGCAATACTGCATTATGCATCCCTTACGCCTAAAATGCCCGGTCCGCGAGGCATCATCTCATTAAATGGAAATATCGAGTGTTCCTCGAGCGCGGAAGACTGTGCGGCTACCTTGACAGCCACACACTAAACCGGCTTCACTAGTCAAAGCACCTAAACAGGTCGTTCAGACCCCGGACATGGCTAGATGAGTCCGGCGTAAACATACAAGGGCTTACTAGCCGCATACCCCCGTACAAGGGGCTCCGCGCGTGTACAACAAGAGACAATAAAGCTCAACTTTACCTATTTTTTGAATTATACTTTCTCTATTTAATATAACATAGATTTTCGCACGATCTTTTTCAACTAAGTTCCTATCTTTTACAGATGAACACCGTGCTACACCCGTCCAGGATACGACACAATGGAGACACAGGCGCATACGTGCAGTAGAGACCCGTTCCAAGGATTCTTTTCAGATTAAAACCCTGCGTAAACCTTTTTCACTGTCTCTTGTTGATACACATCCCCCGGTTTCTTGTTATAACCGAGGAGGAGGCTGGCGTCTTGGCATGTGGCCACGTCAGAATTTTGCGCATACCTGGACACCAGGGGCTTCTTACCAAGGGCGTTGTTCAGGCCGTTTTCATAAAGACCGAATGCCTTAGGGAGTGTTCGGCGTCGTGAGTTTGGCCTTATATGCATCAACTCCGAATCATGTCTTTGGTCAAATGTTGGGTTTGCCCGGCTCCTGTGTTTTGCTGCCTTACGTTCCACTCTATCGGCTAAGGCGGCACCAGGAGAACTACTGCGATTGTGCCCCGATTCGGCCAGGCGAGCACCTCAGTAGAGAAAGCCGAAAACTGACTGTCATGATATAGCATGAGACTTGTCAACCACTCGATGACCCACCGGAATCTTTAGGATTCCTCCGCATTAACGAAGGGCCGTTTCCCGGCTAGGCACACACGCGCCCCGAATTCGGGTGAGCGCGGTGCCCCTAGGGGCTATATAGTAGCCCCACTGTCAAACTCCTATGGCTAAGTGAAAGTGAAAAAGCATTATAGTCCGGTTGCCTAGTTCGCTGCGCTATCACCTCCTTAATAGGACCAAGACGTTGGATCAAGTGTGAAAATGCGCCTTCTGCGAACACCCCCGCATTATATGCGTAGGGGCTGAAGCCGAAGACTGCCATCTTTCAGGTTATATACACATACACATTAACGGCCGCACAGGAGGTATTCTAATTCTTGAAGGCACAAGTATAAAAAGCTTTTATATTTCATCGAAACATTGTTTTACAATAATACATGTTATTCGAACATAACATCCTTCGAGCACTGCGTCTCTATTAAACGAGAGCCCTGCAGAACTTCCTGAAAATAGTGCTCGGCAGGTACTCGGCTCTCTTCCGAATCTTGGGATGCAACAACAATGTCCTTCATCTCCGCCCAGTATGTCTTGACACGGGCAAGAGCCATCTGCGCACCCTCTATGCACGCTGACCTCTTCATTGCATTGATATGCGACACCGCACCGAGGAACTGCTGCACCAAGCTAAAATAACTCTTTGGCTCAGGCCTTTTCGGGCATAGATGACTCACGACATACTTCATGGCGAGTCCAGATAACCTATTCAGCTCCGCCCATGCGGCCAAACAATCGGTTAATGGAAGCGGGCGCTCTGGATTATGGAACTGTGACCAAAAAAGCTTTTCCACTTCGTGGTCCTTTTGATCGCGGAAGTGTTCGGCCGCGTCCGCGGCACTCGCCGCCAAGTCCAAATAAGTGTTCGCCACACTCCACTGCCGGTGCAATGGAGCATATTTAGGATCCCCGAACTTCATCCGCAGCATAAAGGGCTTTCCAGCCGTGATATCTCCGGCCTGACGCAGCTCCTCCTTCATAGCTCTCATCGCAGAACGAGTATCCTTGGCCTCGGTAGTGACCTTCTCTAGGTCCTTCTATGCCACCCGATCTTCTTTTTCAAGAAGCTTGCAGCGGTCGGCAACATTCTTCAACTTTACAGCCATCTCGGCCATTTCCTTCCTGCTTTGGCAGTGAGCAGCCTATTCGGCTTTCAGCTCTTCAGCCACCTTTAAGGCAGCCGCATCGCTTTTCCTGGCCTGCTCCTTGGCTCGGGCAAGTTCCGCCCGAAGGTTCTCCATGGCAGCGGCACCATCTGCATCAAGCACACATGTTGTAAGGTACGGGCATCAAGCTCCTCTTACCAGGTGTCTTCGGAGAAATTACATACCTTGTGCCTCGTCCAGCCGCTTGTTGACAAGCGCGATGTCGGCATCTGCCACGTCAAGTTGCCGCTTTAGCTCGGCAAATTCATCTGTCCGGCTAGCCACCGGACACTTCGCCACCTACATAGGAAAGGTGACATATTATACCTGGGATTATGATCCTCGGCGCGCCGTCATTTTTGACAACGCACAGAGTTTCAGGGGCTACTATCTATACAGGGCACATCTTATATATGCGGATCTGTCAAAAGGTACATCATTTCGCGTACCTCAAAACCTATGAGTAAACTCCTGACGGCCTCGTACAACCCGCTCTCCGCAGATAAAATCCTTCCAATCACCGTATCCATCAACGCACGGTGTTCTTCTGAGATAGACACTCGCCCGAGCAGATCCTTCAGCTCCTCCGACCGTGCACCGGACGGTGCCGGACTCGTCCGAGGGCCTTTTTCGAAGGCCGGACACGGAGGGCCTTGGGGGGCCATACGACTGCCTTCCGGCCCTGCCGGATTCGGAGAAACCCTCCGTGACGACACCTCAGGGTCGCCCGCCTCGCAAGGCAGTACGGCAGGGGGAGGCATTCCGCTCTCCATCATCTTCAGACGAAGATCCCCTGAAGATGAGCTCTGCTGAGAAGGGCTGAGATCTGAACTACAAGGTAAAATTTCGGTTATCTTCCTCAGAAATAGAACAGGGATGTCTCTCATTTTAAAACCCCGCTCTTTACTTACGGATCGGTGGAGAGCTGATCCCCTTGGGGGCGCAATGCGACCGAGGCACCCCCCTGGCGCCGGACCCTCTGACTAAGATTTCTTCCACCGCTTTGAGACCACGGCCTCCGGGTCTTCATAGGCGGTCCTCTTCTTCCCCTGGTTAGAGGAATTCTCGATTCCTCCTTTCCTTACAACCTCCTTCGGGGAGGCGGTAGCTTCCTTGTTCCCCTCTTTGCCTTCTTCCAAAGGCGCAACCTCCAGCATCCTGGTTAACACGGGATCCGGCGTAGTCTCAGGGAGGGGGGCCGGACACCTGATTAGCTTTGCTTTCGCTATCCACTCCTGTTTAAGGGACAACTCTTTTAAGGGCAATTTTATGATAAATATACAGATAGCGTGTCCGGGTACATGGCTACTTACTTGGGTATCCGGGCAATTGCAGCTCAGACCTGAGTCCTCGGACGAGTCTGGACACATTGCTTGTGATCCGAAGAACAATTTGTACATCTCCATGGGCGTCGCGCCCACAAAATTTTGGAGGGCTCGTGGCCCTTCTGGATTAAACTCCCACAGGCGGAGGGGGCGACGTTTGCAGGGCAGGATGCGGCGAATCAACATAACCTGCGTCACTACAGCCAGATTGATATCTCTTTCTAGGAGATCTCGAATGCGGCCCTACAACAAGGGCACATCGTTGGACGGCCCCCAGTTAAGCCCTTTATTGACCCACGATGCTCTGTGGTGGGGGACTCGAGCGAAAGGCATGTGGCGCCACCCATTTGGTGCCCCTGGGAGCTGTGATATAAAACCACTCTCGTTGCCATAAGCTGAACTCCTCTTGAAAAGAGCCCTCGGGCCATGGAGCGTCAGCATTCTTGCTTATAACAGCACCTCCGCACTCTGCATGCTACCCCTCGATCATCTTCGGCTCTTCTTTGAAGGTCTTAAGCCACAATCCGAAGTGAGGAGTAATACGGAGGAAGGCCTCGTAGACGACAATGAACGATGAGATATGGAGGATGGACTACGGAGCTAAGTCCTGAAATTCCAGCGCGTAATAAGACATGAGCTCCCTCACGAAGGGTTCCGTCGGGAAGCCTAGCCCCCGAAGGAAGTGAGACGCAAACACCACGCTCTCACCGAGCTTGGGAGTGGGAATAACCTGCCCTTGAGCATGCATCCTATGCGAGATTTCGGTTAGATACCTGGCATCTCTTTGCTTTAGCACGTCTTCTTCCGTAAGGGAGGAAGGCATCCATCGGCCTTGAAGGTCGGAGCCGGACATCATCGGAGGTCCGAAGCGCCTGAATCTAGAGCTTTGGGTGTTGGAACTGAAGGTGAGAGGCGGATTCGATTGAGATTGGAAGAAAGGAGTCGATCCTTGGTCTCTTTATAAAGAGGTTGAATACCAAGAGCCCTCCCCGTGACAGTTTGGGACTCGCCTTCGATTGAGGAGACATACCAATAGGCATGATTGTGTTACCCACGCCCATATTGGTGAGAATCCCAGAATAAGGGGCCACGATCTCTGCTTTGACAAGACGTGCCAAGGAAACCACCTCGCTAAACGCGCTGAGGTGGGACAGTAAAATGATTCGAATAAAGGCTTGGCCGCGGCGTGATGTCACGCTGCGGAATACATCAGCAGATTAGATTTGTGCAAATATTATTCTCTCTACGGTGGTATGTGGAACTTGTTTTGCAGAGCCGGACACTATCCTTGTGTCCAAAATCTTCTATGAAGTATTCGGAGGAGGAACCCGCCTTGCAATGCCGAAGACAATTTGTGCGCCGGACTCGTCGTCATTGAAGCCTGGTTCAAGGGCTACTGAGGGAGTCCTGGATTAGGGGGTGTCTGGATGGCCGGACTATAGCCTTTGGCCGGACTCCTGGACTATGAAGATACAAGATTGAAGACTTCGTCCCGTGTCCGGAAGGGACTTTCCTTGGCGTGGAAGGCAAGCTTGGCGATACGGATATGTAGATCTCCTCCCATTGTGACCGACTCTGTGTAACCCTAGCTCTCTGCGATGTCTATATAAACCGGAGGGTTTTAGTCCGTAGGACGAACAACAATCATACCATAGGCTAGCTTCTAGGTTTTAGCCTCTTTGATCTCGTGGTAGATCTACTCTTGTACTACCCATATCATCAATATTAATCAAGCAGGAGTAGGGTTTTACCTCCATTGAGAGGGCCCAAACCTGGGTAAAATCATCGTGTCCCTTGCCTCCTGTTACCATCCGCCTAGACGCACAGTTCGGGACCCCCTACCCGAGATCCGCTGGTTTTGACACCGACAATCACCTTCCGAGAGATTGCATTGAGGAATGCACATAGCTTCACAATGGCTAATCGAACATTTTCCGGTAGAAGCCCCCTCAATGCAATTGAAAGCAGTTGTGTCATAATCACATGGCAGTCATGAGACTTTAGGTTTTGAAACCTTTTCTCTGCCATATTTATTATTCCCTTTATATTCGACGAGAAGCCAGACGGGACCTTCATACTGACCAGGCATTCAAAGAAGATTTCCTTCTCTTCTTTGATAAGAGCATAGCTGGCAGGACCTTCATACTGCTTTGGAGGCATGCCGTCTTTTTCGTGCACATGTTGCTGGTCCTCCCGTGCCTCTAGTGTATCTTTTTTCTTCCCATACACGCCCAAGAAGTCTAGCAGGTTCACGCAAAGATTCTTCGTCCCGTGCATCACGTCGATTGTAGAGCGGACCTCTAGGTCTGTCCAGTAGGGTAGGTCCCAAAATATAGATTTATTCTTCCACATGGGTGCCCGTCCCTCAGCGCCATTCGGAACATATAGTCCGTCGGGACCCTTTCCAAATATTACATGTAAATCATTGACCATAGCAAGTATGTGATCACCGGTATGGACGACGGGTTTCTTCTCGTGATCTGCCTCGCCTTTGAAATGCTTGCCTTTCTTTCGACATTGATGTTGGTCGAAAGAAATCAACGATGCCCCGGGTACACATTCTTCCGACATTTGTCCAAATATATACTTTCCGTGTCATCTAAACAGTGCGCGCATGCGTGGTATCCCTTGTTTGTCTGTCCTAAAAGGTTACTGAGAGCAGGCCAACCATTGATGCTTACAAACAGCCAATTTTTTTAAAATGGGTAAAAGATGCATGTAGGTCAAGTTCCTGCTTGTCGTGCTCATCCGACACACGTACACCTTTTCCATTCCACAGCTGTAAAAGTTCTTCAACTAATGGCCTTAGGCACACATCAATGTCGTTGCCGGGTTTCTTAGGGCCTTGGATGAGCACTGGCATCATAATGAACTTTCGCTTCATGCACAGCCAAGGAGGAAGGTTATATATACATAGAGTCACCAGCCAGGTGCTATGATTATTGCTCTGCTCCCCACTTTCGCTTAATGCCATCCGCGCTTAAACCAAACCATATGTTCCTTGTGTCACCTACAAAGTCCCCCCCACTTTCTCTTGATTTTTCTCCACTGCGACCCGTCAGCGGGTGCTCTCAACTTCCCGTCTTTATTACTGTATTCTTTGTGCCATTGCATTAACTTGACATGCTCTTTGTTTCTGAACAGACATTTCAACCGTGGTATTATAGGAGCATACCGCATCACCTTGGTAGGAACCCTCTTCTTAGGGCGCTCGCCGTTAACATCACCAGGGTCATCTCGTCTGATATTGTACTGCAATGCACCGCATACCGGGCATGCGTTCAAATCCTCGTACGTACCGCGGTAGAGGATGCAGTCTTTAGGGCATGCATGTATCCTCTGCACCTCCAATCCTAGAGGGCATAGAACCTTCTTTGCTCCATACGTACTATCGGGCAATTCATTATCCTTTGGAAGCTTCTTCTTCAATATTTTCAGTAGCTTCTCAAATCCGTTGTCAGATACACCATTGTCTGCCTTCCATTGCAGCAATTCTAGTGTGGTACTGAGCTTTGTGTAGCCATATTCGCAATTGGGGTACAACCCTTTTTTTTGATTGTCTAACATGCGATCGAACTTCAACTTCTCCTTTTCACTTCCGCATCGTCTCTTTGCATCAACAATGACCCGGCGAAGATCATCATCGGGCACATCGAGCACTTCCTCTTGATCTTCAGCTTCCCCCGTTGCAGCATCACCGTATTCAAGGGGCACATAGTTGTCATCATCCTCTTCTTCTTCGTTGTCTTCCATCATAACCCCTCTTTCTCCGTGCTTGGTCAAAACATCATAGTGTGTGATGACCCGCAAGTATATGTGATAGTTGTAGCCTCTTTCAATAAGTAAGAGTGTCAAACCCAACGAGGAGCTAAAGGTAGAACAAATACTCTCTCAAGTCATATCGGCCACTGATACGACTCTACCCACGCTTGACGTTCGCTTTACCTTGAACAAGTATGAAACTAGAAGTACTTTGTAGGTGTTGTTGGATAGGTTTGCAAGATAATAAGGAACACGCAAATATAAACTAGGGGCTGTTTGCAATAAAGTAAATATAGCGAGTGTTGAAAAGTGGTGGTAGGAGTTGTAAAATTGTCCCTAAGCAATTGACTACTTTATTAGACCGATAGCAAGTATTATGTGGGAGAGGCCACTACTAGCATGTCATCCCTGACTTGGAATTCTATGCACTTATGATTAGAACTATTAGCAAGCATCCGCAACTACTAACGTTCATTAAGGTAAAACCCAACCATAGCATTAAGATATATTGGTCCCCCTTCAATCCCGTATGCATCAATTTCTATGCTAGGTTGAAGCTTCTGTCACTCTAGCCCTACAATACATAGTCCTACCAACATACAACTAATCCTATGGTGTGATCCATGCACGCGCTCATATGATGGGCACCAAAGGAAAACAATATAACCACAAGAAAATTAAATCAATCATAGCAATTCATCAACCACCAATAGGACAGCGAAAATCTACTCAGACATCATAGGATGGCAACACATCATTGGATAATAATATGAAGCATAAAGCACCATGTTCAAGTAGAGGATACAGCGGGTTGCGGGAGAGTGGACCGCTGTAGATAGAGGGGGGAAGGTGATGGAGATGTTGGTGAAGATGGCGGAGGTGTTGGTGCAGATCGCGGTGATGATGATGGCCCCCGGCGGTGTTCCGGTGCCACCGGTAGCAAGGGGGAGAGAGCCCCCCTTCTTCTTCTTCCTTGACCTTCTCCCTAGATGGGAGAAGGGTTTCCCCTCTGGTCCTTGGATCCCATGGCGTGGGAGGGGTGAGAGCCCCTCCGAGATTGGATCTATCTCTCTGTCTCTCTGTGTTTCTGCGTTCCTAGATCCTTCCCCTTCACCGTTTCTTTTATATCTGGAGATCCGTAACTCCGATTGGGGTGAATCTTTCGCCTAGATTTTTCTCATAAAATTAGCTTTCTAGCGGCAAAAGAAGAGCATCAACCTCCTTACGGGTGGCCCACGAGAGTGCCAGGCATGCCCAGGGGGAGGGCACGCCCCCCTGTCACGTGGCCACCTCGGGCACTGTTTCGTGTTGATTCTTCCTCCGGAAAATCCCAAATATTCCAAAATAATTCTCCGTCCGTTTTTATCCCGTTTGGATTCCGTTTGATATTGGGTTTCTGCGAAACATAAAACATGCAACAAACAGGAACTGGCACTGGGCACTGGATCAATATGTTAGTCCCCAAAAATAGTATAAAAAGTTGCCAAAAGTATATGAAAGTTGAAGAATATTTGCATGGAACAATCAAAAATTATAGATACGACGAAGACGTATTAGTGTGGCATCAAACCCTTCTCAAGAAGGTGGATGTGAAGGGTTTTCGCATCAGACTAAGACTTCATATTCCCATAGATAGGGCATGGAGAACACATAGAACCATTCTGCTTGTTTGCCTCAGCCACTTCGGGAAAATAATGCACGCCCTTAATGTACTCGGAGGTGCGTCTATCACCGTACATCCATTGCCGGTTCATCTGTGTGCATTATATATAATTAAGTGTGGCAACAACCATTACAGAACATGATGAATAGAGAAGTGACCAAATTAATAGAAGTTCATCATCACATTAAAACCAAAGTACAGTAGTGATCAAATGTTATTACTGAAAAAATAAATACATAAAGGTCATACATAGTTCTCACTGAACAACATATAGCTCTCTAGAGCATCTAATTAAACCATACATTGAAACTATGTAAAACATTTCAATGCAAAAACATATGCGATCATAATCACAACTAAGGTAACAATTGATCCAACGGCATAATGATACCAAGCCTCAGTATGAATGTCATATTTTTTAATCTTTCTAATCTTCAAGCTTATTTTATCCATCTTGATCTTGTGATCATCGACGATATCCGCAACATGCAACTCCAATGCCATCTTCTCCTCCTCAATTCTTTTCAATTTTTTCTTCAAGTAATAATTTTCTTTTTCAACTAAATTTAACCTCTCGACAAGAGGGTCGGTTGGAATTTCCGGTTCACATACCTCCTAGATAATACATCTATGTCACGTTGCTCGGCATAGTTGTCATAAACACTAAATGAAACAAATAGTTATAAAAGATAATATATACCACATCCGAATCATAGACAGGACGAGGGCTGACGGGGGCGGATACCAAAACCATCGCACTATATAATAACAAACAATAATAAAAGTAAGAACATTATACAAGTATCAATCTAAATCATACAAGTAAGAATTTTTTTCTTGTAGAAAGAAGATAAGAACAAGAGGCTCACCACGGTGGTGTCGGCAACGAGATCGGCGCGAGCGATCAAAGGCGGTGAGGACGGGGACGGGATAGGACGGACCGCCAAACCTAGACAAATCTTGAGGAAAAATGAAGTTTGGACAAGAAGCTTCGAGAGGAGAAAGCTTAAGTGTGGCTCGGGCATTTCATCGAACACCTTATGTGCATAGGAGGTGAGCTAGAGCACCACAAAGCTCTCCCACGGCCGGCGAAAAAAACAGAACAGTGCACTGCTCTGCTCGCGGGCAGGGGGTATATATAGGCCTTTCGTTAGTCCTGGTTGGTGGTTAAAACCAGGACTAAAGGACCACATTTGGTCCCGGTTCCAGTCACCAACCGGGACTAAATGTTGTGGGTCAGGGGCGATCGAGGCCCATTGGTTCCGGTTCGTGTCTGGAACCGGGACCAAAGGGTTCAGACGAACCGGGATCAATGGCCCCCGAGGCCCGGCCGCCCCCTGGCCTCACGAACCGAGACTAATGCACCCATTGTTCCCGGTACGTAGGAGAACCGGGATTGATGCCCTTTTCTGCCCTAAACCAAAGCCCTGTTTTCTACTAGTGTAAACGTGCGCACATGCCACCTCATCAAACATGCAGCATCATCATCCCACTAATTATTTCTCTTAACATGCATGTGAAATTCTATTTATATTATCTTTCAACATACACACATCTCAACTCTCCACACATGCCACCTCATCTCCACTACTATTAAACAATCGAGTTGAGGCAGAAACATTAGATCTCAACCACACATTCATCGTCCATCAATGGACCGGATTGCCCTAATGTTGTATCACATCAAATCCACATATTTACTAATTATTTAAATCATTTACACAACACCTTAATTAGGAATATGCACCTTAACTGCATCTTCATTGGGAAATAAATCATCACACCATATATCATCTGCCTTAAAGAAAACCTACTACCAAAACAACACACCTAAATAATTAATCAAATCCTCCTCCATCACCACGGCTCCTTCTCAACCTCCATGCTCCGCCTCCATCACCCCCTCTCCGCCCCATTGCGCCCCCGTCAGCCTGTTGTGCCATCAGGTCGTGCGCCACCTCGCGTAGGCCGCCCCGCCGGTTTGCCTCTTCGTCGCATTCTCGTGCGCCACTCCCCATAGGCCATGATCTGCATCTCAACGACGTGCGCCACTCAGGTTGTGGCTGCTCGACGGCGGCAATATTTTATTTTGAAATTCTAAACCTGATTATATGTGTGTGCTTGTTATACGCAAACCTGTAAGTGTATGTTGTAGTTAATTCCGTGTATACTTTCGGTTATTTGGTTTGAGCCTCAATTCAAGGTTAGTAATTATTTGTTCTCAGATAGTAACATTAGTCGGGTATATACAGTAGATAATTCCTCTACCCTTGGTGCTATTTTACATGTGTTATACTCATTTGCTTTGTATCAGCCGCAGAATATACCAATTAGGAAAAGCGTTCTGAGCTTTCGTGAAATTCTGGTTTCACTGGGTGATCTTTTATTTGCCTTTATTCTGGTTTCCACACACCCTGTAAAAATATGGTCCGTGAAATATCACACCCGAAAATAGTCAACAGCTCGGCATGATTTAATTATGCCCTTAATTACCCTGATTTATTGCGCCCCGTGCAAGGTCTGTCAAAATAGCCAGCGACTGCACCTGTTTTGAATATCTTCTTACTGCCCTGATTAATATATGATCTTTGGCGCCCCATGCAAACCTCCCAGCGCATGCATTGGCAGAGAATCTTTGCCGTGGATTGCATACGTGGTCGCTGCTCACGGGCGGAGGCAGGATTGGAGCATAAACGGGGCCGAACATGATGATTCTCATTTAGAGGGGGCCAAAAAAGATAATTTTGTCTAAACATCATGTTTAAACTAGCCTTAAGTACAAAATCATTCGTATTGTAAATGCCATAGGGGGGGGGGGGGCAGGGCCCCTACTGGTCCCCCTAGCTCCGCCACTGTCACTGCTCGATTTTAGGGTGGCATGCAACGTGAAATATTGATCAGGTATATACAAACAATGGAAAACGCTTGGGTTGTTCCCCTAATTAAGGATCACGCGACTTTCGAATACTGACGGAGGGAGCAACTAATCAGTTTTACTGACCAAATCATCGTCTCCTCCTCGCTCCAACCTTCATCTGACCCCGAGCAGTCGCTCTGTGGTCGCATCGTCACTGTACCATCGTCGTACACACGGAGACATCAGGATCTCAGCCCAAGAAATCCATACACGTTCCGGACTTTGATTAACCTCATAATAACGAAACATCCAAACAATTTACTGCGGTGCGTGTTCTAACCAGATAAATGCTGATTGAATTGAGGGATAATTCACCCGGATTTGAATTGAATGTTCACGATCATTGGTGATTGTTGTTTTCGCGGATGTTCCAACAGCCTTGCGCGGCTACGAAGACGAGCGAGCAATCGGACGTGTAATGCGAAATGTCTGACATGCAGTCAGGGACCAAATCCATCAGGGTCGATCAACAGAATTCAGAGGTTAACGTACCGACCAAATCAGTTCAACTCAAATTCTCTCTGTTGCTGTGTCGATGCTAGACATGCCGTTAAATACTGTTACATTTCACCGTGAATCAAGATAGGAATCAATTTTTTACCTAATCCTTGGACACCAATATCATGTGAGCTGGGTGTTGCAATGAGTAAGACAGTTTTGTGGCTAGAAAGAGGCTTTTTTATTATTATCTCAATGCTGCTATGATAACTGATTAAATTAATGATCAACTGTTGTTGGTTGCTATAGATGGTTCACATAGACTGCGAAATGGTTTTGAAACCTAACAATATTTGCAGAAATCAATGTTTGGTTATATTTGTAGAATTTATAATTGTAGAAAGTATGTTTTATTATGTTATCTCTTAAAGGAATATATGTATTTTCTAATCTTCAATTCCAGAAGTGTTACTTTGGTTCCTCCGTTTCACAAAGTCAGTGATACTCATGTCACAAGCATGGGGGTCAGAGCGTTAATGGACAAAACATTCCGAAGCAATGCACGTGGAAATTTTGTGTTATACGTGCATTCTAGAGCGATGCACGTCAAAATGTCACTAGACTTTGTAATCATTTGGTAAGGATTCGAAAATCATTTGTTGCAGAATTCAGAATCATATAATGGTTTGGAGAATAAACAGGGCAGTGGTCAAGGATGGTATGCTCGTCTGTCCGGTTAGAAGAAAGCGGAATACCTAAAAAGCTACCAATAGCACCCCAGGCGAAAAAATATGCAACTAAGTCATCTACACCATCCATCGGATTGGTTGAGCGTGAGTCTGCTCCGTTTACTGATGTAACAAACACGTTTGCAAAATGTCCATGTTTGTGCACCCTTCTCTCCATGGTTGAGATTATTCTCTGTGTGTGACAAAACCTCAAAATTGACATCCTTGTCTAATTTGCTGGATGCAAATGATGGAGTTGTCAAAAGGATTCCTCTTACAGATGGCACAAATAGGAATGGAAAAGGTTAGTTCCCTTGATTTAGATATTAATATTTGTACATATGTTTAGTTCCGTTAGATTAGAGTGAAAAACAGGGTAGCCTGTTGCCTAAGGTTAATGTGATATTTTTCTTTTAAAAGTTTGTAATGCTAATGTCATGTACCACCATATTTTATTTCCTAACTATGTGCTGAAGTTATATTGCCAGTTTCTGTCATGTTTGATTCATAAATATATATTGGCAGTCCGTGGCTTGAAGCTTGTTGCGAGATTCTATCATTTATAGTGTATAAAATCTATTTGTACTTCCAGTGTGAAAATTGACTTGTACACAATTTGAAATTTCCAGACATTGTGCATACATGTGTTTGCTTTCGCCATATTTAGTATAGATAGTGTTCTAGCAGATAACATAAAGTTGGTCAATAGTTGGATCATGTATCTTTGACTTGAAGTTCAAATGATTGACAATCTTGAGAATGCACAACTGACACGCTACAACCTAACTTTGATTGCTTGCATAATCAACTTTTAGTTCAAGGAAGCTTTAGGTCTTACATTAGAAATTTCTGTTGCCTCTTCCATCCATGCTACACGAATAAGTTTCCAGTTATTGATTGTACATAAAAAAAAGTTCCCAATAATATCTTCTGCAATAGTCCAACTTATTCAAAGAAGTCACTAGAATTAGCCGGGAAATACCAAGGAACCTGCAGGCACGGCCGCACAGGCATCATCCTACCTCCAAAAAAAGCATGGAGTTGCTTCTTTGTGTTGCTGCCGCAATAATCAATCCTCCTCCCTCGACGCTTATGCCATCTTTCTCCTCCCTGCAATCCAGTTTTCTCTCTCTCTTTCATAACTCTATGATACGTGCGTTGCACATGCACGCTTACTATTCAATCACACTAATTATAATTCTGTCAACATGCATGGGAAATACTACTTACATTCTATATGTATTAACAACTACATACAAACACAATGTATCATATATATTTTAAATATCATAAAAGAAATACTGCAAGAGATATCCACAACAACGTATCATGTAGTTCTTAAAATACAAACACCGACGGTAGAAAATATGTGCTCGTCATTTGTGTGGGGATCAACAGTGACATGTGGCTTTGGGCACTCGTCAATCGTCACTCGTGAGATGGTTACTTGTGACGAGCATGCCGCCCATAACTAGTAGCCACTTACTAGTGATGAGTTATAGGCCCGCTCGTCACTGAAGTGGAAAGGCTCTCATCATTAGTAGCCTATACTGCAGTAGAGAAAGAAGAAGAGAATTATGGTTTCTTCTAATGACCCTAATATTGTAACATAGCACCTAATTCAAGGAAACAGAAATTTGATTGATCTAATGCATTCCCCTCAACATAAATTCCACAATATAGTAAATGATATTATCTAACATAATAACCCAATGATATTACACACTTGGGTTAGCAGACAAGTATCATATGCATGATACTAATATATGATACTAGCCAGTGAAAGAGGTCTAATAGACTTGAGGTAATGGTAGCACTCCATTAATTTTGCATGAGGTTTTGGTGCTTGTGGTTGGGAAATGGTTGTTGTGATGCTTAACTCGCCTGGATGCATGGCTGAGTTCACCAATTGAAGTGATTTCTCTCGATTCACCATCATCTACGTGGTGGCAGGAGATCGGGAGAGGAGGAAGACATCACACGGGATAACGGGAAGGGGCGACATATAGTGGTCTAACTATTGCATTCGTACATAAGGTGCACACATTCTTTGTGAGAGCAAGCTATAGAAGGGAGCATACAAGAATAAATGCATACAAGCATAAAAGTTACTCCAAAATTGCATCAAAATTCAAGCCAACAACGTTTGATGTCATTTCATAGATTGGTTACAACTCGACACGTTACATTAAGGACTTTCTTAGGCTTAAAGGCATCAATTCCAAAGAATCTAGGTAATCGAGATTAACAGGGCCTGTGCAAAAAGGATTGAATAACTCTGGAGAGTAAATTGCAAAAAACCACCACATTTGTGGACTCTAAATCAAAAAACAACCACGTTTTTTTGAAAAAAAAATCCGGTATTGTACTGACAGTTTGCTGAAAACACTGATATGTCAATTAGAGTTGTTTAACACGAAAACTAACGACTGGGTCCGTACGCGAGTGATGAAGTGGCATGGAAACAACTCACACCGTTGGCTCAAATATTAGGCTGGCTTAGGGCCCACTCGTCATCCTCTGTCCCACCACTCTTCCTCCTCTTGCCAACGCGAACGCTCCCGTGTTCTCGCCGGCCTTGGATGGCTTGTGTGCACGCCGGCGACAGCGCAATGGAGCAAGGTCGAGGCCGGCTAGCTGGCACCAGAGACTCAAGAGAGCGGGAGAAGGGGAAAGGCGGAGCTCACCAGGAGCCTGTAGTCCATGCGGGGTGGCAGGGGAGCTCGAGGACGAAGGGTTGGCGCACGGTGGCGGCCGCCGGAGTAGGGCGACGTCGGCAAGCGGCGGGAGGTTGCGAAGCTCGCCGTGAAGATGTCTTTCGGTACCTTGGCATCGATGCGAAGCCTCTGGGGGCGACGTACATGGCTAGGGCTCACTGGAGGTCTAGTTCGGGCGGTGGCGAGTGCTACCTCTTGAGCACTGTGTTGGTTTTCCCTTGAAGAGGAAAGTGTGATGCAACAAAGTAGCGTAAGTATTTCCCTCAGTTTTTGAGAACCAAGGTATCAATCCAGTAGGAGGCTCCTCAAAAGTCCCTCATACCTACACAAACAAACAAGAACCTCACAACCAAAGCGATAAAGGGGTTGTCAATCCCTTCACGGTAACTTGCGAACGTGAGATCTAATAGAGATAATAAGATAAGATAAATATTTTTGGTATTTTTATGATATAGATTGGAAAGTAAAGATTGCAAATAAAAGTAGATTGGAAACTTATGTGATAAAAGATAGACCCGGGGGCCATAGGTTTCACTAGTGATCCTCTCAAGATAGCATAAGTATTACGGTGGGTGAACAAATTATTGTCGAGCAATTGATAGAAAAGTTCATAGTTATGAGATTATCTAGGCGTGATCATGTATATAGGCATCACGTCCGCAACAAGTAGATCGAAACCATTCTGCATCTACTACTATTACTCCACACATCGACCGACTCCTGCCTGCATCTAGAGTATTAAGTTCATAAGAATAGAGTAATGCATTAAGAAAGATGACATGATGTAGAGGGATAAACTCAAACAATATGATATAAACCCCATCTTTTTATCCTTGATGGCAACAATACAATACGTGCCTTTCTGCCCCTGCTGTCACTGGGAAAGGACACCGCATGATTGAACCCAAAGCTAAGAACTTATCCCATTGCAAGAAAGATTAATGTAGTAGGCCAAACCAAACTGATAATTCGAAGAGTCTTGCAAAGATAACCAATCACACATAAAAGAATTCAGAGGAGATTCAAATATTTCTCATAGATAAACTTGATCATAAACCCACAATTCATCGGATCTCGACAAACACACCGCAAAAAGAGTTACATCAAATAGATCTCCAAGAAGATCTAGGAGAACTTTGTATTGAGATTCAAAGAGAGAGAAGAAGCCATCTAGGTTATAACTAAGGGCCCGAAGGTCTGTGGTAAACTACTCACAACTCATCGGGGAAGCCTTGGAGATGATGTAGAGGCCCTCCATGGTCGAGTTCCCCTCCGGGCGGAGCACCGGCGAAGGCTCCAAGATGAGATCTCGCGGATATAGAAGGTTGCGGCGGTGGAAATATGTCACACCCTGCATTTTGTAACACTTCATTTGCATTAATAAAGCATGAAAATTTGGACCAACAAAAACTTTTGCATTATTTGGCTTTTATTTTGAAGTTGGTTTTCTCTATGTGGTTTTTCAAGTGCTCTTAATAGTCAACTACTCCACCTTCTATACTTCATCTCCTTGCCCCAAACTTCTGTCCAATGATCATGCCATGTGTACAGAGCAATATAGTATTTTCTTACAAAAATAGTTTGGCCAAAAAGTATTTTCTAAAATTAATTTTCCAAAAACCCTTGAATTAAGATTTGCACTGCAAGTACTTGATTTGAGGTGTGAATAATCTTTCAAAAGGTATATTTGAAACCTATTAGATATAGGATACCCAGAAACCACAAAAATATAATTTTAAAAGCTATTCTTCTATTTTATTTAAAAGCTTTTTCTTAAGGCCAGAAATGGTCTTTAATAGGGAAAAATTATTTTATTGTTTCAAAAATATTTGACAAAAATCAGGGAAACTAAGTGGACATATATTTTCCATATATAAGAGTTTCAACATATGGTTATGATCAAAATATTGGACAAAACCTCCCAAAACCATTCCTGCCTATTTCAAGGATTTGAAATATTTCTACAGGAAATATTTTCATAAAAATCCAAGAAAAATTCAGAAAGTCACAAATGAATATTGTGATCACCTTGCAAAGATTCATGCCAATTAAAGTCATTTTGGTTCACCAAAAGGCCCCAAAACCCTCTCTGACCAGAATCAAATTTGATCAAGTTTGTACTACCAACTTTCTCCCCTTGAACCCAACTTTTGTGAGCATGTTCACATGACCAAATGAGGCCACTACACCAAGTTGTGCATCAAGGAGAAGTGATTTGCTCAGCTAGATCTACTCAAGTCTATTTCTGCTCATTTCTAGGGTTCACAAAAGTTGCATTGGCAACTTTTCCCAAATAATCTCCAAATTGGTGGAGGGCCATATTTATATGTGTCATTTCACCCTGTGAAGTCTAATGGCGATTAAAGTTCATTTGCTTGCCCAAACCATTATCAAACACCTTCTGGCATTTTGCAAAAACCACTATTTTGATCCCTTCCACTACTCTTGGAGAGCTCAAATTTTTACCACAGCTCCTCCTAGCCCCCTTTTACCTCTAGTAACAATGGCAAGTTCATATCTCACTTATTGGATGGGTAAAACCCCACTTCCTCTCTCTGGTCAGCCCATTTGCACACTTCTTGTTCCTCTCCTCTCACTCTACTGGCTCTCCAGGGCATCCAATGCCCCTCTCCTCTTCTTTACTACTCCCTAGCACTACTGGACATCAGTGGCCGCGCCCACAGGGCATATAATATGCCATGGCATGCCAAACGCGCGCTCCAGAATGCGCTACAGTGCGGCTAGGCACTATAGCCGCCCTCTGCCCGATGCTTCCGGCCACCTCGGGCCTTCCCCGCGCGCCTGCCGATGCGCCTCGGCGTCTGCGGCACGCTACGCGGTCGGCCCCCTCCTCTCTCCTCCTCCCCGCGCCTCCGCGCTAGCGAACAAGGGCCGCCCGACCGCACCAGTGAGCGTGCTCACACGCACGGTGCCTCTGGCCCCCTGCTCCCCCTCTCTCTTCTTCCCCTGGGCGTAGTCGACCCCCACGAACACCCAAGACACAACCAAGCAGGCCCCCGTGACCCGTGGCGACGGCAACGAGCTCGCCGGCGCACAGGTCCACGGTGGACCACCGTGCGGCTATATAAGCTCGCCCCGGGCCGCTCCAGTGGCATTCGCCTTCTTCTCACACCTCCAGGAGCACGCCCGCACCACCCAATCACCCCCGGAGAGCCTCTGTGCTCGGGATCGACCGGAGCTCCGCTGCCTCGGGTCGCCGTCGATCTCAGGGTACGGGCTCCCTCCGCCCCTTCTCTCTCTCGATTTGGACTCTCCTCACCTCCCTGATCATTTTCCCTCCGTTTCCCCTCTCCTTTGCAGCCGGAAACGACCGGAGCCATCGACACCCGAAGCTCCTGCGCCGCGAACTTCGTCGCCGGCGAACCCCTGCACCCCGGCGACCAACTCCGGCACCACCCGAACGGCGACACGACGAGGAGTCCAGCGGTGCCATCAGCTCACTTCGCCGTGCCTGGAAATGTCGCCGGTGAGCTCGCCGCCCCTCTAACCCAGGGTTGACGACGATGGCCGTGGGGCCCGTCTGTCAGCCCCTCGCCCTGACGCCTGGGCCCCGCCCATCAGGTTTGAACCTGGCGCGCGCGTGCACCGGCGCGGTGGGCCGCCTCGCTGGCTGGGCCTGCTGCCCTGCGGCTGCTCTGGCCTAGTGGCACAGTGCCCTTTTCCTTTTTCTTTTTCTGTCATTATTCCAAAAATTCCACAGGATTAAATAATAATCCAAATGCAACAATTCCAATTCCTAAATTCCTAGAATATTGCAACCTATTTAATGGTGCAGCTTTCATTCAAATCCAACCAACTTTTATGTACTGTTCAAGTTTAAATTCAAATTTGAGCAGTTTAATCTCTGTTTGGGAATTCATATCCCCTCTTGTATAACTCCAAATTCAAAACTAATATTTTTTCCCCTTCTTATTTTTCAACCTAGTATTTTACAAAAATGAGTTGACATTTTTCTGAGCACTTTGGTTTTTCTGTTTTTACTATTGCCTTATTTTTCTCGTTATTATTTTGCGACGATAGATTGCGTTGCTGACGAAGGAGTTGGACCAGAAGACTTTGAAGACCCAGAAGACTTTGTTGAGCCAGGCAAGCAGCCCTTTGACCATGTCTATGAAACCTTTTTATGCATGTCATATAGTACCTTATCATTGTTGCAACGGAATCATGATGGCGTGATAACCACTTCGATGGTTGCCACCATACTTCCTCGTTGATACTTGCATTGTGCATGACCCTACCTTCCTATGAGGGTTATGCCGGTGGGAGTAGATAGGATGCTAAGGTAGTGCTACGCAAAAAGGGACGGGTATATGCATGGTGAAGGAGGCAAAGTATTTTCAAAAGACTTTTTCGAAACCCCATCGGGTGCCACTTATGCCCGAGGGAGATGATGAAATGGGTAACCACTTGATGACGAAGTGGTGTACCGAGGCAAGTGTGCGTGTTGTTTTCGAAAACGGATTAGATTTAAGATTTGTCGACTGTCCCAACCTTACATGCGCAACCACTCTACCGTTATATGGGAAAGGGCATTATTGATTACCTAGGCCGATACTAGCTTGGAGCCCGCATTACTAGTGACGGGGGAGAGTTGGTGCTCTCTCTCGGGACGGGGTCGTGCCAGGTAGGGCGGCCATGACTGTTTTCACAGGACACCGAACACACCGTTGGTACCCCGTGCTTGTGGTATATGATGAATATGGGAGCGAGGCTCCACAACTTTATGATGTGAAATGTAGGGCACGGGGGTTACTACCAATCGAGTGGACTCCATGTTAGTATCGTCTAGGGAAAGGTAGTGATCGGGTGCTTACCCCGGGTACTTGAGGTATCGCGGGTCGTGGATGACACGGAAGTTCCCCGGATCTTGTGGGTACAGTGTGCAACCTCTGCAGAGTGTAAAACTATTCGAATAGCCGTGTCCACGGTCAAGGACAGTTGGGCGGTGCTGCTTAAACTATGTCCAGAGTTTCACAACTATATGTGTGTGTGCTGATAAAATGAATTGGGTCAAGTCAAGGGACTTGACATGTTTGAGATGGGTTGGTGCCCACTCTATTTATGTTGATATCTGTAACCTGTTCTCATGGTTACTTGATTTCTCCTGATGCATGTCTTACAAGTTGTTGAACATGTCATTGCACTCAAAACTAGCTTTCCGCAAAAATTTACCTATATCATGCATTGTTGTGCCTTGAACCAAAACATGGGTTGCTTGCGAGTACATTCAAAGTACTCATTGGCTTGCCACTTGTTATTTAATTGACCAGGCATGGAAGAACCGGAGTTCGAAGAAGAGTTCTTTGGAGACGAACATGCGAACTAGGACGTTTCCCAGTCAGAATGCCTGTAGGGTTAAGGCAGATGGCATGGGTTCTATTTATCGACGAAGATTTCCGTTGCTTGTGTTTCATTTGATGTTCAGCCCTTAAGGCTTTATCAATGTAAGACTTGACCATAATGGTCATAATTTGTGTAAGACGGTATGTATGGATGTAAGACTCTTGTTATTCAGCTTCTGTGTGTTCAGTGAGCATTGATCTCTGGGATCACTGTACACGTGCATTCGGTGATCTCGACTCATGAGTCGGGGCGCCCACAGAGCTGGTATCAGAGCCATCCTGACTGTAGGAAGCCTTAGTTAGCATGGATGTTAGTTAGCTTGAGACCATCTAAACTTCTCTTCTTTTCTAAAGCCTACCCAACCCAAGATATATTCCCCTTATTGACCTCGCCCATTCAACCTTTGTAGATGGCTGCCGTACCCGAAGACTTCCTGACCACCGGATTTCCCGTGCTTCTCGAGGATAGCCTCAAGAAGTGCCAGTACCACCGAGCCCCCATTTTCACCTACCATGAGCATTGGATCAATGACACCGAGACGGAGTATCATGTGGAAGTGATCGTGAAGGCCAATGACTCTCCAACAAGCTGGTTCTTCGAGGGACCCCAGATGGCAACACTAGTTCTTGCCGTCGAGACGGCAACCCTCAAGGCACTCACCCGCCTCCGAGACCTTCTTCCAGAGATGGCAGACGAGTTGGCAACCCGCTTCTTGCCTTATTGGAAGGAAGGTGAGGATGAGAGCAGTGCACCAGCTCCACCATTAGAAGAAGGACTTCCACTCCGATTCCAGACCTACTTCAGCCTTTGTGCCGATAGTTTGGCACAACACTTGGCCTCGGAATCAATGGAACTCCGAAAGGAACTTCATGAGACCAAGGCACTTCTTCTCCAAGCTCAAGTGAAGACGGATAGGATCAAGAAAGAAGGTGTTCCCCCTGGACAGCTCGCAATCGCATACAGAGGCGGAAGACCCCCAAAGGATGGAGAACCACCACAGCAACACCGCATGAGCGCAAGGGATTACCGCAAGCCCTTCACCCCACCAGCAAAGCAACGCCGTGTTGAGGTCCTCCACTCCCCCACCTCTTCAAGAAATGAAGGAAGCCGTGCTACTGATGATGAGGAGGAAGACCCAGAAGAGCCAGACTACGCGACCGAGCATTCCACCACTTAGGCATCATTCACAACTTGGATATGCCCGTTAGTAACCCTACGGTAGGATAGGTCGTGTACCCCTATGCGAAGTCGAGTCCATGTAATGGTTCATATGAAACCATGTAGTGTTGTGTTTGCTTTTGTTGTGTTTGATGGATGCCGTGCTTTCCTTCGGGAACTTGTAAGCGACTACATCACCCATTTGGACTTTAATGAATGTGTTTGGCCCTTTTGGCCCTTGCATGAAAACAATTAGTGTCGTACCAACCCCCTTACTAGGCGTCCCATCTATATTGCTTTCCCCATATTTTCCCAATCATGAGACCTTGACCACTCCAACAGGATGCCTGTTGTAACACGTACTGGTACCTCTACCCAGCAGCAAGAAGCCAGAGGTTCTGCTGAAGCAGGAGTCAGCCAGGACCAAGCCCAAGGACAGACTCCACCCCCACCACCTCCTCCAATCATGGACATGGCTTAGCTTCTCCAAGCCTTCCGAGAGGAACGCCAAGCCAACACTGCAGCCCTCCAGGTGATTGCTCAAGCTGATAATCGCCAGCCGGCGGGACACGGCAATGGACGGTCCATGTTGGTGGAGTTCAAGAAGCATGCACCACCCACCTTCATCGAGACTGCTGAACCCCTGGATGCAGATGACTGGGTCCGCACCATTGAGGACTTGTTGGACCTAGTCGGCTGCACTGAAGACCGTGAGAGGGTGGCATATGCTGCCCACTGTCTCGGGGGAACTGCCAGAGCTTGGTGGGATGGATTCAAGGCCATGCATGCTGAGCAAAACATCACTTGGAATGACTTCAAGGCAGAATTCCGCAAGGCCCACATTCCTTCTGGAATCATGGCCATCAAGAAGCGTGAGTTTCGAGCCCTGAAGCAAGGAAGTAGCACTGTCAAGGAGTACATGCAGAAGTTCAGTGTTCTCTCAAGGTATGCCCCTGAGGATGTCAGCACTGATGCTGCCAAAAAGGAGCGCTTCATGGAAGGCCTTAACCAGACTCTGCAGTACTCGCTTGTTGTGTGTGACTGCCCGACCTTTCCCGATCTGGTGAACAAGGCACTCATGCTTGAGGACAAGCGACGTGCTTTGGATGATACCCGTAAGTGCAAGATGATCAGCATGGGTAGCTCCAGCAACCAGAAGCATCGCCCGTCGCAGCCAGCCCCGGTCAAGCCAACCTATCAGCAGCCAAGAGCTCCTGCACCCCGCACCAACTATCCACCTCAGCAGTATGCCAACCCCAGGCCAGCTTACAACAACCCCAATAACAATGCTAGCAAGAGCAGCAACCCCAACCAGGTCACTTGCTTTGGATGTGGTCAACCAGGACATTACTCCAAGAATTGCCCCAACAAGAAGCCCGACGCCCCGCGCCCCAATGCGCAGAACCCAGGGCAAGGCCGTGGAATGCCACCAAGGAACCAAGCTCCCCGCAACCTGCCCAACAATGGAAAGGGTCGCGTGAATCATGTCACCGCAGAGGAAGCCCAGGAAGACCCGGACGTCATACTGGGTACGTTCCTTGTCAATTCTGCACCTGCAACTGTCTTGTTTGATTCTAGAGCCACGCATTCATTTGTCACCCAAAAGTTTGCATTAAAAAGTGGCATGACCCCTACACCCCTGAATAACCCTATGGTGGTACAAACCCCCGGAGCAGAGATGAGAGCCAAGATAGGATGTAAAGGAGTCAGGATTGTTATTAATGGGGTAGACTTCTTAGCAGATCTTATCATCTTAAGATCGCAAGGCTTGGATGTGATCTTAGGAATGGATTGGCTCATCAAGCACCAAGGCTTGCTAGATTGTGCCAACCGGTCTGTCACTGTGACTAATGACCAAGGAGTCGAAGTTAAATTCTCCTCCAACCCCTCCTCTGCTCAAGCCAACCAAGTCAATTGTCTGACTGAAGTTGGATTGGAGCAAGTGCCGGTAGTATGCGAATACCCCGATGTTTTTCCTGATGAGCTACCAGGAATGCCTCCTGACCGAGACATCGAGTTCATCATCGAGCTCATACCCGGAGCGGGACCCATCTATAAGAAGCCTTATAGAATGGGATCAGAGGAGTTAGCAGAGTTGAAGAAGCAACTCGAAGAGCAGTTGAGGAAGGGATTTATCCGCCCTAGTGCCTCCCCTTGGGGATCGCCTGTTCTGTTTGTGGCAAAGAAGGACGGTACCATCCGCTTGTGCATTGACTACCGCTCCCTCAATGAAGTTACAATCAAGAACAAGTACCCACTTCCCAATATTGAAGATCTGTTTGATCAACTCAATGGGGCAAAGGTGTTCTCCAGGATCGACCTCAGATCTGGGTACTACCAGCTGAAGATCAGACCCCAAGATATTCCGAAGATGACATTTGTAACCAGATATGGCCTGTATGAGTGCACGGTCATGTCCTTTGGGTTGACCAATGCCCCAGCTTACTTCATGTATCTCATGAATAAGGTCTTCATGGAATATTTGGACAAGTTTGTCGTTGTCTTCATTGATGACATTCTTGTCTTCTCGAAGACGGAGGAAGAGCACGAGCGACACTTGAGGATGGTCCTAGACAAGCTTCGAGAGCACCAAATGTATGCCAAGTTCAGCAAGTGTGAATTTTGGCTGCGTGAAGTTGGATTCTTGGGTCATGTTTTAACTGAAGAAGGATTGTCAGTCGATCCCGCTAAGATTGAAGCCGTGACTGAATGGCAATCCCCAAGCAATGTGAAGGAAGTCAGAAGCTTCCTCGGACTCGCGGGATATTACCACAAGTTCGTTGAAGGATTCTCAAGCATTGCCCGACCCATGACTCAGCTCTTGAAGAAGGACAAGAAGTTTGAATGGACGCCGAAGTGTGAAGAGAGCTTCCAGGAGCTGAAGAAGAGACTGACCACCGCCCCAGTTCTGGCCACACCAGATATACACAAGGAGTTTGTGATATATTGTGATGCGTCAAGAACCGGACTGGGAGGTGTTCTGATGCAAGAAGGCAGAGTCGTAGCTTACCTTTCAAGGCAACTACGGCCTCATGAAGAGAACTATGCTACTCATGACCTTGAGCTAGCAGCAGTGGTTCATGCCCCGAAGACATGGCGACATTACCTCTTAGGGAAGCGATGTGAGATATACACGGATCACAAAAGTCTGAAGTATATTTTCACTCAAAGGGAACTGAACATGAGGCAAAGAAGATAGCTAGAGTTGATTAAAGATTATGACCTCAGTGTTCAATACCACCCTGGGAAGGCTAATGTGGTAGCAGATGCATTAAGCAGAAAGGCTTGTTCCTTGAATGCTATGCTTAAGGACAAGCTACCCGCCTTGTATGAAGAACTTGAAAGCTTCGGGTTGGAAAAGGTTGCACCAGGATTCTTGGCCAACCTTGAAGTTAGGCCTGCCTTGATGGATGATATTAAGGAAGCTCAAAAAGGACACGAATCTATTGAAGGCATCAAGAGGAAGATCAAGGCAGGCAAAGCCCCAGGATTCCCAGAGGATGAGGAAGGAATTGTGTGGTTTGGGAATCACATCTGCGTGCCCAACAAGGTTGAGCTCAAGAATCTGATCTTGCAAGAAGCTCATGACACCCCGTATTCCATCCACCCTGGAGGAACCAAGATGTATCAAGACCTAAGGGAAAGATTTTGGGGGCACGGGATGAAAAGGGAGATTGCCACCTATCTTGCGAAGTGTGATGTATGCCAAAGAGTCAAGGCTGAATATCAGCGACCTGCTGGATTGCTCCAACCACTCAAGGTTCCCGAGTGGAAATGGGATAAAGTCGGAATGGATTTCATCACTGGACTACCTAGGTCAAACAAGGGACATGACTCCATCTGGGTCATAGTCGATCATTTGACCAAAGTAGCCCACTTCATTCCTGTTAAGACTACCTATAGTGGCAACCAGCTAGCAACTCTATACATCAACACAATCGTAAGCCTTCATGGTGTTCCCAAGGAGATTGTGTCTTATCGAGGAACCCAGTTTACCTCAAGGTTCTGGAAGAAGTTCCAAGAGGCCATGGGGACCAAGTTGTCCTTCAGTACCGCTTTCCACCCACAGACCGGAGGTCAGACACTACGAGTGAATTAGATACTCGAAGACATGCTCCGAGCCTGTGTCTTAGCATATGGATCTAAGTGGGAAGATTGCCTCCCTTTTGCCGAATTCTCCTACAACAACAGTTATCAGGCAAGCCTTCAGATGGCACCATTTGAGGTGTTATATGGACGGAAGTGCCGCACACCCCTCAACTGGTCGGAGACCGGAGAAGGACTTGTCTTTGGGCCCGATATCCTCCGTGAAGCAGAAGAGCAAGTTCAGCTAGTCAGAGAGCGATTGAAGACCGCCAAGTCAAGGCAGAAGAGCTATGCTGACGCTCGTCACCGACTAGTAGACTTCCAAGTCGGAGACCATGTATACCTGCGAGTAACTCCTCTTAAGGGAACAAAGCGTTTCCACGTTAAGGGAAAGCTCGCACCAAGGTTTATCGGTCCCTTCGAGATCACCGCACGACGAGGAGAAGTGGCTTACCAATTGGAACTGCCACCTGAACTATCCGATGTGCACAATGTATTCCACGTG
This sequence comes from Triticum turgidum subsp. durum, assembly GCA_900231445.1. Classification (NCBI taxonomy): domain Eukaryota; kingdom Viridiplantae; phylum Streptophyta; class Magnoliopsida; order Poales; family Poaceae; genus Triticum; species Triticum turgidum. The sequence continues at coordinate 24,875,660 of LT934120.1, forward strand.
TCACAACTCCAGAAGTGTCTCCAAGTTCCAGACAAGCCTGATCTTTACAAGGACGTCAATCACCAAGCCATTGACCTTCAGCCTGATTTGACTTACCGTGAGAGGCCCATTTGCATTCTGGATGAGGCTGAGCGACACACTCGAAGCCGCACCATCAAGTACTTCAAGGTGCAATGGAGCAACCACACTGAAGCAGAAGCAACTTGGGAGCCTGAAGACTACCTTAGATCCGAGTTTCCGTATCTCTTTAAAGCCTAGTTTAGGAATCTCGGGGACGAGATTCTTGTAAGGGGGGTAGGTCTGTCACACCCTGCATTTTGTAACACTTCATTTGCATTAATAAAGCCTGAAAATTTGGACCAACAAAAACTTTTGCATTATTTGTCTTTTATTTTGAAGTTGGTTTTCTCTATGTGGTTTTTCAAGTGCTCTTAATAGTCAACTACTCCACCTTCTATACTTCATTTCCTTGCTCCAAACTTCTGTCCAATGATCATGCCATGTGTATAGAGCAATATAGTATTTTCTTACAAAAATAATTTGGCCAAAAAGTATTTTCTAAAATTAATTTTCCAAAAACCCTTGAATTAAGATTTGCACTGCAATTACTTGATTTGAGGTGTGAAAAATCTTTCAAAAGGTATATTTGAAACCTATTAGATATAGGATACCCAGAAACCACAAAAATATAATTTTAAAAGCTATTCTTCTATTTTATTTAAAAGCTTTTTCTTAAGGCCAGAAATGGTCTTTAATAGGGAACAATTATTTTATTGTTTCAAAAATATTTGACAAAAATCAGGGAAACTCAGTGTTCATATATTTTCCATATATAAGAGTTTCAACATATGGTTATGATCAAAATATTGGACAAAACCTCCCAAAACCATTCCTGCCTATTTCAAGGATTTGAAATATTTCTATAGGAAATATTTTCATAAAAATCCAAGAAAAATCCAGAAAGTCGCAAATGAATATTGTGACTACCTTGCAAAGCTTAATGCTAATTAAAGTCATTTTGGTTCACCAAAAGGCCCCAAAATCCTCTTTGACCAGAATCAAATTTGATCAAGTTTGTACTACCAACTTTCTCCCCTTGACCCCAACTTTTGTGAGCATGTTCACATGACCAAATGAGGCCACTACACCAAGTGGTGCATCAAGGAGAAGTGATTTGCTCAGCTAGATCTACTCAAGTCTATTTCTGCTCATTTCTAGGGTTCACAAAAGTTGCATTGGCAACTTTTCCCAAATAATCTCCAAATTGGTGGAGGGCCATATTTATATGTGTCATTTCACCCTGTCAAGTCTCATGGCGATTAAAGTTCATTTGCTTGCCCAAACCATTATCAAACACCTTCTGGCATTTTGCAAAAACCACTATTTTGACCCCTTCCACTACTCCTGGAGAGCTCAAATTTTTACCACAGCTCCTCCTAGCCCCCTTTTACCTCTAGTAACAATGGCAAGTTCATATCTCACTTATTGGATGGGTAAAACCCCACTTCCTCTCTCTGGTCAGCCCCTTTGCACACTTCTTCTTCCTCTCCCCTCACTCTACTGGCTCTGCAGGGCATCCAATGCCCCTCTCCTCTTCTTTACTACTCCCTAGCACTACTGGACATCAGTGGCCGCGCCCACAGGGCATATAATATGCCATGGCATGCCAAACGCGCGCTCCAGAACGCGCTACAGTGCGGCTAGGCACTATAGCCGCCCTCTGCCCGATGCTTCCGGCCACCTCGGGCCTTCCCCGCGCGCCTGCCGATGCGCCTCGGCGTCCGCGGCACGCTACGCGGTCGGCCCCCTCCTCTCTCCTCCTCCCCGCGCCTCCGCGCTAGCGAACAAGGGCCGCCCGAGCGCACCAGTGAGCATGCTCACACGCGCGGTGCCTCTGGCCCCCTGCTCCCCCTCTCTCTTCTTCCCCTGGGCGTAGTCGACCCCCACGAACACCCAAGACACAACCAAGCAGGCCCCCGTGACCCGTGGCGACGGCAACGAGCTCGCTGGCGCACAGGTCCACGGTGGACCACCGTGCGGCTATATAAGCTCGCCCCGGGCCGCTCCAGTGGCATTCGCCTCCTTCTCACACCTCCTGGAGCACGCCCGCACCACCCAATCACCCCCGGAGAGCCTCTGTGCTCGGGATCGACCGGAGCTCCGCCGCCTCGGGTCGCCGTCGATCTCAGGGTACGGGCTCCCTCCGCCCCTTCTCTCTCTCGATCTGGACTCTCCTCACCTCCCTGATCATTTTCCCTCCGTTTCCCCTCTCCTTTGCAGCCGGAAACGACCGGAGCCATCGACACCCGAAGCTCCTCCGCCACGAACCTCGCCGCCGGCGAACCCCTGCACTCCGGCGACCAACTCCGGCACCACTCGAACGGCGACACGACGAGGAGTCCAGCGGTGCCATCAGCTCACCTTGCCGTGCCCGGAAACGTCGCCGGTGAGCTCGCCGCCCCTTTGACCCAGGGTTGACGACGATGGCCGTGGGGCCCGTCTGTCAGCCCCTCACCCTGACGCCTGGGCCCCGCCCGTCAGGTTTGAACCTGGCACGCGCGCGTGCACCGGCGCACTGGGCCGCCTCGCTGGCTGGGCCTGCTGCCCTGCGGCTGTTCTGGCCCAGTGGCACAGTGCCCTTTTCCTTTTTCTTTTTCTGTCATTATTCCAAAAATTCCACAGGATTAAATAATAATCCAAATGCAACAATTCCAATTCCTAAATTCCTAGAATATTGCAACCTATTTAATGGTGCAACTTTCATTCAAATCCAACCAACTTTTATGTACTGTTCAAATTTAAATTCAAATTTGAGCAGTTTAATCTCTGTTTGGGAATTCATATCCCCTCTTGTATAACTCCAAATTCAAAACTAATAATTTTTCCCCTTCTTATTTTTCAACCTAGTATTTTACAAAAATGAGTTGACATTTTTCTGAGCACTTTGGTTTTTCTGTTTTACTATTACCTTATTTTCTCGTTATTATTTTGCGACGATAGATTCCGTTGCTGAAGAAGGAGTTGGACCAGAAGACTTTGAAGACCCAGAAGACTTTGTTGAGCCAGGCAAGCAGCCCTTTGACCATGTCTATGAAACCTTTTTATGCATGTCATATAGTACCTTATCATTGTTGCAACGGAATCATGATGGGGTGATAACCACTTCGATGGTTGCCACCATACTTCCTCGTTGATACTTGCATTGTGCATGACCCTACCTTCCTATGAGGGTTATGCCGGTGGTAGTAGATAGGATGCTAAGGTAGTGCTACACAAAAAGGGACGGGTATATGCATGGTGAAGGAGGCAAAGTATTTTCAAAAGACTTTTTCGAAAACCCCGTCGGGTGCCACTTATGCCCGAGGGAGATGATGAAATGGGTAACCACTTGATGACGAAGTGGTGTACTGAGGCAAGTGTGTGTGTTGTTTTCGAAAACGGATTAGATTTAAGATTTGTCGACTGTCCCAACCTTACATGTGCAACCACTCTACCCTTATATGGGAAAGGGCATTATTGATTACCTAGGCCGATACTAGCTTGGAGCCCGCATTACTAGTGACGGGGGAGAGTTGGTGCTCTCTCTCGGGACGGGGTCGTGCCAGGTAGGGCGGCCATGACTGTTTTCACAGGACACCGAACACACCGTTGGTACCCCGTGCTTGTGGTATATGATGAATATGGGAGCGAGGCTCCACAACTTTATGATGTGAAATGTAGGGCACGGGGGTTACTACCAATCGAGTGGACTCCATGTTAGTGTCGTCTAGGGAAAGGTAGTGATCGGGTGCTTACCCCGGGTACTTGAGGTATCGCGGGTCGTGTATGACACGGAAGTTCCCCGGATCTTGTGGGTACAGTGTGCAACCTCTGCAGAGTGTAAAACTATTCGAATAGCCGTGTCCACGGTCAAGGACAGTCGGGCGGTGCTGCTTAAACTACGTCCAGAGTTTCACAACTGTATGTGTGTGTGTTGATAAAATGAATTGGGTCAAGTCAAGGGACTTGACATGTTTGAGATGGGTTGGTGCCCACTCTATTTATGTTGGGTTGGTGCCCACTCTATTTATGTTGATATCTGTAACCTGTTCTCATGGTTACTTGATTTCTCCTGATGCATGTCTTACAAGTTGTTGAACATGTCATTGCACTCAAAACTAGCTTTCCGCAAAAATTTACCTATATCATGCATTGTTGTGCCTTGAACCAAAACATGGGTTGCTTGCGAGTACATTCAAAGTACTCATTGGCTTGCCACTAGTTATTTAATTGACCAGGCATGGAAGACCCAGAGTTCAAAGAAGAGTTCTTTGGAGACGAACATGCGAACTAGGACGTTTCCCAGTCAGAATGCCTATAGGGTTAAGGCGGATGGCATGGGTTCTATTTATCGACGAAGATTTCCGCTGCTTGTGTTTCATTTGATGTTCAGCCCTTAAGGCTTTATCAATGTAAGACTTGACAATAATGGTCATAATTTGTGTAAGACGGTATGTATGGATGTAAGACTCTTGTTATTCAGCTTCTGTGTGTTAAGTGAGCATTGATCTCTGGGATCACTGTACACGTGCATTCGGTGATCTCGACTCATGAGTCGGGGCGCCCACAAAATAGTTTTGTGGTTCTCCTGGATGTTTTCAGGGTACGTGGATATATATAGGCGAAGGAGGTACGTCAGGGGAGCCATGAGGGGCCCACGAGGGTGGGGGGCGTGCCCACCCCCCTAGGGTGCGCCCTCCTACCTCGTGGCCGCCTCGGCTGCTTCTTGACATCCACTCCAAGTCTCCTGGATTGCGTTTGTTCCAAAAAGATCGCTCCCAAAGGTTTCATTCCGTTTGGACTCCGTTTGATATTCCTTTTCTTCGAAACACTGAAATAGGCAAAAAACAGCAATTCGGGCTGGACCTCCGGTTAGTAGGTTAGCCCCTAAAATGATATAGAAGTGTAAAGTAAAGCCCATAAACATCCAAAACGGGTAATATAATAGCATGGAACAATAAAAAATTATAGACACGTTGGAGACATATCAAGCACCCCCAAGCTTAATTCCTGCTCGTCCTCGAGTAGGTAAATGATGAAAACAGAATTTTTGATGTGGAATGCTACCTAGCATATTTCTCAATGTAATTTTCTTTATTGTGGCATGAATGTTCAGATCCAAATGATTCTAAATAAAAGTTCAAACTGACATAAGAGTAATAATACTTCAAGCATACTAACAAAGCAATCATGTCTTCTCAAAATAACATGGCTAAAGAAAGCTATCCCTACAAAATCATATAGTCTAGCTATGCCCTATCTTCATCACACAAAGTATTTAATCATGCACAACCCCGATGACAAGCCAAGCAATTGTTTCATACTTTAGTATTCTCAAACTTTTTCAACTTTCACGCAATACATGAGCGTGAGCCATGGACATAGCACTATATGTGGAATAGAATGGTGGTTATGGAGAAGACAAAAAAAGGAGAAGATAGTCTCACATCAACGAAGCTTATCAACGGGCTATGGAGATGCCCATTAACAGATATCATTGCGAGTGAGGGATTGCCATGCAACAGATGCACTAGAGCTATAGGTGTATGAAATCTCAACAAAAGAAACTAAGTGGGTGTGCATCCAACTTGCTTGCTCACGAAGACCTAGGGTATTTTGAGGAAGCCCATCATTGGAATATACAAGCCAAGTTCTATAATGAAAATTCCCACTAGTATATGAACATGACAACATAGGAGACTCTATCATAAAGATCATGGAGCTACTTTGAAGCACAAGTGTGGTAAAAGGATAGTAACATTCTCCCTTCTCTCTTTTTCTCTCATTTTTTTATTTGGGCTTCTTTGGCCTTTTTTTTATTTGGGCTTCTTTGGCCTCTTTTATTTTTATAAAGTCCAAAGTCTCATCCCGACTTGTGGGGCAATCATAGTCTCCATAATCCTTTACTCACTTGGGACAATGCTCTAATAATGAAGATCATCACACTTTTATTTACTTACAACTCAAGAATTACAACTCGATACTTAGAATAACATCTGACTCTATGTGGATGCCTCCGGCGGTGTACCGTGATATGCAATGAATCAGGAGTGACATGTATGAAAGAATTATGAAGGTGGCCTTGCCACAAATACGATGTCAACTACATGATCATGCAAAAGCAATATGACAATGATGGAGCGTGTCATAATAAATGGAACGATGGAAAATTGCATGGCAATATATCTCGGAATGGCTATGGAAATTCCATAATAGGTAGGTATGATGGCTGTTTTGAGGAAGGTATATGGTACCGGCGAAAGTTGTGCGGCACAATAGAGCCTAGCAATGGTGGAAGGGTGAGAGTGCATATGATCCATGGACTCAACATTAGTCATAAAGAAATCATATACTTATTTCAAAAATCTACAAGTTATTGAAGCAAAGTACTACGCACATGCTCCTAGAGGATAGATTGGTAGGAAAAGACCATCGCTCGTCCCCGACCGCCACTCATAAGGAAGACAATCAATAAATAAATTATGCTCCAACTTCATCACAAAGCGGTTCACCATACGTGCATGCTACGGGAATCACAAACTTCAACACAAGTATTCCTCAAATTCACAAATACTCCACTAGCATGACTCTAATATCACCATCCTTATATCTCAAAACAATTATCAAGCATCAAATTGATCATAGCATCCAATTCACTTTCTATGATAGTTTTTATTATACCCGGCTTGGATGCCCATCATTCTAGGACCAATTTTATAACCATAGCAAATACCATGCTGTTCTAAAAGAATCTCAAAATGATATAAGTGAAGCATGAGAGATCAACAATTTCTACAAAATTAAACCGCCGCTGTGCTCTAAAAGATATAAGTGAAGCACTAGAGCAAAATTATCTAGCTCAAAAGATATAAGTGAAGCACATAGAGTATTCTAATAAATTCCAAATCAAGTGTGTCTCTCCCAAAAGGTGTGTACATCAAGGATAATTGTGGTAAACTAAAAGCAAAGACTCATATCATATAGGACGCTCCAAGCAAAACACATATCATGTGGCAAATAAAAATATAGCTCCAACTAAAGTTACCGATATACTAAGACGAAAGAGGGGATGCCTTCTGGGGCATCCCCAAGCTTAGGCTTTTGGTTGTCCTTGAATATCTTGGGGTGCCATGGGCATCCCCAAGCTTGGGCTCTTGCCACTCCTTATTCCATAGTCCATCAAATCTTACCCAAAACTTGAAAACTTCACAACACAAAACTCAACAGGAAATCTCATAAGCTCCGTTAGTGCAAGAAAGAAAAACCACTACATAAGGTACTGTAATGAACTCATTCTTTGTTTATATTGGTGTTAAACCTACTGTATTCCAACTTCTCTATGGTTCATACCCCCCGATACTAGCCATAGATGCATCAAAATAAGCAAACAACACACGAAAAACAGAATCTGTCAAAAACATAACAATGTGTAGCAATCTGTAACTTTAGAATACTTCTAGACTCTAAAAATCCTACCAAAATAGGAAATCCTGGGAAATTTATCTATTGAGATACTTCAAAAAGAATCAATTCAAAAGCACGTTCTGTGATTTATTAAAATTATTCTCATGCGTGCAAAAGTTTCTGTTTTTCAGCAGAATCAAATTAACTATCACCGTAGGTTATCCTATAGGTTCTAGTTGGCACAAACTCTAATTAAAACATAAAACCACATCCAAATAGAGGTTATATGAATTATTTATTGAATAACAGCAAGGAAAAAATATTGGGTTGTCTCCCAACAAGCGCTTTTCTTTAAAGCCTTTTAGCTAGGCATTGATAATTTTAATGATGCTCACATGAAAGACAAGAATTGAAGCACAAAGAGAGCATCATAAAACACGTGATAAACACATCTAAGTCTAGCATACTTCCTATGCATAGGCATTTTATAAGCAAAAAATTATCATAGCAAGCATAGACTAGCATATGCAAGAAAGTGGAAAGAAACAATAGCAATCTCAACATAACGAGAGGTAATTTTGTAACATGAAAATTTCTACAACCATATTTCCCTCTCTCATAATAATTATATGTGGGATCATAGGCAAATTCAACAAAATAGCTATCACATAACATATTCTCAACACGATCCACATGCATGTGAAGTTGACACTCTTCCAAAACTTCATAAGATTGAACATTATCCAAATACGTGGGATCTAAAGTTGACACTCTTCCAAACCCACTTTCAGTATTATTGCAAACATTATTATCAATCTCATATTCATCATGGGGCTTAAATAAAATTTCAAGATTATAAGAAGAATCACCCCAATCATGATCATTGCAACAAGTAGCGGACATAGCAAAACTAGCATCCCCAAGCTTGGGGTTTTGCATATCATTAACACAATTGACATTAATAGAATTTATAATAAAATCATTGCAATCATGCTTTTTATTCAAGGAGCTATCGTGAATCTCTTCATAAATTTCTTCATTACAATTTTTCAGATTCACGAATTGCAAGCAAAACCTCATAAAGATAATCTAGTGTACTCAAATCACTAGGTTTTGGTTCATCATAACTGGATCTCTTAAATAGATTGGCAAGCGGATGAGGATCCATAGATCTTAGGTTCTCTGTTTAGCAATAAATAAACAACTATTCCAACCAAACGAGCAAACGAGCCAAGTAAGGCATCAAAGAAAACGAAAAAACTAACAGAAGAAGGGCGAATAAAACGGCAAGGGTGAAGTGGGGGAGAGGAAAACGAGAGGCAAATGGCAAATAATGTAATGCGAGGGAGATGAGTTTGTGATGGGTACTTGGTATGTCTTGACTTGAGCGAAGACCTCCCCGGCAACGGCGCCAGAAATCCTTCTTGCTACCTCTTGAGAACTGCGTTGGTTTTCCCTTCAAGAGGAAAGGGTGATGCAACAAAGTAGCGTAAGTATTTCCCTCAGCTTTTGAGAACCAAGGTATCAATCCAGTAGGAGGCTCCTCAAAAGTCCCTTGTACCTACACAAACAAACAAGGACCTCGCAACCAACAATAAAAGGGTTGTCAATCCCTTCATGGTAACTTGCGAAAGTGAGATTTGATAGAGATAATAAGATAAGATAATTTTTTTGGTATTTTTATGATATAGATTGGAAAGTAAAGATTGCAAATAAAAGTAGATTGGAAACTTATGTGATAAAAGATAGACCCGGGGGCCATAGGTTTCACTAGTGATCCTCTCAAGATAGCATAAGTATTACGGTGGGTGAACAAATTACTGTCGAGCAATTGATAGAAAAGTTCATAGTTATGAGATTATCTAGGCATGATCATGTATATAGGCATCACGTCCGCAACAAGTAGATCGAAACCATTCTGCATCTACTACTATTACTCCACACATCGACCGACTCCTGCCTGCATCTAGAGTATTAAGTTCATAAGAATAGAGTAATGCATTAAGAAAGATGACATGATGTAGAGGGATAAACTCAAACAATATGATATAAACCCCATCTTTTTATCCTCGATGGAAACAATACAATACGTGCCTTGCTGCCCCTGCTGTCACTGGGAAAGGACACTGCAAGATTGAACCCAAAGCTAAGCACTTCTCCCATTGCAAGAAAGATCAATCTAGTAGGCCAAACCAGACTGATAATTCGAAGAGACTTGCAAAGATAACCAATCACACATAAAATGAATTCAGAGGAGATTCAAATATTTCTCATAGATCAACTTGATCATAAACCCACAATTCATCGGATCTCGACAAACACACCGCAAAAGGAGTTACATCAAATAGATCTCCAAGAAGATCGAGGAGAACTTTGTATTGAGATTCAAAGAGAGAGAAGAAGACATCTAGCTAATAACTATGGACCCGAAGGTCTATGGTAAACTACTCACAACTCATCGGAGAGGTCTTGGAGATGATGTAGAGGCCCTCCATGGTCGATTCCTCCTCCGGCGGAGCGCCGGCGAAGGCTCCAAGATGGGATCTCGCGGATACAAAAGGTTGCGGCGGTGGAAATAGTTTTTCGTGGTGCTCCCGGATGTTTTCAGGGTACGTGGATATATATATATATATAGGAGAAGGAGGTAGGTCAGGGGAGCCACGAGGGGCCCACGAGGGTGGGGGGCACGCCCACCCCCCTAGGGTGCGCCCTCCTGCCTCGTGGCCGCCTCGGCTGCTTCTTGACGTCCACCTCAAGTCTCCTGGATTGCATTTGTTCCAAAAAGATCGCTCCCGAAGGTTTCATTCCGTTTGGACTCCGTTTGATATTCCTTTTCTTTGAAACACTGAAATAGGCAAAAAAAACAGCAATTTGGGCTGGACCTCCGGTTAGTAGGTTAGTCCCAAAAATGATATAAAAGTGTAAAGTAAAGCGCATAAACATCCAAAATGGGTAATATAATAGCATGGAACAATAAAAAATTGACACGTTGGAGATGTATCAGCGAGGTGTGGCCAGAGGTGCAGATCACGACCTCGATGCGGCTAATTTCGGGCTTCCTCGTCCAATTCCTTGGGTACCAAGAGGGTCAGACCGTGGCGGGGATAGCTAGCATGACGGTGTGGCGAGACTCGGCTGTTGGCCACGAGCTCCATGCGAGGGCAGCGACGGTGCGCCGTGGGGCGACATTACAGGGAGCAAAGAGGAGGATAGAGAGTGTGGCCTCGCAGGGAGGGGGAGAGGGGTCGAGGGCAGAGCCATCGGCGTTGGGCGGCGGCTCCGACGGATGGTAGCACCCTGCCAACCCTCGTCAGTGAAGAGGCACGCGCCGTGCGCTCGAGCCGGCGGGATGCACATCGCATGCGACGTGTTTGGCGAAATGCCAATGAGGCAGAGGAGATGTTGATGAGATGTTTAACGTCTGTCTCTTCCGTCTGTTTCTTAACGTGCTGACAGTGGGACCCATTAGTCAGATTTAGAGTCAAACGCTGCTTACTGACCGATTAGTGTTTCCGGCAAACTGTCAGTACAATACCGGATGTTTTTTGGGAAAAAAATGAAACGTGGTGGTTTTTGGATTTAGGGTCCACAAATGTGGTGGGTTTTGCAATTTACTCCAACTCTGGGACGGCCAATACCATAAGAGAGAGAGAGAAGTAACAAGGTCAAGTTGACTTTTTTTTTGTGAAATAAGGTCAAGTTGACTTTTTTTTTTGTGAAATAAGGTCAAGTTGACTTCGATGTCAAAACACAGTGCCACGTGTGATAGACTCGAAGGAATCGGCCGCTCGATCTGCTGCGCCGCAAGACTACAATGTGATCTGGGTAGTAAGGCCTAGTTTGGCAACACCGTTTTTCAAAGACCATAGTATTCCAAAACTTCAGTATTTCAAATAGATGGGCAGCAAATACTTCAATTTCTGAAAAACATAGATTTTCTCAGTTTCGATAAAGCTGCCCAGGTGTTTGGCAAGTGGCAGTTTTTCTCTGTTTTCTTTGGTTTGCACAAATTGTTACATTGTTGCATGCATACTCAGCTACACTCATGGATCAGCTTGTGCTAATGGCCACTGTATGCACGCAGCCTTGCACGGGCATGTTCTCTCCTAGTAGATGCTAGGATCTGTAGTAGTAGTAGTAGAGTTATCTATTATAATCAATCAAAGACCGAGCTAGTTACAACATGGACAGAGAGAGCGCCCAGCCAGCGTTTCTCAGGTTTTTTTTAAAACAGGTCGGGACCTCTTTTTTATATACTACAAAAGACCACAGTTTTAGAGATACCACGGTTTGTTAAACTGCAGTATTTTTTTCATCCAAACGACTCAAAGTTTTAATACCAAGTTTTTTTCAGAAACCACAGTATTCTTTAAAAACTACAAAAATACTCTGGCTCCCAAACACACCCTAATATTTTGACACCGGCCGCTCCTTTTACTAACAGTAGTACGAGGAGGTGCAGCTTCAGTACAATGCATTGTCATGGCAGCAACTTCGTTTTTCAGCCATTGAGGTAGCACCTATCGACCACAAGTCTACGCACAAATAAAAACTTGCACTCACATATTGGACCGATTGACCAATTTCGTTTTTCAGATATTGCACACTTGCACTCACATCCATGATGGTTAATTGTGTGAACTTCTAAAACTGGTGCAAATAAAAACTGGTTACACTACTGGAGTCAACCTATTTGTCCAGTGCATGTAAAACAGACAGCCAAAACGAGGTGGCAAGGAAAACACTCGTCAAAGGCACGACACTTGTCATAGTCGTAGCTTGTCGAGTACCCCACCAAATACATCCGGCACAAAGTTTCTTTCTTTTTTTTGACAACTCATCAACACTATTTAATCATCACACCGGGGGATCTCGTCTGAAACAACACGCAAAATAAAGTCTGGTGGCATAAGTAGCCACTCGGAATTTAACTTATTTGACACAGCTTCCCTAGCTACTACTAAGTGAGCAGCTGAATTAGCCTCACGTCTAACCCACGACACCTTCCATCTCTCTCGTGAAGCTAGAAGCTGCTTCACTTCCTCGACGATCGGTCCCCGTGGCGATAAATCCTTTTCCTTGCTTTGGAGCTTGCATGCAATCTCTCAGCAGTCCGTTTCAATGTGTAATCTGGAAATGTCGCGCTCACCTGCCATCACAGCTGCATCTTTGCAGGCCAGCAGCTCTACTCTCGCTGGATTGTTGCACCTTGGAAAAAAGTGACCTGCAGCACAAAGTTTCTAGCACAAGGAAAACGGGCTGGACATGTGTGTCCCTGCCCGCCGTGGCTGACGGCAGGATGACTACGTGACCACCTATGCCAAATATTTTTGGTCGAGATTCACCAATGTTTTAAGCCATTAGCTATGTTCATCTTTCCCGGTGTTATTTCCATGGCACTCGGCAAACTTTTTTATTTGAATATTTTTGGGTACAAATTTTAGGTCCTTTTTGTGGACACATAGTTATTGTCTAGATATGATATTTCCTACACGGAACAAACAATTCTTGTAAAAAAAACCTTCTCCCTTTCCGGCCCTTTAAATTTCTCCATCATTTCGTCACTTTTTGCCGACCTCTCTTCTCGTCTATCTTTTCTACCCTCTCTTTCCCGCCCTTATTCTCCCACCACTTCCTCCCGCCCATTGTTCTCTCGTCGCTCCTCGATCTCCTTCCCTTTGTTGCATCGGTGTCAAAGGCAATCCTTATGTTGTTCAAATGACATGGTAACGTGAGGACTCTCTCGGTGATGACATCTTATTCATACGAGAGGGATATCCACAGACATCGTCCGCGGACAAATGGGAGACACCATTTTATGAATGCACTTAGAGATGTCATAATCTTCCTCATCCACCACCTTCTTCAGGATGTCTCGTTGCCTAGTCCTTGTTACATCAATGTCGTTTGACATCAATGGAGGGCGTGTAGATTTTTAGTCAGGGCCAAATCTTGGGCCTCATGGTTTCCTTCATATTGTCGAGGCAATCTTGAATGGCATAATTCTTTGGAGTGGACATCGACGTTAGTGTTTTCATCTTCTGCCTTCTTTGTTCATCGATGCATGACCAAAGATTGCATGGACAAACTCCACGGCCCACCCGATGCCATGTTTAGGCCTTGTACAATGCTAGATGCTCAGGGAGGTGCTTAGAAAAATAAATCAGGTTTTTTGAAGCATCGGTGCCTATTTCTACATGAGAGACGCCTAACTAAGTGTCTATCATGTACAAATAAGCACCGGTGCTTAAGGAAAGCCTGGTTTATTTCTCTAAGCACCTCCCCTAAGCACTTTGCATTGTATAGGGCCTAATAGAGGCAATATATTGACCAGCAAAGCGTGGTGCGAGTTGCGCAAGTTGACACACACAACACATAACATATCTTCCGTGAGGCATCCACAAACCAACAACACAACATAGAGGGGGAATCAATGTTGAGGGTAAATCAATGAAAAAAAACTAGAGCACACACGCTGGCATATACGACGACGTCGTCATTAACGAAGTCTGGGACGTGGCACACACACTAGGCTCACACTCCTCCCCGCCTCTC
>LT934120.1:24899031-24913824 GCA_900231445.1 Triticum turgidum subsp. durum
GGCGAGGCCCGACGAGCGGTGGCCGGCGCGGCGCCGTCGGGCACAGTAGGTTGCGCGGCCGGCGGGGCGCCGGTGCAGGGGGCCGAGGGGGCAGCGGCCCTGGGCGGAGGCGACCGAAAACGGGCGCTGGGGGCGGTGGCGCGCGAGCGCGGGTGAGGCTGTGGGGGAAAGGTGAGGCCGGCGGTGGAGGCGTCGGCTGCGGCGTACGGCAGCAGCAACAGCCCACGGCAGCGACGGCCAACAGCAGTAGCATGTACAGCAGCAACGAACAGCACTGCGGTAGCAAGGGACGAACTATGCATGCACGGGTGGCGTGCGAGCATGCGCGGGAGGAGAGCTCCGGCCACGGCGGACTGTGGAGCCGAAGCTCGCGTGTAATGGTGCTACGGCGACTACGACGATGAGGGGAAAGGGAAATGGGGTGGTGCTCACCGAGCAGGCGCAAGGAGGCCCGTCGAGTGGCTTAGGAGCAATAGAGGTGGTCGGCGTCGTCATGGTCCGTCGGCGACCCGAGGAGGAAGAAGATTTGACCCGACGCTGCAGCATGAGGAGCTCCAACGGGTGGCACCAATGGATGCAGAGGAAAATAGCGAAGCGGAGGACGCGGTCCTAGGCGGTGGGGGGGGGCATGGTGGCCGCGGCGGGACGAGATGGCCGGCGATGCGGGCGCACGACGAGGTGGATCTGGACGTGAGGGAGAGTGACGAGTGAGGGAGTCCTGGACTAGGGGGTGTCCGAACAGCCGGACTATCATCGTCCGCCGGACTCCAAGACTACGAAGATACAAGATTGAAGACTCCGCCCCGTGTCCGGATGGGACTTTCCTTGGCGTGGAAGGCAAGCTTGGCGATACGGATATGTAGATCTCCTACCATTGTAACCGACTCTATGTAACCCTAGCCTCCTCCGGTGTCTATATAAACCGGAGGGCTTTAGTCCGTAGGACAACATACATTACAACAATCATATCATAGGCTAGCTTTAGGGTTTAGCCTCCTTGATCTCGTGTTAGATCCACTCTTGTACTACCCATATCATCAATATTAATCAAGCAGGACGTAGGGTTTTACCTCCATCGAGAGGGCCCGAACCTGGGTAAAACATCGTGTCCCTCTTCTCCTGTTACCATCCGCCTAGACGCACAGTTCGGGACCCCCTACCCGAGATCCGCCGATTTTGACACCGACATTGGTGCTTTCATTGAGAGTTCCTCTGTGTCGTCACCGATAGGCCCGATGGCATCTTCAACCAACAACGCTGTCCAGGATGAGACTTTTTCCCCCGGACAGATCTTCGTGTTCGGCGGCTTCGCACTGCGGGCCAATTCGCTTGGCCATCTGGAGCAGATCGAAAGCTACGCACCTGGCCGTCAGGTCAGATTCGGAAGTCTAAACTTCACGGCCGATGTCCGCGGAGACTTGATCCTGGACGGACTCGAGCCATAGCCAAGCGCGCCGCACTGTGACGATGGGCATGATCTAGCTCTGCCGCCGAACAGTGCCTTGGTGGCCGCACATGAATCCGCTTCGGCCTTTAGTCCGGAGCCTATCACCCAGATCGAGGATCGGTGGATGGACACCACCTCGGGGGCTTCAACTTCCACGGCGATGGAGCCGAACGCTAATCTTGTCCCTCGCGAAAATCGTGATTCCGAGGTGCCGGACTCCTTGCCGGACTCCGAACCTCCCACGCCCCTACCAATCAATTCGGATTGGGCGCCGGTTATGGAATTCACCGCCGCGGACATCTTCCAACACTCGCCCTTTGGCGACATCCTAAATTCGCTAAAGCATCTCTCGCTATCGGGAGAGTCCTGGCCGGACTATGGCCAGGATGGTTGGAGTATGGACGACGAAGAAATTCAGAGCCCACCCACCACCCACTTTGTAGCCACTGTCGACGATCTAACCGACATGCTAGACTACGACTCCGATGACATCGCGCTATGGACGACGATGCCGGAGACGAACAGGAACCAGCGCCTACAGGGCACTGGAAGACCACCTCGTCATACGACATATACATGGTGGACACCCCAAAAGACGGGGACGGCGAAGAAGCTGCGGAGGCAGATTCTTTAAAGAAGCAGCCCAAACGCCGGCGTCAGCAGCGCCGCTCTAAATCCCGCCACAGCAAGAATGGAGATTCCGGCACAGGAGATAATAATACCCCAGAGAGTGCCGAAGACAATCCCCTCCAGCAAGACTCAGCGCAGGAGGATGCAGAAGCAAGCCCTCATGAGAGGGCGGCAGACGAAGAGGTTGAGGATCATAACTATATGCCTCCCTCCGAAGACGAAGCAAGCCTCAACGATGACGAATTCGTCGTACCTGAGGATCCCGTCGAACAAGAGCGTTTCAAGCGCAGGCTTATCGCCACAGCAAACAGCCTAAAGAAAAAGCAGCAAAAGCTTCAAGCTGATCAGGACCTGCTGGCCGATCGATGGACCGAGGTCCTCGCGGCCGAAGAGTATAAACTCGAACGCCCCTCCAAAAGCTACCCAAGACGCAAGCTGCTCCCCCGATTAGAGGAGGAAGCATACATACCTCTATCACCAGCGCACAATACGGCCGACCGACCACCCCGTGGTCGTGATAGAGAGGCATCCAGGCCCCCAGCCAAGACCGTACCCCGGCATCGCTCCAAAAGTACGAAGCCAAGAGGGAACACGCCGGACTTGCGAGATATATTGGAGGACAAAGCAAGGCAATCCAGATCCATCTACGGATCACGTGGGCGCCCCACGACCCATGACGAATACCGTCGCGCCGGATACAATAACTCCGGCCGGGCCGAACACAACAGACAATGTTCTCTTGAGCTGCGTCGTGATATTGCTCAATATAGAGGCGCCGCACACCCGCTATGCTTCACTGACGAAGTAGTGGATCATCAAATCGCTGAAGGGTTTAAACCCGTAAACATCGAATCCTACGATGGCACAACAGACCCCGCGGTTTGGATCAAAAATTATCTTCTCCACATACATATGGCCCGCGGCGACGATCTCCACGCCATCAAGTACCTCCCACTCAAGCTTAAAGGACCAGCTCGGCATTGGCTCAACAACTTGCCTGCAGAGTCAATTGGGTGTTGGGAAGACCTGGAAGCCGCATTCCTCGATAACTTCCAGGGCACGTATGTGCGACCACCAGACGCCGATGACCTAAGCCACATTATTCAGCAGCCAGACGATCGGCCAGACAATTTTGGACACGGTTCTTGACAAAGAAAAACCAAATCGTCGACTGTCTAGCCCGACACCTTCAAACATAACATCCGGGATGCAGAGGCCCTTGCAGCCTTCAAACATAACATCCGGGACGAATGGCTAGCCCGGCACCTGGGGCAGGAAAAGCCGAAATCCATGGCAGCCCTCACATCATTAATGACCCGCTTTTGCGCGGGAGAGGATAGCTGGCTAGCTCGCAGCAACAATCTCCGTAAAAATTCTGGCAGTCCGGATACTAAGGACAACAACGGCAGGTCACGTCGAAACAAAAACAAACGCCGCATTAACGGCGACGGTAAGGAGGATACGGCAGTCAACGCCGGATTCCGAGGCTCTAAACCCGGTCAACGGAAGAAGCCATTCAAAAGAACCACTCCGGGCCCGTCCAATTTGGACTGAATACTCGACCGCTCATGCCAGATACATGGCACCCCTGAAAAGCCAGCTAATCACACTAACAGAGATTGCTGGGTGTTCAAGTAGGCAGGTAAGTTAATTCCTGAAAACAATGACAAGGGGCTAAACAGCGACGACGAGGAAGAGACCCGACCGCCGAACGATAGAGGACAGAAGGGTTTTCCCCCACAAGTGCGGATGGTGAACATGATTTACGCAACCCATATACCCAAGAGGGAGAGGAAGCGCGCACTAAGGGGCGTCTATGCGATGGAGCTAGTCGCCCCGAAGTTCAATCCATGGTCCCCTTGTCCGATCACTTTCAATCGAAGAGACCATCCGACCAGCATACGCCATGGCGGATTCGCCGCATTGGTCTTAGACCCAATCGTCGATGGATTTCACCTCACGAGAGTCCTGATGGACGGCGGTAGTAGCCTGAACCTGCTTTATCAGGATACAGTGCGCAAAATGGGCATAGACCCCTCAAGGATTAAACCTACAAAGACAACCTTTAAAGGTGTCATACCAGGTGTGGAGGCCAACTGTACAGGCTCAGTCACACTGGAAGTGGTCTTCGGATCCCCGGACAATTTCCGGAGCGAGGAGTTAATCTTCGACATAGTCCCATTTCGCAGCGGCTATCACGCTCTGCTCGGACGAACCGCGTTTGCAAAATTCAACGCGGTGCCGCATTATGCATACCTCAAGCTCAAGATGTCAGGCCCTCGTGGAGTCATCACGGTTAACGGGAATACGGAACGCTCCCTCCGAACGGAGGAACATACAGCGGCTCTCGCGGCAGAAGTACAGAACAACCTTTTAAGGAAATTCTCGAGTCCGGCCGTTAAACGGTCGGATACAGCAAAACGCGCCCGAAGCAATACCAACCAAAACCACCTGGCGCGATCAGAGCACGCGTAGCAATGCGGCCCTAACCCCCGCCCTCGCACTATTGCAAGGACAACCCTCCGCGTACATCATTACGCTTTGGAGATACCATGGGCGCAGGGGAAGGGGCGCGATCACAATGGACCCAGAGTGCGGCTCGACCACACCAGGGGCTCGCAAGTGTGCCCCCCTTCTTTTCTTTTTTACTTTACTTCTTTGTGTACACAGGACTCCGTTAACCAGAGGCCCTGTCCGGCGGTGAACCTGCCGAACTCCTGATGCAACAGCCAGGGAAGAAAGAAGGCTGCAACGAACACTCAGGTGGTCTCAATTACGAGCATTAAATTCGATTATATACACCAAGTCTGCCGCTCACCCCTGGAGGGGGACATGTTTAACTAGTCCAAATCCCTTTCTTACCGCACTATTTGTATCAGTCCACACTCATAGCAGACTTTCTTTAATAAATAACGCAGCACTTTTCGACTGCAATTGCATTACTTTTTATATATATGTTCATTATGTGACATCTTGCACCCGTATATTTTGGTATGGCCGAATACACCAGGGGCTTATGTTCCCCGCATTATGGTGTGATAAGTCCGAACACTTTCACAAGTGCGGCACCCCGAACTTATAGCATTATATGAATCGGCTCCGAATCATGTCTTGGGTCAATAGTTGGGTTTCCCGGCTCCCACGTTTTGGTGCCTTACGTTCCATTCTGTCGGCTAAGGGGGCACTGGGAGAACCACTGCGATTGCGCCCCGGTTGAGCCGGGCGAGCGCCTCAGTGGAGAAAGCTAAAACTGACTGGCATGATAAGGCGAGAGACTGGTCGCTGTTCGAGAGGTTTTTTCGGGTCCTTAAAGACTCATGCCGCTTCGAGCGAAGTTCCGGACAATGTCCGACGAAGGCGTGGATAGCGCCCCGGATTCGGCCTTCCGAATACCAGGGGCTTCGCCGAAATTTAAAATTATAGAATTCTATGGCTAAGTGAGAGTGTTCAAGCATTATAAGTCCGGTTGCCTTGTTCGCTGTGTTGAGCGCCTCCCTAGATGGACCCAAAAATGGGAACAAGAGCGCTCAAGGTTATCCCGAACACCCCAGCACTCGTGGCTTGGGGGCTGAAGCCAACGACTTGCCATCTCTCAGATTTTATAAACAGCCGCACAGAAGGTAATATTTTAAATTAAACAAGCGTTGCTTAATGCGCACATGAACAAAGTTTCAGCGCACAGATACATAATGAGTTTACTCAAAGATTACATTTCTGGGGCACTCATCCGCAATATCGCGGGCTCCCTTCAGAGCAGTTTTATAATACATTTCGGGCGTACGATACTCCTTGCCCGGCGGCGGTGGGTCCGTGAGAAGCTTCTCCACATCCAACCTGCCCCAATGCACCTTTGTGCGGGCGAGGGCCCGGCGAGCACCTTCAATACAGGCGGAGCGCTTGATGACCTCCACCCAGGGGCACGCATCCACCAGCCGCCGCACGTGGCCGAAGTAGCTCCCAGGCATGGCCTGTTCAGGCCACAGCCGGACTATAAGGCCCTTCATGGCCTCCTCAGCTACCTTGTGGAGTTCGACCAGCTGCTTCAGCTGGTCGCTTGGGGGCACCGGATGGCCGGCCTCAGCGTACTGAGACCAGAAGACCTTCTCCGTCGAGCTCCCCTCCTCGCCATGATAGAATGCGGCGGCATCGGACGCACTACGCAGCAGATCTACAAACGCCCCTGGAGAGCTCCGTATGCGGGTAAGTGTCAGGTAGTTTACATTAACATGCCTACTTTGCATGAAAAATGCCTTACCCGCCGCTATCTTCTTTACATCTTCAACCTCCTCAAGGGCCTTATGGGCCTCGGCCTTGGCGGCCTTGGCACTTTCGAGAGCCGAGGCAAGCTCGGACTCTCAAGTCTTGAAGTCACGCTCCAAACTCTCATGCTTCTCCATGAGAGCTTGGAGCTCTTGCCGCACTTCCGCCACCTGCGCCTCCTTCTTTTCTCGCTCTGCCCGCTCCGCGGCCGCACTGCGTTCGGCCGCGGACACAGCCTCCTTCAGGGCTGCCACCTCATTCGTGGCCCCTACAATACCCATATTATCCTTGTCAATTTTATTGCAACCAAAATCCTTTTCTGTAAGGTAACTATTCAAAGTGGTGTGACTCACCTTCTTTGTCCTCGAGCTGCTTCTTGGCATGGCCGAGCTCTTGCTCGGACCGCTCGAGATCCTGCTTCAACACATCGACCTCTGCCGTTAGTGCGGCAGAGGTCAGCAGCGCAGCCTGCAAACCCATATTGAGATTTTTTAAGCAACCCTGCGTATATCTTGTTAGATCCTCAGTCCGGCTTTTCTTCCCGAACACCGAACTGAGCATCAGGGGCTACTGTCTATGCGGTATTACATTACATAATTTTAACTCCTTACCCCAAAGCCTGTTAGAAGGCTGCTGCATGCTTCGGTCAGCCCGTTCTTGGCGAGCTGAACCTTCTGAATCACCGCACTCATGATAGTGCGGTGTTCTTCCTCGATGGAAGCGCCTTTAAGTACCTCCAACAAGTTATCCGGCACCTCCGGTTGGACGGAGGCCGCCGGTGTCACGGTCTTGCCCTTCTTTTGAAGGGGCCGCTTGCCGGACTCTGGAACCACTGCGGGTTCCAATGTAGAGTCCGGCGCAAAGTCCGGGAGGCTGCCTGACGGCGCCTCCGGAGCCTCCTCCTGATGGGTCCCTCTCTGGGATCCCACCTCGGCGTCCTCGTCGGCGCGTGGGGTAGAGGCAGTCGGAAGTGAATCCACATCCGACGGGGCCAACGACCCGCTCGATGAAGCGGGGAGATCATCATCGGCCGGACTACGGATAGAATGCGGCATTAAGGACACTACGCGACACGAAAGAAATTGCATATCAAGGATCCGGATACTTACGATCTTGCCGGACACCTGGCCCTTGAAGGCCACTCCTCTTCGCCAACGATGGTGTTGGCGAAACTGTCTGGGGGAATAGTTCTCCCCCTCTTGGACCCTTCGGCCTCCCCTATTGGGGAAGCCTTCCTCTTCTTCTCTCCCTCCTCCGGGAGAGAGTCCTCTTCCTCCTCGTCGTCTTCGGGGGAGGAGTCCGCCTCGTCGTCGGACGCCTGATTACGGGAACTCTTTCGAGTCCCCGCGGCCACCTTCTTGGCCTTCTTCTCCGGCACCACGTGCGGTGCCGGAACCAGCAGCCCTGCTAAGCGGGCGTTCACTGGGTCTTCTGGCATGGGAGCCGGGCTGATGAGTTGCTTGGCCTTCTCCATCCATTCCTGTCAAAGGAAAAGAAAGAATGAAACCCTTCTAGAATCAACTTTATTACCACAAGTGTCCCGTAAAGGGGTTGAATCACTTACCTCGTCAGCCGGATGCTGCGAGCAAAATCCGCGATCTTCTGTCGTGGATGCGGGGGCTTCGGCGCCCTTAAACAGCACCCTCCAGGCGCCTTCGTATGTTGTATCGAAGAGCCCGCTTAGCGCCTGGTGCTGTTCCGGATTGAACTCCCACAGATTGAATGCCCGTTCTTGGCATGGGAGGATCCGGCGGATGAGCATGACTTGGACCACGTCGATGAGCCTGAGCTTACTGCTCACCAGCTTCTGGATGCAGGCTCGGAGTCCCGTCAGCTCCTTCGGATTACCCCACAGCAAGCCCTTCTCTTTCCAGGAGGTGAGGTGCATGGGGACGCCAGATCTAAACTCGGGCGCTGCCGCCCATGTGGGCTTGCGCGGCTCGGTGATGTAGAACCACCCCGATTGCCACCCCTTGACGGAGTCCACGAAGGCCCCTTCGAGCCAAAGGACGTTGGGCAGCTTACCCAACATGGTGCCTCCGCACTCCGCTTGCGTACCCTTCACAACCTTCGGCTTGACGTTGAAGGTCTTGAGCCACAGGCCAAAGTGGGGCCGGATGCAGAGGAAGGCCTCGCACACGATGATAAACGACGAGATGTTGAGGATGAAGTTCGGCGCTAGATCGTGGAAATCCAGGCCGTAGTAAAACATGAGCTCCCGGACGAATGGATGGAGTGGAAAGCCCAGTCCGCGGAGGAAGTGGGGAAGGAAGACGACCCTCTCATGGGGCGCAGGGGTAGGGATGAGCTGCCCCTCGTCGGGCAGCCGATGCGCAATATCGCCGGAGAGGTATCCGGCGCTGCGCAGCTTGGTGATGTGCTCCTCCTTAACGGAGGAGGCCAACCATTTGCCTCCCACTCCGGACATATTCGGAGAAGGTCGAGGCGAGACACGCGAGCTTGAGCGTTGGAGCTTGAGTGCGCAGGAGATGGATAAGCAAAGGAGGAAGAAGGCGTAGGTGAGAAGGTAAATCCTTATCCCTTATATATAGGCGGACGAAAACTGTGCGTCCCCCACCGGCCTGGTAAAACTCGCATATCTCCCAAGCGCCACCATCAATGGCACGGTTGGGTTACCCACGTCCGTATTGATGAGAATCCCGGAATAAGGGGAACACGATCTCTGCTTCGATAAGACGTGCCAAGGAAACCGCTTCACTAAATGTGCTGAGGTGGTATAGTAAAAAGATTCAAACAAAGGCTTGGTAGCGGTGTGATGTCACGCCGCATAATACGTCAGCAGATTGGACTGGTGTACATTTTATTCTCTCTACGGTGGAATGTGGAATTTATTTTGCAGAGCCGGACACTATCCTGGTGTTGATGATCTCCTCTGGATTATTCAAGGGAGGAACCCGCCTTGCAATGCCGAACATTATGTGCGCCGGACTTATCGTCATTGAAGCCTGGTTTAGGGGCTACTGAGGGAGTCCTGGACTAGGGGGTGTCCGGACAGCCGGACTATCATCGTCCGCCGGACTCCAAGACTACGAAGATACAAGATTGAAGACTCCGTCCCATGTCCGGATGGGACTTTCCTTGGCGTGGAAGGCAAGCTTGGCGATACGGATATGTAGATCTCCTACCATTGTAACTGACTCTGTGTAACCCTAGCCTCCTCCGGTGTCTATATAAACCGGAGGGCTTTAGTCCGTAGGACAACATACATTACAACAATCATACCATAGGCTAGCTTTAGGGTTTAGCCTCCTTGATCTCGTGGTAGATCCACTCTTGTACTACCCATATCATCAATATTAATCAAGCAGGACGTAGGGTTTTACCTCCATCGAGAGGGCCCGAACCTGGGTAAAACATCATGTCCCTCGTCTCCTGTTACCATCCGCCTAGACGCATAGTTCGGGACCCCCTACCCGAGATCCGCCGTTTTGACACCGACAACGAGGAAGAGAGGGGGCGTGGGAAAAATATCTGTGAAGGGGGGGAGTGGAGCTGACGAGGCCGAGAGGAGGAGGGCGCCTGCCTTCCCCTCGTCGGCGTTGATGAGGTGGTTCGGCGGGGCATCGCTCCTATTGCGACCGCGCCAGGGGAACAGGGGGACTAAGCGACCGATGGGGGGCTAGGTGGGCCAGCTGGCCAAGGTGGGCCGAGGCCCAGGGGGAGGGGAGGCCTTTTCTATTTTTATTTTTATTTTGCTTTTCTATTTTCTAATTAGTTCTCTTTTATTTTTAGCTTTACAAAATTCATTACTAGCCCCTAAATCAACACTAGTAACCTATGCCACTGCCACAGATAGTTGAAGGTTAAAAATAAAATAGTTTATTATTTTTACATTTTAAAAAGCAATTAAATAATTAACTAGGCCGCCGTGTTGACTAGTTTAAGGCATTTCAACACTTTGCAAAAAAGTTGGTTCGCCACCACAATTAGTTATGGAATACTTGCCAAAAGATGAACATTTTATTTTGCAGGTTTGAGAAATTTGAATTTGGACTTTAATTTGAATTATGCTTCGGATCAAATGAGGATTAGCAATAGTAAGAGTGATCGTCTGGCATCATTAGCAGGAGATTACTGTAGCTTAATTATCCGGGCGTCACAGCAGGACACCCTAGCAAACTGCAACCACGTTGTTCAATACCTTATGTCTGTTTAGGAAAGGAGGCATCTGTCATGGTTGGAAGCCTATCTCAGAAAACATGCCAACTTGAAAGCACAACAAATCATTCTGTGGCAAACTAGCTTTTGGAGGAGAAGAGCCAAGATAAGAGGCTGCACTCTGGGAGATGAAAATACTAAATTCTTCCACGCAGCCGCCAACTGTCAGCACAGAAAAAACAAAAATAAACTGTTGGTTCAAGAGGGCACAGATTTCTTTAGAGACCAGGACAAGCTACAAATTGCCACCTAGTTCTTCACGGATATATTCGACACAAAATCGGTCTCAGTGCCAACTATAGACCCCATCAACTTATACGACCAGACTGATCTAAGCGCACTGGAGGTGCCTTTCACCTGGGGAGAGATCGCGACTGCTATTCAGAAAGCTCCGAGTAATAAGAGCCCGGGACCTGATGGCTTCACCAATGAATTCTACAAGAGCTTCATTGGACTACTAAAGGAGGACTTGATGAGGTTCTTCCAGGAATTCTATGAACATGGCAGTGATTTGAGCAGCATCAACACTGCCCATATTGTGTTGATCTCGAAGAAAGAGAACCCAACGGATATAAAGGATTTCAGACCGATCGCTTTGGTCCACAACATACCCAAGCTTGCAACCAAGGTCCTAGCAGTCCGGTTACAACATCTCATTCCGAGCCTCATACACCCTTTGCAATCTGGTTTTCTGCCTGGAAGATGCATAGCTAAAAATTTTGCACTGGCAGCTGAACTGGTACAACACGCAAAAAAGAGAAGAAAACCAATGATAGTGCTCAAACTAGATTCCAGGAAAGCATTTGACAGTGTCAGCTGGGCGGCTCTAAAGCTCACCCTTGCAGCCAGGGGCTTTGGAAGCAGATGGATCAGATGGATGCATGATATCCTATCAAATTGCTCATCCAGGATAATAATCAATGGAACTCTTGGGGAGAAGATTTCATCAAAAAGTGGTTTAAGGCCGGGGGATGCCTTATCTCCCTACCTCTTCATTCTGACTGCTGATATCTTGCAACAACTCTGCGAAAGAGAGCACCAAGCGGGGAACCTCAAACACCCATGATACGTCTCCAACGTATCTATAATTTTTGATTGTTCCATGCTATTATATTACCTGTTTAGGATGTTCATGGGCTTTACTTTACACTTTTATATGTTTTTTGGGACTAACCTATTAACCGGAGGCCCAGTCCATATTGTTGTTTTCTTGCCTATTTTAGTGTTTTGAAGAAAAGGAATATCAAACGGAGTCCAAACGGAATGAAACCTTCGTGAGAGTTATTTTTGGAACGGAAGCAATCCACGAGACTTGGAGTGCACGTAAGGGAAGCAATGAGGAAGCCACGAGGCAGGAGGCGCGCCCTACCCCCTGGGCGCCCCCCACCCTCATGGGTCCCTCGTGGCTCCCCTGACTGATTTCTTTCGCCTATATATGTCCATATACCTTAAAAACATCGGGGAACACAATAGATCGGGAGTTCCGCCGCCGGAAGCCTCTGTAGCCACCAAAATCCAATTGGGACCCTGTTCCGGCATCCTGCCGGTGAGGGGATCCCTCATCGGTGGCCATCTTCATCATCTCGGCGCTCTTCATGACGAGGAGGGAGTAGTTCACCCTCGGGGATGAGGGCATGTACCAGTAGCTATGTGTTTGATCTCTCTCTCTCATGTTGTTGAGATGGTACGATCTTGATGTATCGCGAGCTTTGCTATTATAGTTGGATCTTATGATGTTGCTCCCCCTCTACTCTCTTGTGATGAATTGCGTTTTTCCCTTTGAAGTTATCTTGTCAGATTGAGTCTTTAAGGATTTGAGAACACTTGATGTATGTCTTGTTGTGCTTATCTGTGGTGACAATGGGATATTCACGTGATCAATTTTACTTGATGTATGTTTTGGTGATCAACTTGCGGGTTCAATGAACTTATGCATAGGGGTTGGCACATGTTTTCGTCTTTACTCTCCGGTAGAAACTTTGGGGCACTCTTTGAAGTACTTTGTGTTGGTTGAATAGATGAATCTGAGATTGTGTGATGCATATCGTATAATCATACCCACAGATACTTGAGGTGACATTGGAGTATCTAGGTGACATTAGGGTTTTGGTTGATTTGTGTCTTTAAGGTGTTATTCTAGTACGAACTCTAGGATAGATCCAATGGAAATAATAGCTTCATGTTATTTTTTACTACAGACTCTTGAATAGATTGATCAGAAAGAATAACTTTGAGGTGGTTTCGTACCCTACAATAATCTCTTCGTTTGTTCTCTGCTATTAGTGACTTTGGAGTGACTCTTTGTTGCATGTTGAGGGATAGTTATATGATCCAGTTATGTTATTATTGTTGAGAGAACTTGCACGAGTGAAAATATGAACCTTAGGCCTTGTTTCCTAGCATTGCAATACCATTTACGCTCACTTTTATGATTACTTACCTTGCTGTTCTTATAATTTCAGATTACAAAAACCTATATCTACCATCCATATTGCACTTGTATCACCATCCCTTCGCCGAACTAGTGCACCTATACAATTTACCATTGTATTGGGTGTGTTGGGGACACAAGAGACTCTTTGTTATTTGGTTGCAGGGTTGCTTGAGAGAGACCATCTTCATCCTACGCCTCCCACGGATTGATAAACATTAGGTCATCCACTTGAGGGAAATTTGCTACTGTCCTACAAACCTCTGCACTTGGAGGTCCAACAACGTCTATAGGGAGAAGGTTGCGTAGTAGACATCAAGCTCTTTTCTGGCGCCGTTGCCTGGGAGGTGAGTGCTTGAAAGGTATATCTTTAGATCTTGCAATCGAATCTTTTAGTTTCTTGTTTTATCACTAGTTTAGTCTATAAAATAAAGCTACAAAAAATGGAATTGAGTTTGCCTCATACGCTTCATCTCTTTAATATCTTTCGTGAGAATGATGGAAAGGAAAATTGTGCTCAAGTGCTAGAAGAAGAAGTCTATAAAATGTTTGGCAGTAAATCTTTGTATGATGAGCATGATTGCAATGTTGTGAGTATGAATTCTATGAATATCCATGATGCTAATGATATGCAGCTTGGGGATGCTATGTTTGATGAAGATGATATTTTTTGTCCCCCAAGTTTTGATGAGCAAATTTATTATGATGAAAGCATGCCTCCTATTTATGATGATTATTGTGATAACACGTATGCTATAAACAATAAAGACAATCATGAAACTTGTCATCTTGATTTTAATTTTCAATTGGATTATGCTTCACATGATAGTTATTTTGTTGAGTTTGCTCCCACTACTATTGATGAGAATAAATTTTCTTATGTGGAGAGTAGAAAAATTTCTATGCAAGTAAATCATGAAAAGAATGCTTTATGTGCTGGTTATATTGTTGAATTCATTCATGATGCTACTGAAAATTATTATGAGGGAGGAATATATGCTTGTAGGAATTGCAATAATATCACGTTTCCTCTCTATGTGCTTAAAGTTTTAAAGTTATGCTTGTTTTGCCTTCCTATGTGTAACGCCCCAGATTCGATGCGCCAGGTGTCTGCCAGTTATTCGCCGTTGTTGCCATGTCATTTGCTTGCGTGTTGCACTTGGCCATGTCATCATCTGCATTTCATATCATGTCATCATGTGCATTTCATTTGGCATACGTGTTCATCTCATGCTTCCGAGCATTTTCCCCGTTGTCCGTTTTGCAATCCGGCGCTCCTATGTCCTCCGGCGTCCCCCTTTTTTACTTTCGTTGTGAGCGGGTGTTAAACTTTCTCGGAATGGCCCGAGGTTTGCCAAGCGGCCTTGGTATAGCACCGGTAGACCGCCTGTCAAGTTTCGTGCCATTTGGAGCTCGTTTGATACTCCAACGGTTAACCGGGTAACCGCAAAGCCCTCTTTTGTTTGCAGCCCAACACCCTTCCAAAGTGGCCCAAAACCCATCTAACTCCCCTCCATGCTCTCGGTCGTTCGATCACGATCGCGTGGCCGAAAACCGCACCTCATTTGGACACTCCTAGCTCCCTCTACCTATATATAGGTGCCTCCCCCC
Source organism: Triticum turgidum subsp. durum (assembly GCA_900231445.1). Lineage (NCBI taxonomy): Eukaryota > Viridiplantae > Streptophyta > Magnoliopsida > Poales > Poaceae > Triticum > Triticum turgidum. The sequence goes on from LT934120.1 coordinate 24,913,590, forward strand.
TCCATTCCCGCAGGCCAAACCCTAGCCCCGCTCCCCTCGTGCGCCGGACATGTCCACTCCGGCCGGACATGTCCATCTTCCACCTCACCCCGGCCAATCCGGCCTCGCCACGTCAGCGCCGCCGCCTCCCTCCACCTATCAGCCGTCGCCACGTCACCCTTGCCCGCGCCCTCTCTCTCCTCCGCCGCCCGCGGCCCGCCGGGGCCCGAGGCCGGCCCGCCCCGGGCCAGATCTG
>LT934120.1:24920992-24965651 GCA_900231445.1 Triticum turgidum subsp. durum
GCCGCCCGCGCGCGTGCGCCCCCGACGCCGACCCCACGCCGCCGTCGTGCCGCTTCTGCCGGCCGGAGCTCGCAGCTCCTCCGCCGGTCCCGTCGTCCTCTGCGCCGCCCCGTCGCCTCCTCCGCCTCCCCTCGCCGGGATCCGGCCGGATCCGGTGAGATCCGGCCCGGACCCGCCAGTCTCCGGCCAGCCCCCTCCTCTCCTGCGAGATTCCGGCGAAGTCCTCGCCGCGGTTGACTTTTACCCGAGGTTGAAATTTGTCTGTCCCAGATTTTTCACATTTTCATGCCATATTCATCATGCTGTATCTCTGCATCCGTAGCTCCGTTTCGTGCGTATAATATGTCAAATTGTTCATCTTGACGAGTGCTTCATTTCATTCCATTGCATCATTTTCATTTGAGCTCATCTTGATGCCTGAAATGTTGTTGGAAGAGTGCATGTTTATGTTAATCTGCTGAAACTGTTATAACTTGCTCATTTATCATTTTTGCCATGTTTGATGTGTGCATCCTATGAGGTTGATGTCTACATGTATGTTGATCTATGCCATGCCATCTTTCCATAGGTATTAACCATGTATTTTTGTGAGTTGTGTGCTGAGTGCATCGAGCTTGCTAAGTAGGTTAGTTGCTGTTGCTGTTTTCCTGACAGATTCTGTTATATTTTGTTGCTATGTCAACATGCTTCTACTAATCATTCTATGCATAATCTGGAGATGCTCTATAAACATGTTTTGATCTACATGTCATGCTCTATCCATTCATGCCCTTGGTTGCAACTATAGCCTGCTGGAACATGTTGTTATATTGCTCTAAAGTTTGCTAAATGATGTTGCTGTCAGCCTGTTAACATTAAGTTCCATGTTTCCATGATTGTTTCCTAGTGATCCATGCACCCTATGAACTTTCTCTTGCCATGATTAGCTTCATAAACATGTCTTCTTACTGTTGGTTGCCTTGCCATTCCATGTATTGCTCTGTAGTGAGTGGTTCAAGCTCACGAACATGCCTACTTATTGTTGTTCCTGCCATGTATGAATCTGTAATATAACTTGCCATGTTTACATGGGTGCCATCATATTTTCTACGCCATTTTGGCTCATGGTCAGTAAGGGAATTTTGATCTATGCTATTAGTAGATTAATGCCATGCCTTTGTTTGCCATGATAAGTTCCTGTAACATGTTGTTTGATAGCTCTAAACATTGCAACCTGATGTTATTTTTGCCAAGTCTGAAACTGTTATTATTTGCAATCTTACCATGTGTTTTTGAGCATGTTCTAGTAGTTTCTGGAGATAGCTCAGTGTTCATGTTTTGTTGTCCTTTACTTGTAATTCATGCCCATGCCTTTTGTTATTATGTTGGGGTGATGTAGCTTGTTGTTTTGATGCTTGTAAGATGCCTAGTTGCTGTTATGGACAGATTGTTGCTATGACTTGTATAGAGTGTATGTGTTGCACCGTTGCTCCGTTTTGAGTGTGATCTATATGAAACTTGCTTAGAATTGCATGTAGCTTCATATTATCATGTTGCATCCTTGTTTTGAGGTGTTTGCTTGATGTTTGTATGCATTTTGCATCAATGCCATGTTTAACTTGTTTTGCTCATATCTTCTAGGCCATAGCTCCAAATCTAATGAACTTTATATGTAACTTGACTAGAATCTCGTGTAGATCATCTTGGTGCACCTTAACTTGCTGTTTAACAACTTGAACATAAGGTTTATTCAGTTCTGGACCAATTTCGAAATATGCATATGAGGTCTTACCGGAGTTGTTATGTGTTGTTCTCGGCCTCATTTAAACTTGCCTTGATGTGTTGTTCTTGTTTGCATCATCTCTTGCCATGAGTAGCTTCATGTAGCTTTGCCATGCATCCTGCTTGTTGTGCATCATGCCTTGTTCATGTGTGGTGTGTTTACCATGTTGTGTGCTTCTTCTCAATAGTTCCTGTTTCGTTGCGATCGTGAGGATGCATTCGTCTACGTGTGGTTCGTCTTCGTGGCTTCATCTTCTTCATGGACTCGTTCTTCTTCCTTGAGGGATTTCAGGCAAGATGACCGCTACCCTGGATCTCACTACTATCATTGCTATGCTAGTTGCTTCGTTCTATCGCTATGCTGCGTTACCTATCTTTTGCTCTTCAAGCCTCCCAAATTGCCATGAAACTCTAACCTTTGACACCAATCCTAGCAAACCATTGATTGGCTATGTTACCGCTTTGCTCAGCCCTCTTATAGCGTTGCTAGTTGCAGGTGAAGTTGAAGATTTCTCCATGATGGACAGGGTTTTGTTGGGATATCACAATATCTCTTATATTATTAATGCATCTATATATTTGGTAAAGGGTGGAAGGCTCGGCCTTATGCCTGGTGTTTTGTTCCACTCTTGCCGCCCTAGTTTCCGTCATACCGGTGTTATGTTCCCGGATTTTGCGTTCCTAATGCGGTCGGGTGATTTATGGGACCCCCCTGACAGTTCGCTTTGAATAAAACTTGTCCAGCAAGGCCCAACCTTGGTTTTACCATTTGCCTCACCACCACCTACCTTTCCCTTGGGAGTAATTAACCCAAGGGTCATCTTTATTTTAGCCCCCCCGGGCCAGTGCTTGTCTAAGTGTTGGTCCGAAACGAGCAACCTGCGGGGCCACCACGGGGCAACTCGAAGGCTCGTTTTACTCGTAGCTTGACTTATCCGGTGTTGCCCTGAGAACGAGATATGTGCAACTCCTATCGGGATTGTCGGCGCATCGGGCGGCTTTGCTGGTCTTGTTTTACCATTCCCGAAATGTCTTGTAAACCAGGATTCCGAGACTGATCGGGTCTTCCTGGGAGAAGGTCTATTCCTTCGTTGATCGCGAGAGCTTGTCATGGGCTAAGTTGGGACACCCCTGCAGGGTATAAACTTTCGAGAGCCGTGCCCGCGGTTATGTGGCAGATGGGAATTTGTTAATGTCCGATTGTAGATAACTTGACACCTGATCCGAATTAAAATGCATCAACCGCGTGTGTAGCCGTGATGGTCTCTTCTCGGCGGAGTCCGGGAAGTGAACACGGTTTCTGGGTTATGTTTGACGTAAGTAGGAGTTCAGGATCACCTCTTGATCATTGCTAGCTTCACGACCGTTCCTTTGTTTCTCTTCTCGCTCTCATTTGCGTATGTTAGCCACCATATCATGCTTAGTCGCTGCTGCAACCTCACCACTTTACCCCTTCCTTTCCCATTAAGCTTTGCTAGTCTTGATACCCATGGTAATGGGATTGCTGAGTCCTCGTGGCTCACAGATTACTACAACAACAGTTGCAGGTACAGGTTATGCGATGATCATGACGCGAGAGCGATGTTTGCTTGTTTTGGAGTTTCTTCTTCTGCTTCTTCTTCGATCAGGGGATAGGTTCCAGGTTGGCAGCCTGGGCTAGCAGGGTGGATATTGTTTGAGTTTCTGTTTATGATTCATCCGTAGTCGGATGTTGTTCTTGTAAGTTGTATTGTTGTATTCATGTGACATTGTATGTTTTGTATGTATCCCCATCTATTATGTAATGTTGATGTAATGATATCCACCTTGCAAAAGCGTCTTCAAGATGCGCTTCTATCCCAGGTGCTACTGCGAGCATTAGTAAGGTACACATCAATAACATGTATATCACATATACCTTTGTTCACTTTGCCATCCTTCTTATCCGCCAAATACTTGGGGCAGTTCCGCTTCCAGTGTCCAGTCTGCTTGCAGTAGAAGCGCTCAGTTTCAGGCTTAGGTCCAGACTTGGGTTTCTTCTCTTGAGCAGCAACTTGCTTGCCATTCTTTTTGAAGTTCCACTTCTTCTTCCCTTTGCCCTTTTTCTTGAAACTGGTGGTCTTGTTAACCATCAACACTTGATGCTCCTTCTTGATTTCTACCTCCGCAGCTTTTAGCATTGCGAAGAGCTCGGGAATAGTCTTGTTCATCCCTTGCATATTATAGTTCATCATGAAGCTCTTGTAGCTTGGTGGCAGTGATTGAAAAATTCTGTCAATGACACTATCATCAGGAAGATTAACTCCCAGTTGAATCAAGTGATTATTATACCCAGACATTTTGAGTATGTGTTCACTGACAGAACTATTCTCCTCCATCTTGCAGCTATAGAACTTATTGGAGACTTCATATCTCTCAATCCGGGCATTTGCTTGAAATATTAACTTCAACTCCTGGAACATCTCATATGCTCCATGACGTTCAAAACGTCGTTGAAGACCCGGTTCTAAGCCGTAAAGCATGGCACACTTAACTATTGAGTAGTCATCAGCTTTGCTCTGCCAGACGTTCTTAACGTCGTTAGTTGCATCAGCAGCAGGCCTGGCACCCAGCGGTGCTTCCAGGACGTAACTTTTCTGTGCAGCAATGAGGATAATCCTCAGGTTACAGACCCAGTCCGTGTAATTGCTACCATCATCTTTCAACTTTGCTTTCTCAAGGAACGCATTAAAATTCAACGGAACAACAGCACGAGCCATCTATCTACAAACAAACATAGACAAGCAAAATACTATCAGGTACTAAGTTCATGATAAATTTAAGTTCAATTAATCATATTACTTAAGAACTCCCATTTAGACAGACATCTCTCTAGTCATCTAAGTGATCACGTGATCCAAATCAACTAAACCATGTCCGATCATCACGTGAGATGGAGTAGTTTCAATGGTGAACATCACTATGTTGATCATATCTACTATATGATTCACGCTCAACCTTTCGATTTCCGTGTTCCGAGGCCATATCTGTATATGCTAGGCTCGTCAAGTATGACCTGAGTATTCCGCGTGTGCAACTGTTTTGCACCCGTTGTATTTGAACGTAGAGCCTATCACACCCGATCATCATGTGGTGTCTCAGCACGAAGAACTTTCGCAACGGTGCATACTTAGGGAGAACACTTCTTGATTATTTAGTGAGAGATCATCTTAAAATGCTACCATTAATCAAAGCAAGATAAGATGCATAAAGGATAAACATCACATGCAATCAATATAAGTGATATGATATGGCCATCATCATCTTGTGCTTGTGATCTCCATCTTCGAAGCACCGTCGTGATCACCATCGTCACCGGCGTGACACCTTCATCTCCATCGTAGCATCGTTTGTCGTTACACCATCTATTGCTTCTACGACTATCGCTACCGCTTAGTGATAAAGTAAAGCAAGTACAGGGCGTTTGCATTTCATACAATAAAGCGACAACCATATGGCTCCTGCTAGTTGCCGATAACTTTGGTTACAAAACATGATCATCTCATACAATAAAATATAGCATCACGTCTTGACCATATCACATCACAACATGCCCTGCAAAAACAAGTTAGACGTCCTCTACTTTGTTGTTGCCAATTTTACGTGGCTGCTACGGGCTTTAGCAAGAGTCGTTCTTACCTACGCATCAAAACCACAACGATAGTTCGTCAAGTTGGTGTTGTTTTAACCTTCGCAAGGACCAGGCGTAGCCACACTCGATTCAGCTAAAGTGAGAGAGACAGACACCCGCCAGCCACCTTTAAGCATGAGTGCTCGTAATGGTGAAACCAGTCTCGCGTAAGCGTACGCGTAATGTCGGTTCGGGCCGCTTCATATCACAATACCACCGAACCAAAGTATGACATGCTGGTAAGCAGTATGACTTGTATCGCCCACAACTCACTTGTGTTTTACTCGTGCATATAACATCAACGCATAAAACCTAGGCTCGGATGCCACTTTTGGGGAACGTAGTAATTTCAAAAAATTTCCTACGCACACGCAAGATCATGGTGATGGCATAGCAACGAGAGGGGAGAGTATTCGTCCACGTACCCTCGTAGACCGTAAGCGGAAGCGTTAGCACAACGCGGTTGACGTATTCGTACGTCTTCACGATCCGACCGAGCCAAGCACCGAACGTACGGCACCTCCGAGTTCAGCACACGTTCAGCTCGATGACGATCTCCGGGCTCCGATCCAGCAAAGCTCCGGAGATGAGTTCTGTCAGCACGACGGTGTGGTGACGGTGATGATGTTCTACCGGCGCAGGGCTTCGCCTAAACTCCGCGACGATACGACCGAGGTGGAATATGGTGGAGGGGGGCACCGCACACGGCTAAGGAACGATCCGTAGATCAACTTGTGTGTCTATGGGGTGCCCCCCGCCCCCGTATATAAAGGAGCCAGGGGGGAGGAGGCGGCCGGCCAAGGAGGGCGCGCCAAGGGGGGAGTCCTACTCCCACCGGGAGTAGGACTCCCTTCTTTCCTAGTTGGAATAGGAGAAGGGGGAAAGAGGAGGAAGAGGGGAAGGAAAGGGGGGGCGCCGCCCCCTTCCCTTGTCCTATTCGGACTCAGAAGGGGAGGGGCGCGCGGCCCCCTCCTGCCTCCTTCCCTCTTCTCCCTCGAGGCCCATGTAGGCCCAATAACCCCCCGAGGGGTTCCGGTAACCTCCCGGTACTCCGGTAAAATGCTGATTTCACCCGGAACGATTCCGATGTCCAAATATAGGCTTCCAATATATCGATCTTTATGTCTCGACCATTTTGAGACTCCTCGTCATGTCCGTGATCACATCTGGGACTCCTAACAAACTTCGGTACATCAAAACTTATAAACTCATAATAAAATTGTCATCGTAACGTTAAGCGTGCGGACCCTACGGGTTCGAGAACTATGTAGACATGACCTAGAACTATTCTCGGTCAATAACCAATAGCGGGGCCTGGATGCCCATATTGGTTCCTACATATTCTACGAAGATCTTTATCGGTCAAACCGCATAACAACATACGTTGTTCCCTTTGTCATCGGTATGTTACTTGCCCGAGATTCGATCGTCGGTATCCAATACCTAGTTCAATCTCGTTACTGGCAAGTCTCTTTACTCGTTATGTAATGCATCATCCCGTAACCAGCTCATTGGTCACATTGCTTGCAAGGCTTATAGTGATGTGCTTTACCGAGAGGGCCCAGAGATACCTCTCCGACGATCGGAGTGACAAAACCTAATCTCGAAATATGCCAACTCAACATGTACCTTCGGAGACACCTGTAGTACTCCTTTATAATCACCCAGTTACGTTGTGACGTTTGGTAGTACCCAAAGTGTTCCTCCGGTAAACGGGAGTTGCATAATTCTCATAGTTACAGGAACTTGTATAAGTCATGAAGAAAGCAATAGCAATATACTAAACGATCAAGTGCTAGGCTAACGGAATGGGTCATGTCAATCACATCATTCTCCTAATGATGTGATCCCATTAATCAAATGACAACACATGTCTATGGTTAGGAAACATAACCATCTTTGATTAATGAGCTAGTCAAGTAGAGGCATACTAGTGACTATATGTTTGTCTATGTATTCACACATGTATCATGTTTCCGGTTAATACAATTCTAGCATGAATAATAAACATTTATCATGATATGAGGAAATAAATAATAACTTTATTATTGCCTCTAGGGCATATTTCCTTCACAGTTCATTGTATTGTCTTGTGTAGTTCCACTATATAAAATGTATGATTGGCACAACATGATCCCTGTTTGCACAAGTAGGAACAAGGTCAAACCTTCATTAGCTTAGTGAGAAAGGATAGGAAGACACTAGCATATTAGTCAAATAGTAGCATCAAATTCATGATGGACAATACGCAAAACATTGCCTGATTGAACCAATGGCTAAATTGACATGCAAAACAATAGCACTATTATGTCATGACACTAATAATATTCCCTCCCTACTCCACCACATGATTCACCTCCATAGAAAAACATTCACACGTACATGATTCAGCATAGGGTCCTACTAAAGATTTGTTTAACTCCAACAGGAAAATTAGGCAGTAATTAATTAGTGGTGCTTAAGTGCTCCTATTTAATTAAGTGAGACAGCAGAAGTGGAAGGGCTCCCTGGAGGATCGTCTCACATGTAAGGTAGTCATTGCCGGAGCCCTTGAATAGCCTCGACTGAGGCCTCTGGCTTCAGCAAGATCACCTTGGCACTATTTATTATTCTTCTTCTTCGTCTTCATTCTATGTTTCTCTTTCTCCTCACCAGTTGGTGAAACCAAGTACATGATTGGCCTTCTAATTCAGAATTGGTTTTGTCAGTGAGGGAGTACAACTGTACTAGTAAAAAACAGCATTATTATCTCATGGCAGTCGGAAAATAGAGATGAACACATGCATTAAATATCATTCTTACCTAAAGGACGGTTATGGCGCCAATATGGATGATGAGGATTGGAACACAGATGTCCCTTTGTGCAGTTCCACCAAAATGAACCAACTGCTCCATCTGACATTCCAGTTAAACAGCACAAAAGTCACTTCTTTTAAGAAGAGTTTTGTGCAGTGCACCAAAAGGTCACAACAGGAACCAGGTGAATTGGATATCCTTGTTTGCACAAAAAGGCACAGAGGAAACAGTCAGAGTCTCAAACAATTGCAGGCAAAAACATTTGGCTAAACTTGTCAGAGTCTCAAACAATTACAGGCAAAAACAGTGGCATGGCTTCATTTTTACCATGGGACAGTGGGTGCACCCGTAGTACAGCACCATGTACGTAAACAGGGGCATAAAGTGGTGATTCATAGTTTGTTGCCCCGAGAAACAAACATCCAAGAAACATATCTGGGTTGGTCCCATTTTTGTTCACTCTAGCCACCTACTCCTATGTGTGGATAGCAAATCTAGTCCTGGTCATGCCACTATGTACAGCGTTACCCCTATATTTCCCTTTTCAACCAAGAGACCTGCTGGATGACCAGTCTGTACTACTTTCATCCCCTTTCTTTCCTGTTTGTACCAAGTCCGATGTACATACTAAATTCCCCCACCCCCACTTTATTTCAATGACAAGTATTTCGGACGGAGGGAGTACAAGATTCGACTCCATGAAGTAGCTTTATCTCTAACAATAGAAGAAAAAAAATAGGTGACATTGGACCATCCGATCGAGAGGGGCTGAGTGGTAGAAAATGATGCACATGCAGCGATGTAGCGAGCTGGGGAAGTAGAGCTAAGGCGGTTTCGAACGAAGATATACCTGAAGGTCATCGGGATGTGGATAGGTGGGCGGCGGGAGGCCGGATCTGCCCACAGGCAACGACGAAGGGATTGGAGGACCTCCTGCACCGGCACTCAGCCAGAGATAACAGTGCGGCCGGCAGTGGGTCTCCTCCCTCGCTGTCGACGATGGCCTAAACGCTGCCCCTCCTCCCCTTCACCGGCGGAGGGGGATACGTCCGGATTTCTAACCAGCGGTGAGGGTAGAAAGCCAGTGTTTTTTGAAGGGAGAAAGACAGGGTTACTACCCCTATCTTGTTTAGATCTCGAGAGGATGAGAGTGTGTGAATAGAGTAGCCCTAGCAAGCAAGCGCGGAGGCTCCGGCCTATATATAAGTAGTGGGGTAGTTTTCCTTTTTCACTCCATCAAAACAATCGTTTAAAATTGTGTACTATAGTACATGCCAGGTCGCGGTTTTTTAGTTGTTGATTGTTTTTTGAGATAGCTACCCACTTGTTCCAAGTGGTGTTATGGTGTGCCAGGTCGCACTTTGTATTGTTCAAGTCTGGTAGTACTAAAAGTCCCTCCATGAAATGAACAACCACCCCCTCGTAAAAATTGTGAACAAGCCCATGGCTAAAATTAGCGTAAACGTGGGTTGCCCCAACATGCATTATTATTTATATTTTCTACTCCCTCCGTTCCTAAATATAAGTCTTTTTTATTAGCCACACCTAAGACAAGAATTTTTTTATTAGCTGTGAACCCCACATGTCATAGACACAAATATTGTGGCAAGATTCCCTTAGGCAAGCCAAAGTGTGTCTAAAAATTTTAGCAACTCAGGTTAGGCAAGTGTGGCAAGTGTGGGAAAAATAATATGGCAACATAAGACAAACATAGTCACAATCCAAACAGCCCCGTGATTTTTTGTGACATGCATGAAAATTTGGTTAGTTAAATTTATAGTCAAAATTTGGCAAGGTGCATCAAATCAACACATGCAAGTATCAAAAGGAAAGTCACGACATCCATGCAAGCGTTGTACTCCCTCCGTTTCCAAATATAAGTCTTTTTAGAGATTGCAACAAGTGACTACTCCCTCCGTTCCTAAATGTAAGTCTTTTTAGGGATTCCACTACAAACTGACGGATGTATATAGACATATTTTAGGGTGTAGATTCACTCATTTTGTTTCGTGTGTACTCTAGTTCATAGTGAAATCTCTAAAAAGACTTATATTTTGGAACGGAGGGAGTACATACGAAGCAGAATATGTCTACTCCTACATACGAAGTAGCCCATTTGAAATGTGTAAAAATAGTTTTATCGAATGCAGTGCTTTGATGTGTCGCGTCAATTCGTACAAGCCCGAGAAATTTGATTACTACGACACCCTCTCCCTCACGGACTGAGCTCCGGTGCCTTAACTGCACCTGCCTTTGGCTGCATGACAGGTGGGCCAACCACCTGTTGGGCCCACCTGTCATGGATGCAAAGGCAGGAGCAGTAAGTAGAAGCTTTCGCTACACGCTATCCCCCCGCATGAGGTGGAAGGACATGTAGCAGTGGATTCGATACTTTAGAAGTAGGAGTAACATCATTGTTCATCTTCTCGAAGAGGCGAAGAGCCAAGTGCAAACCGAACGTAGCAGTTGCGAACGCTCGCGTGATGCGCTTCCTTGGAGTACTAGCCAGGCTCTTGCATGAGACAAAATTGCTATTGTTTAACAATTAAACTCCATTATCCATTGGTTGATACTCATTCTGCATAGGTCCACGCGCTTAGCACCGTTTCCTCCTGGGGTCACCAATGTTTATTTGCTAATTAATAGCATTCCATGCAATGAACTAGCCATTGCAAGTCATTACAAGCATGCACACCTCTCATCTCTTATTGGTTGATACGTATGTTAAGAAACAAGAAACAAGGTAGAAGTTAATGCACCGCGCTAGGGCTGGAAAAAAAGCTCGAAGCTCGCAAGCTAAACAAGTAGCTCGTGACTCGGCTCGAATCGACTCGAACTCGAAGAATAACGAGTCGAGCCGAGATTTAGTTTAAGATCGTTTATAGACCAAGTTAAACGAGCCAATCTCACGAGTACTCATGTAACTTGTTAGGCTCGATACAATAGATCAGCCACTAAACAGCCTGCGTCCCAGGCGCACAACCCAAGGCCGAGCAGTTGAAGGCCTAGCCTCCTAGGAGACTCACGCGTTACAAGAAAATTACAATTGTATAGTGATATATATGTTTAATATATACATAATCATTTTATCATATTTGAGGGCTTTATGTTTATATCTTAAACGAGCTTAATAAGCTAAATGAGCCAGCACGCGAGTTATACTTGTCAAGCCAATCTTGGGTTTGAGCTCGTTATAGTAACGAGTCGAGTCGAGCTAGCTCGTTAACGAAACGAGCTCTAGCGAGTCGATCCGAGCTGGCTTGACTTGGCTTGAATTCCAGCCCTACACCGCGCCTAAGTGTTTTGGGACTATTTGGTTTTCGTAAGATGACTTACACACCTAGACGGAGGGAGTAGTATAGACCTGTAAACCGGAAAGGAGTATTTGCCTTTCTAGATATTTCAACAAGTGACTAGACTTCGGCTAAAAAAACAAGTGACTAGACTACACCGTGTGCAGTACCCCCTCCCCTCCGGTTTATAGGGCTCAAATCTCAAATCTCATGAACCAAGGGATTTTGCGATTGGAGGAATGTATCTCGTACTTTACAAAACTACCCTAATTAAACTCATGCATTAATTATGTAGGTCTCTCGTTTTCCTCTCTGCCTTGGTCGCGGTGCACAATATTGAGGCTAGCCATAGTGGGAGTAACTTAGGTACTCCCTCCGTCTATGTGTGTAAGTGATCTTACGAAAACCAAATAATCCCAAAGCACTTCGGCGCAGTACATTAACTTCTACCTCGTTTCTTGTTTTTTGACATATCAACCAATGAGAGATGAGGGTGTGCATGTTTTTAATGACTTGAGACTTCCAAAAATGACATGCAATGGTTAGTTCATTGCATGCAATGCTATTAATTAGCAAATAAACATTAAAGTCTCTCATTTTCCCCTCCTCCTTGGTCATAATGCACAACCTAAGATGACTTACTCACCTAGACGAAGGGAGTAGTAACTTAACACATCCCAAGACAATTTTGCTTATGTGGCAAGTATTTAATGAGGAAAGAGGTGCTTGTGGTAACATAATATGTTACTGTAACATAGCGCTTTCCGAGGCAAAATGAGTCTATGAGATAATAAATGAAGCAATCTATGATACTACTACTATGTTACTTTGCACTATGGAGGTAGTAACTTACACTAGTGTCATATGCATGACACTAGTCTAAGTTACTCCCCACTATGACCAGCCTAAGAGAGTGCTTTGATACGTTTTAGTCTCATGACTAAAAGTAGTGGGACTAAAACTTGTTAGCCTCATCCATGCTTGGATCCAAATACTAAAGAGACTAAAATCAAGTTAATGACATTTCAAAGCATCCGGGCCCGCATGCCATCCACCAAATCATAGCGAGGTGCTACAGTCGAGACTCACCTGTCACCCAGGTGTGGCCGTCATGACCTGTCATATCACAAAGCCCACACCTTTACCAGCAGTGGTAAGGTGGCCACCAAGTTGGACTGGACGAAGCAACCATCATTTCATTGGAACACTCGTTGAAGCCCTTTCTTCCCTTTCTTGAAGAAAACCTCACTCCAGGCTACTCACTTCTGCCATTTTTCTTCTCTACCAACGAAGGAAAGGTGGGCGAATCAGTTATGCTGCTATATTTTCATTCCAATAATCTTCTTTTTGCGAAGCACCGACCGATTCTCACATCCTATTCTTTTCCGTTTTCATTGCGATTGTGGTTTCCTTTCGATTGCTTTTTGTTTGTCAGTTCATTGATGGATCCTGGAGCACTAGGCAAAGATTTACCGGCGGACAACCCACTGGAGACAGCGATCTCCAGGAAGCGAGCACCAACCAACGAGTTGACCATGTTGGCGGGCCAACCCATGGAGACGAAGAACTCCAAGAAACAAGCACTGGCCAAAGAGTTGAGGACGTTGGCGGACGAACTCCTTAAAGAAAGTTGGAAGAACAGCAAGGGCCCCATCGTGCCTACCCTAGGAGCTTTGATTGCCACCTATGTGAGGCTCAAGACCGAGTTTGAGGAGATAGTCGCCGTTTAGAAGCAGTATTCCCCTGGCAAGGTGATGGCCCCCATCGTGGACGAGGAGATGGCCCCCGGAGGGATGAGATCCCCCGGTGAGCTGCACAAGGTAAAAAATAATGGCTTATTACCATAGTTGTGGTTTTTGATTATTTGCAATGTGCTTGCTTTTTGATTATTTGCAATGTGCTTGCTAATATGTTAGTGTTGTGCAGGTGCCGGTGGTTGTCCTTGATGATTCCGATGTCGTGGCCCGTCCTGTTGGAATCGCCCCGAAGATTGATTCCGATACCGCTGTCCATCCTGTGGACATCGCCCAGAGATCGATTCCGATGTCGTGGTCAGTCCTATGGACATCGCCCTAGAAATCGAATCCCATGCCGCTGTCCGTGCTGTGGTCATTGCCCGAGAGATACTTGACAAGAAATAGTTGGTCGCGCTAATCCTTCAGGGTAGTTTGCATTGCTCTGTGTTTAATTACCAGAACGATGCGTGTTATCAAACCATCTTAGGGCTAGTGCACTATCTTGTGTGGGAGGATCTTGCTACTTTTGTTTGATAGTGAATCATGCGATGAATCATGCGAACCCTCTCCGAGTTATGGAAACAGATGTATCCTCACCAGCTTTTGATGTAATATATGGCATGCTTAGATGTAAGTTTGGACTGTTTATCATATCAGCAGGGCTTGTTTGATGATTCTTGGTGTTAGTAGGCTAGCTACTGTGCGAGATATAATACTTGGAAAACACTCACCGAAGAGAAACGTTGGGGCTGATGAGCTCGTGGTACGCTTATACTTATCCCTCGTCGATCGACCAATAGCCCTAGCTCCTAAAATTGTAGGCTTAGCGATCAATCAGACAATAGTCGACATACATTCAGGCCTCATTTGGTTCATAGGGTAGGAAAATCATAGCAAAAGTACAGAGAACGTGCAACACAAAATCATAGCAGTGCAGAGACGTACTCCCTCCGTTCCGAAATAGTTGACCTAGGCGGGCTAGTTTGTCCTAGTGGGTTTTAGTGATATGACGTGGTACAGTGCCGTCCAGTCTTCGCGTGTGGTAGCAGTATTGCAGGTACAGTAAGTTTTCTTGAAGAAGCGGAATTCAACGAAGTCATGATGGTTCCTTCGTCCGAACAACTTACGGTGGGAAAGGTTGGGCCAGCGATACGACCGGGTAGACCAGGATAATTTTGTGCATGGCAGGTGTACCAGGATGGTCGACGAACCACATGTCGGCGAATGAAAGTATTCTTTCCGATATAGAGGACGAGCAACGAGTATTCATTGTTTATTTTTGATGAAAGCTATTGTCTCCACTCTTACTCCTTGACTTTGTCAATGCCTCTCTCTCCTCCACATAAGCGGGGACTACTTGCTATGCATGCAGCAGGCAGCTGGCGTCTTGAGGGGCCAGGGCGGTGAGAGCGGGCTCCGGAAGCGGTCCGGACTTCAACATGGCCCACCTCACATTCTCACCATATATTTCTTGGAGTCCGTGCGCGGCGGGCGAGCGATCTCTTCTCCCTCCCCCGTTTCTCTCTTCTCAGCCGACGCCCGCCGAGCGATTAGATTTCGGCTATCGACGGTTTATTCAATTATGGTCCCACATGTCAGTGAAACTGCAAGACAATGCATGTCCCCTTTGGTGAGCGGCGTGTGAGCCGGACTGTCGGGGTTGCGACACGTACGAGTCGTAAGTGTGCCGCCTTTTCCTTTAGAACTTGCGAAGCGTAACATTTTCGTGCGATCAATCGATAGAAATCCAGAACAAAATGACGAGGGCGGTGCTTTCCCGCTCGTTAGGCGGGCTAGTTCGAGTGATATGACGTGCTACAGTGCCGTCCACTTGCTCCATTTTTATGTAAGCAAGAGTTTACACTCGTACGCGGGAGGAGTGCGAAACACCGCGGATCTGATTTTGATCGAGGGATAACTGTTCCCTGCCAAATAATGGAGGATTGTTAGCGATTATAGCATGATAGTTAGGGCATCTCCAGCGCTAGCCCACAAATTTACACCGGCATCTGTCCGAGGACACTGATGGATGCCATCCGATGCTGCCCGCATAGCTTTCGACAACTATATGAACTAACCGGACGAAATTCGTGCAAACAAAGCAAATTTCAAATTAACCGGATGAAATTAACCGGATGAAATTCATTGCATTTCGAAAACTTTTCCTACAAACTGGACGAAATTCATTACATATTTCGCACAAACCATACTAAACCTACTGTAAACCTAATCTAAACGATTGCCGGTGCCCGACCACCAAGTCTGGCCATGAACCCGAGAAAGCCGGCCATTGCCTTTGCCTCCTCCTCATCCGCCTCGATAACCTCCTCCTTCGGCCGGAGCACAAGGTTATGAAGATTTCCGCCTCCACGTCATCGTCAAGCGGCTAATCGATCGCCGATGTTTACCCCACCAAGCTTGGCGTCGACTGAGTGGAGTAGCGGTGGCCTTCCTGAGAGCAGAGCGGGGGCGACCTACTGTGTACTACTCTTCCTCACTGCCGGCTGCTGTAGGACCTTGAAGTATGTCTAGAGGGGGGGTGATTAGACTACTTGACCAATAAATACTTAACCTTTTCCCAATTTTAGAGTTTGGAAGATTTTAACTACTTTAGGACAAGTCAAGCAATCATCACACAATTTAAGCAAGCATGCAAAGAGTATATAGGCAGCGGAAATTAAAGCATGCAACTTGCAAGAAGGTAAAGGGAAGGGTTTGGAGGATTCGAACGCAATTGGAGACACGGATGTTTTTGGCGTGGTTCCGATAGGTGGTGCTATCATACATCCACGTTGATGGAGACTTCAACCCACGAAGGGTAACGGCCGCGCGAGTCCACGGTGGGCTCCACCCAAGAAGGGTCCACGAAGAAGCAACCTTGTCTATCCCACCATGGCCATCGCCCATGAAGGACTTGCCTCACTAGTGGTAGATCTTCACGAAGTAGGCGATCTCCTTGCCCTTACAAAGTCCTTGGTTCAACTCCACAATCTTGTCGGAGGCTCCCAAGTGACACCTAGCCAATCTAGGAGACACCACTCTCCAAGAAGTAACAAATGGTGCGTTGATGATGAACTCCTTGCTCTTGTGCTTCAAATGATAGTCTCCCCAACAATCAACTCTCTCTCAATGGGTTTGGATCTGGTGGAAAGAAGATTTGAGTGGAAAGCAACTTGGGGAAGGCTAGAGATCAAGATTCAGATGCTAGGAATGGAATATCTTGGCCTCAACACATGAGTAGGTGGTTCTCTCTCAGAAATGGTAAGTTGGAAGTGTAGGTTCGTTTTGATGGCTCTCTCCATGAATGAAGAGGAGGTGGAGGGGTATATATAGCCTCCACACAAAATCTAACCGTTACACACAATTTACCAAACTCGGTGGGACCGAATTGTTAAACTCGGTGGGACCGAATTGTTAAACTCGGTCGGACCGATTTACTAAACCTAGTGACCGTTAGTGATTTTCGGTGGGACCGACATGCATCTCGGTGAGACCGATTCAGTTAGGGTTAGGGCATAACGTAATATCGGTAAGACCGATTACACAAACTCGGTGAGACCGATTTGGTAATAAGCTTTCCAGAGAGTTAGTCAGGTAAACTCGGTGGGACCGATTTGCTCTTTTCGATGAGACCGAGATGTTACAAAAAGGAAACAGATCGTTTACATTGCAATCTTGGTGGGACCGATCGCTCACTTCGGTTAGACCAAAATGTTACAAAGGGAAACAGAGAGGTTGCAACCCCATCTCGGTGAGACCGAGATCTTTATCGGTAGGACCGATTTGCTTAGGGTTTGTGGCAGTGGCTATGACTTTTGGAATCGGTGGCGCCGGATAGGAAGTTTTGGTGTGACCGATTTTGGCTTTGGGTTTAGGTCATATGGGGATGTGGGGAAGTAGTTGAGGGTTTTGGAGCATATCACTAAGCACATTGAAGCAAGAGGCTCATTAAGCAACACCTCATCCCTCCTTGATAGTATTGGCTTTTCCTATAGACTCAATGGGATCTTGGATCACTAAAATATAAAATGAAGAGTCTTGAGCTTTTGAGCTTGAGCCAATCCTTTGTCCTTAGTATTTTAAGGGATCCACTTTCATCATCCATGCCATGCCATTCATTGAGCTTTCCTGAAATAATAGTCTTGGAATAGCATTAGCTCAATGAGCTATATGTTGTTATGAATTACCAAAACCACATAGGGATAGTTGCACTTTCAATCTCCCCCTTTTTGGTAATTGATGACAACATATAGATCAAAGCTTCGACAAATGATAATAAGATTGAATAACATCGTCGCTTTGAGAAGTATGTGATAAGCAAGAGCTCCCCCTAAATTTGTGCATAGTTTAAGATTTGCTTTGGACTGCAAATGCACAATGAATTAGGCTCATGGGTTACTCTTCCATGTCACATACATCTTGGTGGAGCGCTCAAAATAATAAACAATGAATACATGCACTCATCACCAAGCATAGTGAGTGATCACATAAGATAGATAGGATAATATCAAGCATGCATAAGTGTAGCTTATGATCAAACACATGATCATCAATGTCTCATAGGCATAGTATCTCAACCAAAAGGAAACAAAGATTTAAAAACCACCAAATAAAGCAAGAGAGAATAAAAGCAACACTCAATAAAAGCAACACTCTCTCTCGAAGCCTATGATCTATACATTTTTCTCCCCCTTTGGCAACAAGTTACCAAAAAGTTCATAGAAAATGCATAGTGCTAGATCGTCTCTCAGGCTTGATCTTCTGGTGGTGGTGTAGAGATGGCTCCTTGGACGAAGGCTTTAGTTGAAGTAGAGGGTGCTGGAGGAGTTGGTGCTGGAGCTGGTTGCACTGGAACTGTTGGGGCAGTAGCTGGTGCTGAAGTTGTAGCTCTAGTGTCTGTCACTGGCACTGCAAACTGACCTCTGGGCTCTGGGCACTCCGGCAAACACATTGGTGGTTGTCTTGCCCTTCCTCTCCTGCATGTCATCCTGCAGCTGCTCTACAACCGACTGAATCTCAGTTACCTTGACATCTAGATCATAGAACTTTTGTTCCATGATTCTCTCCAGGCTCTCCTGGTTCTGAGTTAGGGTGGCCAACCCCTTCTCAATCCTCACAGTTGATTCTATCAAGTAACCAAGCTGCTCTTGTTTGGTCTTCAAGAAATACTTAGATGCCTCCTCTTGAGTTGGCGTCTTGGCAGCCTTCTCCTTCTTTGCCTTCTCTTTCTTCTCCTGAGCTTGGACATTGTGGATCATCTTCATTCATGACAACCTCATTGTCCTCAAAGTCTGGATAAATTGGAAAATGTTCCTTATCCAACTGATATTTCCCTATGCCCATCTTGGAGTTGATCAATTCTTGAATTTGAGGTGCATATCCATAGCTCCTCTTCTGATCTGCTGCAGTCCTCTTGATTGTCTCAATGATCAGGCTCATGACTTTGAACTTTTGGGGCACATCAGACATATGCAGCATGTTGATGGCATGTCCTCTGATCATGTTATGGTCACCTGACTTGGGCAACAAAGTGTGCCTCAGAATCCAGTTGATGGTTGCCAGTCCTGACAGCAGAAAGTGAACTGATCCAAACTTGCGAGTCTCTACAGCCTTGTCAGGAATTTCCTTGTACATGTGAGCCATTGAATTGTGACCCAACTTCTTCTTTGCATATATGTCCAAGTCATCTTCTTCTTCCTTGGGGGCATTGATCAAACTTGCCCATTCTTCAATAGTGGATTGGTACCTAGTACCTTCAGAGATCCACACAATTCTACCATCTGGGTAAAAATGTGTTGTGGAGTAGAACTGCATGATAAGCTCATCATTCCAGTTGGTAAACTTCTGTCCAACAAAATCTGCTACTCCACAAGCAATAAAGCTCTCCTCCACTCCAGGGTAGTGCTGCTCATTCTCCCTGATGAATTTCCAGTCAACCCACCTCATATCACAGACAATGGGCTTTCCAACAGAATGGTCTCATAAAAGTCCTGCTGTTCCTTTGTGTGGAACCTGTAGTCAACATCAGTTCTTCTTCTTGAAGCATATGGGTCTTCCATCCTCCACAGCCTCAGCCCTGAATCCTTCCTGATTCTCATGTCCTCAGCCACAGGATGGGCACCATTGTGGTCTGGTATCTTGGGCTTGAGCTTTCTAAGGACCTGTCCTTCTTCATCTTCATCTTCTGCAACATTTGGCACTGGGGCCTTGTTCTTTTCAGCAGCTAGAATACTCCTAGTATTCCTCTTTGGAGCTTGCTTGGCCTTGGAGGCAGCTTTGGGTGCATCTTTGGGCTTGGATGTTGCAGCCCCTGACCTGATTGCATCTCCCATAAGCTTAGCTGCCTTAGGAGCTGGTGCAGCATCCTCTTCCTCTTCATCAGAATCCCTTCTCATTGAGGGCTTTCCAAGGACCTTGGTATTTGTGGTTCTAGCTCTCTTCTTTTTCTTGTCTTGGTCACCATCATCCTCTGATTCAATTGTGAACTTCATGGTTGCACCAGTGGGGACTTTCTGAGGTTTTGATGGTGGCTCTTTCCTTGCAGGTGGCACTTTGGGTTGTGTTTGAGCTGGCACTTGAGTGGACTTCCTGGCCTTTGGCATTGGAGTTCTCTTGGCAGGAACTTTCTTCTGCAGGCCTAGCTTTGTGCTTTGTGCAGATCCATACTCTTTCTTGAGCACCACCTTTTTGGAAGTGGCCTCATCCTCCTCAGCTTTGTAATCCTCATCTTCTGAGTTTGAGGTTCTCTTCTTCCTTTGCCTAGTTGCAGCCTTAGGCAAATTGCTAGGAGTGCTTCTGCTCCCATCATCTGAAGTTGAGGGACTAGTGCCCTCACTCAAGTCCATGTGCTCTTTAGACCTGTTCTGGCTGTCACTTTCATCAGACATACTGCAAAAGCTGACTGCTGACCCTGTGAAGAGTTATAGATGAGACAGAATAGATGAACATCACAAAATGCAGAGATTTTTACAAAAGAATGATTCAAAAGTTCAGTTTTAGTTTTCCACAGAAAGCATTTTGGATCAACCGATTTTCAAACTCGGTGATACCGAAGCAGTTTTGGAACCTAAACTGATGATCTCGGTTGGACCGAGTTTCAGTTCGGTGGCACCGAGACTGCTAGGGTTTCACAGAATCTTCAAATCGGTCGCACCGATTAGTAATTCTCGGTCAGACCGAGAGTCACTAGTGCAATGGCATACGCCAAATCGGTGAGACCGAGTTTTTCAACTCGGTGGGTCCGAGATGGTTTCGGCGGAAACCTAACCCTAAAAATTTGAATCACATCTAATCTACGGACTATTTTGACTGGATAGGAGAATCTCAATCGTGGCAAGAATCAATATGTAAACAATGTGCTAGGAATCAGACGTGGATAGCACAAAGATCAATTCCATACCCTAACTTGGCGGTGGACTTGCTACAGCGGCAACGGCGGGGACGATTTCCGTTGACGGCGACGAAGACCAGCGACAGGGGGCTGCTGGCGGCGAGGAGACGATCCGGAGATCATGATGGCAGAGCAAGCTATTGCACGGGCGAAGGGTTTCGGAGAAATTTCCAAACTTTTGCCCGTGGCTATATATAGCCCAACCCTGTCGGTGTGACCGAGTGGAACAACTCGGCGGCACCGAGATGCATAACTGTGTTCAGTTATAGCAAATCGGTGAGACCGAAAAGTTCAAATCGGTTGCACCGAGATTGAAAACTCAGATCAACTTGGTGATCTCGGTAGGACCGAAATGGAAGAATCGGTCAGACCGAGAAGCACAAAGTGGTTTTGGAAGTTTAAGTCTATGACGAATCGGGGACTCTGAGTGCTCCTCACACAGAGTGGTTTGAATCTGACTTGATCAAATTTTGTGATGTAGCATGAACAGAGTTTGAGATGAGAAAAGCATAGATAGCTAAAGAAGGTTCTTAGGCATTCTTGATCATCCACTTGGCACAAGGAAAATAATCCAAACAATCAAAACAACAAGTGGATGTCCTTGAATGAGTAAAATATGCACCAACATGCTCACACAATAAGATAGCAAATTAAATATGTGGCAAAGCATGCACAACCAATTCAAGCATCTATCAAGCAATTGGCGATGACTAGGTTATCTATATATGAGTATATAGACTTAGGAGTCAAATGAGAACATTTGATCATAGGTCATACTCATCGTTTAAGCTCAAGTGGGGTTACCACGTTTACATAATGCATTAATGTGTTCACACCATTAGAGTTGCTTTGACTCAATTCTTAGAGTTAAGCTCCCCCTAGATGTGAGATCCCCCCTTAGAGGGATGAACTAACCTTGGGTTTTGTCGATGATGACTTCATGTAGGTGTTGAAGATGTAGATGCTCAATGTTGATATAGATCATTTGGAGCAATCCATTGGAGTGAGTTGCACTTTCAACTTACCTACATGGGTTAGTCCCACAAGGAACAAACAACAATATCCATAGACATAGAGTGATGCACACATAAGATGATGTCCATGAAATCATTAGGTTACCTTGTCCCTTGTCTTACCAACATGAGGGTTTGTGACTCCTTGAACTAGTGCAAGATGTGGAAGTTGATTGCATTTGTTCTCGCCAAAATGATAAGAGTGAAAAATATTGGCGGAGTCACACTCAAGAACTCTCTAGTTCTTCTTCTTCGGGATCAACATCATATTGATGGGAATCCTTGGAGTTGTAGTTGTACTTGATGAAGTACAACTTGACGTAGTCTTGGGGACCCACTTGAACGAGGCTTTAAGTGCTTCTTCAAATGCATCAATCTCTTCTTGAAGCTTGTCCTTGCCTTTGTTCTTGTGGTCTTGTGGTGGAAGATCATCTTGAGCTTGTGTTCCCTTGAAGAAAGTAGGGTCATACTTCTCTTGTTGAGGAACAAACTTCATCTTGGGGTATTGATCTTCTTCCCACTCAACTCCATTGGCATTGAACTTTCGTTCAAAACCAACACCTTGATTCTTTCGGTGCCTTCCTTGCTTGCGTACAATTTCCTTGAATTGCTTACTCCCGGCAAGGCTCTTGTAAACACCTTTCTCTATAATTCCCTTCAATAAGCTATTTTCTTGCTCAAGTGTAACTTGGCTAAGAGAATCATTAGTGGAATCAAGAGAACTACTAGAAGCAACGATATTGGATTTAACATTATTATTGTTACTACTAGAGGAAGTATCTTTCTTGTACTTGTTACTAGACTTGACTTGAGGCATGTAAGTAGATAAGAGTAAACGCTTGGCAATGTAAGAAGAACTTTTCTTGCAAAGATCATCGTTGATTACTTTTAAGAACTCATGCTCTTGCTCAAGATTGAGCTTTTCAAAGCGTAACTTCTCGTGAGCCCTTAAAAGTTCTCGATGATCTTCGTAGATAGTTTCATGAGCTAACTTAAGAGAGTTTAATTATTTAGTTAGAAGCTCAATCTTCTCTTTATCATTGTCATTCGTTTTAGCATGATTAGCATGATTAATTGACGTTTCATCATAGTATTCATCACTAGAGTTGTCAACAAGAAAATCATCATCCACAAGCAAGTCATCTTCATCACTATTGAAATCAACATACTCGAGATGTGTTACCTTTGGACCTTTGGCCATGAAGCATCTTCCAACACCTTCATTTGGTGAATGAAATATGTTGTAGGAGTTGGTTGACACAAGTGCTAGACCGGCAACACCTTCATCTTGAGTATATTCAGAGTCGGAGTGATAGCTTCTCTCGGAGTGATTGTCGGAGTCGGAGCCGGATACCCATTCACCAACATGAGCTTGATGTCTTCGTTTTGTGTAGCTCCTTGATGACTTGTCCTTCCTTTCTGAATCCTTGCTTCTCTGTGAGGGTCTTCGTTCATAACGACATCTCTACTCCTCCTCTCTCTTGGTGTTATTCTTCTTTTTGCTCCTTCTTCTTGGAGAATCTTCTCTTATTTTGTAGGGTGTCGTACACTCATTGGAGTAGTGTCCGGGTCTCCCACAATTGTAGCAATTGCGCTCTCGACTAGAAGATCTCTTGTCATTGTAAGACCTTGATTTGGAGCTTCTTTATTTGCTTCTACTCTTGTAGAATTTGTTGAAGTTCTTCACCATTAAGCTCAATTCTTCATTGAAGGTTGGTTTCTCACTTGATGATGTGGGGGCTTCACTTGAGGCTTTGTAAGCACCACTTGACTTGTTGTGAAGTTCCTCCTTATCCTTGAGTGACATCTCATGAGCAACAATCCTTCCAATGACTTCCGTTGGCTTGAGATCTTTGTAGTTTGGCATCATTTGGATCAATGTGCACACAGTATCATACTTTCCATCCAATGCTCTTAAGATCTTCTTGATGATGAATTTTTCGGTCATCTCTTCACTCCCTAAGCCGGCAATCTCATTTGTGATGAGAGCAAGCCTGGAGTACATTTCAGCGACACCTTCACCATCCTTCATTTTGAACTTGTCAAGCTGACTTTGGAGCACATCCAACTTGGTATTCCTTGACGGACTTGGTACCTTCATGCATATCAATCAAAGTATCCCAAATTTCCTTTGCATTCTCAAGACGGCTGATTTTGTTGAATTCTTCGGGGCACAAGCTGTTGAAGATGATATCACAAGCTTGAGCGTTGTATTGCAGCATCTTCAATTCTTCCGTATTAGCTTCACGGTTTGGTTCTCTCCCATCGAAGAATTCACCTTGCAAGCCAATACAAATAATTGCCCAAACGGCGGGGTTATGTCCAAGGATATGCATTTTCATCTTATGCTTCCAACTAGCAAAATTTGTACCATCAAAGTAAGGACCTCTACGGTGATAATTTCCCTCGCTAGACGCCATACTCTCCTAGGTTGTGAAACCAAGGCTATGACCACCAAAAGCTATGGAAATCAAAGCAAATGGAGACCAAAGCTCTGATACCACTTGTAGGACCTTGAAGTATGTCTAGAGGGGGGGGGTGATTAGACTACTTGACCAATAAAAACTTAACCTTTTCCCAATTTTAGAGTTTGGCAGATTTTAACTACTTTAGGACAAGTCAAGCAATCATCACACAATTCAAGCAAGCATGCAAAGAGTATATAGGCAGAGGAAATTAAAGCATGCAACTTGCAAGAAGGTAAAGGGAAGGGTTTGGAGGATTCAAACGCAATTGGAGACACAGATGTTTTTGGCGTGGTTCCGATAGGTGGTGCTATCGTACATCCATGTTGATGGAGACTTCAACCCACGAAGGGTAACGGCTGCGCGAGTCCACGGAGGGCTCCACCCAAGAAGGGTCCACGAAGAAGCAACCTTGTCTATCCCACCATGGCCGTCGCCCACGAAGGACTTGCCTCACTAGCGGTAGATCTTCACGAAGTAGGCGATCTCCTTGCCCTTAGAAACTCCTTGGTTCAACTCCACAATCTTGTCGGAGGCTGCCAAGTGACACCTAGCCAATCTAGGAGACACCACTCTCCAAGAAGTAACAAATGGTGCGTTGATGATGAACTCCTTGCTCTTGTGCTTCAAATGATAGTCTCCCCAACACTCAACTCTGTCTCAATGGGTTTGGATCTGGTGGAAATAAGATTTGAGTGGAAAGCAACTTGGGGAAGGCTAGAGATCAAGATTCATATGGTAGGAATGGAATATCTTGGCCTCAACACATGAGTAGGTGGTTCTCTCTCAGAAATGGTAAGTTGGAAGTGTAGGTTCGATTTGATGGCTCTCTCCACGAATGAAGAGGAGGTGGAGGGGTATATATAGCCTCCACACAAAATCTAACCGTTACACACAATTTACCAAACTCGGTGGGACCAAATTGTTAAACTCGGTCGGACCGATTTAGTAAACCTAGTGACCGTTAGTGATTTTCGGTGGGACCGACATGCATCTCGGTGAGACCGATTCAGTTAGGGTTAGGGCATAACGTAATCTAGGTAAGACCGATTACACAAACTCGGTGAGACCGATTTGGTAATAAGCTTTCCAGAGAGTTAGTCAGGTAAACTCGGTGGGACCGATTTGCTCTTTTCGGTGAGACCGAAATGTTACAAAAGGGAAACAGAGAGTTTACATTGCAATCTCGGTGGGACCGATCGCTCACTTCGGTTAGACCGAAACGTTACAAAGGGAAACAGAGAGGTTGCAACCCCATCTCGGTGAGACCGAGATCCCTATCGGTAGGACCGATTTGCTTAGGGTTTGTGGCAGTGCCTATGACTTTTGGAATCGGTGGCGCTGGATAGGAAGTTTCGGTGTGACCGATTTTGGCTTTGGGTTTAGGTCATATGTGGATGTGGGAAAGTAGTTGAGGATTTTGGAGCATATCACTAAGCACATTGAAGCAAGAGGCTCATTAAGCAACACCTCATCCCTCCTTGATAGTATTGGCTTTTCCTATAGACTCAATGTGTTCTTGGATCACTAAAATATAAAATGAAGAGTCTTGAGCTTTTGAGCTTGAGCCAATCCTTTGTTCTTAGTATTTTGAGGGATCCACTTTCATCATCCATGCCATGCCATTCATTGAGCTTTCCTAAAATAATAATCTTGGAATATCATTAGTTCAATGAGCTATATGTTGTTATGAATTACCAAAACCACCTAGGGATAGTTGCACTTTCAGCTGCGCCCGCGCCCGCGCGCCGGCTTCGTGGTCGTGGCGGCAGAGGGAGGCCCGGGGGGTGCCGGCGATCTCCTTCGTTTGCTCCTGCGACAGTACGTTGAAGAGAGCTTTGGAGCGCGCCCGGAGCGGAGCCACCGATGTCCCTCGTCTGCTCTTGCAAATATACGTCCAAGAGAGCTTCGGAGCGCCACGAGGCCATGGTTGAAGTGGTGCCGACAGAAGGAAGGGACCGGAGAAGAATAAGTGTGGGTCTTTGGCTATGGCTGGTAGCTGGGGCTCAAGTTAATATAGCGGGCGAATGGCAATGAGCCCCGGTAGACGGATGGGAAACTGGCGCCGGAGTAGGTTCATCGGGCGTGAATGTGGCCGCTGCTTCAATGAATTAACTGCAGATGCGTTCGGGTGACTGACATGTGGGCCCAACGGGCATGTTAGTGACACACCAATTGCACCTGTAGTTAAGTCCAGTGAATGTGGCATTGACATTCTGGAGAGACGGTGACCGTTTCAGGCGCATGCGGACTGTTTGACTGGTCAACCATACAAATACGGAGCTATATGCTGAGCCAGCGGCCGTATAATCACCATATCTCATATACAATGATTAAAATGAGCTACCAAGACAAGTTCGATGACCGCCAATGCATTTTACTCTGTAATAAATGACCGAGATTGAAGGGGAATCCTAATTTGCTTCGTCTTCTGTCCTTGAGCTCTTGACAAACCAATGCACTATACGGCCACTCCACCCCAGAGCTCTCACCAAGCATCGTTCATGCCACCGCGCCGCACACTAACTGGTAAGGCAGCGATGGCATCCCGCCGCGCCGAGTTCCTCGCCGCCCATGAACGCACACAAAATGGTAGGGAAGCGATGGCATCACGCCGTCCCGAGTTCATCGCCACTCGCGACCTCACGACTATGTGGGAGGAATTTGAAGATGCCAAGGCCAAATGGGCGGTAGAGCAAGAGGCAGCCAAAGCCGCACAGAGGGAGCGGAAAAGTCAGAAAGCACTCAAGAAAAGAGAGGCCCGCCACCGCAAGAAAGAAAAGGACGCACGCGCTTCTGTGGAGAGGTCGGCGGAGATCCAAGCACGGTGGGGTGTCGCCGACAAAGCCAGGAAGGAGAACGACGTCGTCTGGCCAGCATGTGAGAAGTAGTAGTACTAGTAGTTAGTGTGTGTGTCTGTGTCTGAGTACGAGCATGTACCGGTACTACTAGTTACTACTATAGTTTTTGGAGAAAATTACCAGTACTTTAGCCTAGACTAAGTGGAAAAATTCCTATCCTATGCATCAAATGGCATCTCTTTCTCTATAGGAATTGAGATGCATGTCACCTCACTTCCTATGATTTTCATATTCCTATCCTATGAATGAAAGGAGGCCTCTGTTGGAGTAAATACTGTATCTAGTAGTACTGCTGGTACAGTAGTTTTCTTCAAGAAGCAGAATTCAACGAAGTCATGATGGTTCCTTCGTCCGAGAAACTTCAAAGTGGGAAGTGGGCCTGTGATTGGACGGCTCATTAGTCATTGTTACTGCGGCGCGACAACCTGGGTGACTCTCCCTTGGAGTTCTGCGTGCATGGAAAGTGGACCAGGATGGTCGACGTCCCACATGTTGGCGAACGGAAGTATTCTTTCTGATATCGAGGAGCAAGGAAACCGCGTGGTATAGTATCACTGCTGATTGGTTCGCAAAAAAATAGTATCACTGCCGATTTATAATTATTTTTTATTTCTGATGAATGCTAGTGTTTCAACTCTTACGACGAAGGGTGCCAAACATGGCACGTGCTGGATGTCCAACACGTCAGCGAAAGGAGTGGGACATGAACAGCGTGGTAGAGCCCAGCATAAAAAAACAGCGTGGTAGAGCGTCTCCACTTCTTCCACTTCTGGGTCGGAGACCACATGTGGTAGTACTTAGCTGTATGAATGATACAGAGTGCGACCTGGAGAGAAAGACATGTCTAGTTGGAAGGTCTCGGGGCATACACATAAACAAATATAAAACTTAATATGTGCCTCCAACTAATATAGTAGTAGTAGAGTACTTAGACACGTACTCCATAACATCACCGTGCATTGCCCATACAACATTTAGTGGTAGTACGTAGTAAGAGACAAATGCCGCCCAAGAGTTCCCTTCTCGACCTACTTTTGGGTGTTTGGTAGAGTGTATCGAGGGTTCATGAGTCCACACTAGTTTAGCACAAATGCACTAGAAGCATGTATGAAGAGAGCATGCATGAAGAGGGGTGTTGAGTTGAGCATGCATGAAGAGGGAACAACTATGCTGAGACGAGAACACAACCAAACACACCCTGTATGCCACGCATGTTCATACCATTTGTGCCTTTCTACTTCACTTACTACGCTACATTACTCAGGTTCGTACGTCCACTCCTAGGTACATGTCCGTCTCGTAGTTCTAGTGCACGTGTTCTTCATATAGATGGAATGATCGTTGCATAACACGTGCGCCTTGATGCTAGATGCCTCGCGTGTTGGCAAAAGGATGAACAAAGCTCACGTAAAAAAATAGAGTGGAAGAACATAGATTCCGGACGACCGAGAAGGAGCAAGGAACCTCGTGGTGGAGCGTCTGCACTCATAATATTTAATATTATTCAGCGATATAAAATTAAGCAGTCATCTCCACAGTGGACTGGAAGAGTACGAAACACGGCAGCCCAGTGTAGTTACATCATACTAGTACATGGCTAACCCACGCTATCACCATATTTCTTGGCTTCCGTGCGACACCTATCTCTAGTAATCCACCAGCCTGTATCGCTTCTCCCTCCTCGTCTCTATCAAGGTGCGGCGGGCTAGCATTTCTGCCGTCTATTGAGGTCGGTTAACTATCACATGTTAGCGACATGCCAAGATCATTCTAAAAAAATTCCTTTCACGTTCTGTTTTCAAAAAGAAAAAATCCTTTCACGTATGAACTTGCCTGTATGCTTTGAGCAACTTGCATGTCCTATACTGCTCCTGTTTGATACTCTAACTTAGCTAGAGGTTAGACTAACTCATGACTAACCCTGAACTAACTGTAACCAAAGAGGTGTTTGGTTGACAGGGTTAGATTGACAATAAATGCACTTCATGGAGAGAGAAAAGTGATTTTTCAGTGGTCCCAATGAGAACTATCTCCAGTTAGCACCTCTCAGGTGGGATAGTTTTTTTTGGTGGGTTCGGTGCAACTTGCTCAAATTTAAACCCTCATGCTGGGATACTTTAGGGCTATTTGAGCCCCAACTAGCTCAAACTAACTCTAACCCATGGATCCAAACAGGACCTATGGCCAGTCTCGACGCGGACTAGTCGCGTGCACCGGGAAGCGGCGCTCTCTCGGCCGTCGTGCCACTTCAAAGCCGGCGCCAGCGAGAGGTCGCCTCCGCTCTGGCCGGGCATTAATGCGGCACTAACGCTCCAGGGATGCTGATTGTTTCACGCGGGAAGCGTGCGCTGTCAAGGGGGTTTTGAAAATTTTCAGGTGTAGTAGTAATGGTAGTTTGCAAAACTACTCAATTATTGCACTCAGTTTCCTAAGAAATTGTGGTAAAAAACGTTACTCCACAGCCCGCTTCCCTTCTCCTTCCTGCTCGTGGTTTATGTGGCCATGTTAACGTGGTTGTGTCAAAAAATGTCACTTCCTACTCGTAATTTGCGTTATATAATTACTAGTAATCATGTACGTGCAACGCACGTATTAGTGTAAACTTAAATAAAGCATATATTATGTCAAAGTTTTGGAAAGGGAGTGAAAGAAGGAATATTGTCGTAGCGAGTGGTTAATTACTTATGCTATTTGGCAAAAGAAAGGCACAAGAAAACAAGCACATGTAGTTGCAGCTCTTGCTTCATTCCCCTAGAATATCCTCGACGGGTTTGCATGCTTGATCCCAGGCTCGAAGCCCAAGCTACCCCCCACACCTGTAACCATGAAGGCAAGAATGGCTCATATCCGTATTGGTGAAAACCGCATGCGTGTCAATAAAAAAATGCTATAAGACAACATAATTTACCGTGAATGTAAATTGCCAACACCATCCTGAGTAAGTGAGGGCAAGATAAACTTGCACCAGTAGGTACAATATATACTATCATAATGAAAAGTGGTACATGTAATTCTCTATTACAAAAAATAACATTATGCATTATGCATGAAGATGTCGCTGGATCCTTGCCCATCAGGCCATCAACACATCGAGCACAGGTAGACATAGAAGCATCGGTCAAGCCATAGGGCTAAGAGGAAAACGTGACTGCACATGAAGCATTATCATTAACTGGGAATGAAGGGTTCTACTTTCAAGTGTTTGTGAAGAACATGGTGTAAAAGTCACTGCGCAGGAGGAGGGCATCAAAACACAGTGTGCCCTCGGACGAAATCGACTCCCTTCCCGATTCATATTCATACACGGTGGGCGCGAAAAACAAACTCTCGTCGGCAAATATTCGGTGGATGCGAGATTACCGTCCTATCCCCAACCGACTAATGTTGATGTGATGTAGTAGAAATTTGAAACGGGGGCTAAGTTTGTAAATTTCCTCACATTTGAGACAAGCGCGCCCTGACTACATGGTTCCCCCCTTCCTCTCTACCTCCCTTTTCTCCATTCATACTCCATGGGCGCCAAAACACCCTTTCCACCCCACCCTCCTCCGTCCGCCGCCGTCCGCCACCCCATCCACCGCCGTCCTCCTCCACCATGCCGGACCTGATACCTCGACGCTGCCGTCCATTACAAGAGATCGACCTCTCTCATCCACGCTTTCGGACAGGGATCCTTGCATCCCGTCCTCTCGCTTCATCCCCGCCGTCGTCCACCTTGCCGGCGCCGCTCCTACGACCATCTCATCCACCGCGCCCCACCGCCACCGTATACCCTCCTAGATCTGCTTCCACGCTGCCGACAACCATAGCTACCGCAGCACCGTCAAATTCTCACCAGATGCGTACACGGCGCCACACCAGTGGCGGTACTCTTTCGTATCTCCTCAACTTATTTATCGCAGCAAGAAAATAGATCGCCACTGCTTTACTCTGATTTCTTGTCTTGGTTGCGAAGTTGCCTTTGTCCGTTTGCACCTTCAGATCCGCTGTGGCACGCTCAACACTATACTCCCAATGCTTATGGTTTTCCCCTTTTATATTCCACAGTAGTCTAAATTTCAAAATTGGGTCAGTTGATTTTCAGAGCTCGCCGGAGTTCGCCGGTGCGATCCAAGGGGCTCGGGTGGCTGTGGGGCCTCGCCAAACGAAGAAAACTCGACGCGGGTGGGGGGTGGGGTGGCGGAGGAACATAAACGGTCGGGGCCGATGGTCCGACCGGCGGCCCGTGCGGTGTTCTGTATGGGAAGAATCACAGACGAGGAAGAAGAAGGGTTAGAAGACGTAGGATCTTCATCCAACCGCCTGAAATGGCCGAGAGACAGCTGGGAGTTGCATTCTTAATGCGCTCTGGTTCATCATGTGTGGGCCCTGCGCAACCAACATTTTATTATCCAAAATCTGCTTGCTCTTCTTTATCATGTTCTATAGTGCTGGCCTGTACGTGATCGATAGGCTTTCAATTACTAGCGGCAATACAACACCGTATTTTCAAGCCAGTTCCACTTTCCCGATTTATATATCGTGGTTATGGTGTACCCCTGTTATGTACACTATTATATGCCTAGTTGTTGTGTGCTCTTGTTATCATGGTTTGGCAATAAACTATCTATACAGTATATTATGAACCTATCATCTGCCAGCTATCCGTACCTCTGGAGCCTATTTTTTGTGTACTTGTGCCAGATTATATAAATGCACGCACGATATTACAGCACACATGAGCTCTCTCATCAGAATCCAGTGATAGCACATAAGTGTTTACAGGGGCGCCCCTATATTAGAATATCATCTGCATTACAAAGATAATCTCACAACTATTTATGTTTTCATGGTTCTCAGATATTATACGCAATTACAGTGAATATCAGAATCCGCGCATCAGAAGAATATTGTGGAAGACTGCAATGACTTACAAAATTGGCACCAAGGCATTGGGTGCCATTTTGGAAGTAATGAAACTCGTACGCTCCCCACCTGTTGATTCTTGTTCAGAATATCATTCTAATGACTATTCTAACCTCGAGGAGTCAAAGGCAGATGGCCTGTCCTGTTCACCCATCAAGGTGCCTGTTCTAATCTGGCAAGGTTTTATTGATTGCGCGTATCTTGCATATGTTGTCTTGCATTTCTTCTACTTTGTTGCACCACCATCTGCTTAGTTTACTCATCATATAACTCGAGATGCTATGCCCATCCATTATCAATACATATTCCATCTGTCGTCATACCATGTTTTTCCACTCAAATGCTGTTCTTGTGCATCAGACATCAAAAAGGAAGAGGGTGATTGCCGAACCTGAAGGAGCACTAGCAAAGTCCTTGAAAAATGTGGTGGTGCCAGAGAAATCAGACATCGCCCCACTTATATTGGCTGTACAACCAGTGACACAAAACATAGGACCGACTCCAGCAGACTATACCCATACTTCACTGCCCACACCACTAGCCCCACCACACAGGACCTGCACTCCAGCAAAAGGTATACCGATTTCATTTGCCATAGCACCAACTGTACCACAGAAAAATCCCACTCCAGCAAAATGTACAGCAAGTCCACCGGCCGAAGACCTATCCCAACTACAGAGACGGCCAATTCTTGCAGATTGGAACCCCCTTCCATTTATTCCCAGTTTAAAAGATAATGCTTTCAATGTTGTTAGGGACTACGTGCATATATTCCCATCATGGGAAGATTATAGTGAAGACAAACACCATTTTCACATCTTCCTGTCCAACTTACGTGAAAGTGCTATTGTTCATGGTTATTATTTTCCTGTTTTCGGTTGATCGAACACATCAATGATTTACATTACATTGTTGTAACTAGGTGAGGGTCAATCTGGATAGTCATGACGAGCAAAGCTTGCTTGTGCTTTTCAAGGAAGCATTGCAGCAGTATCGGTGTTACCTGAGGAAATCACACTTTGATGGCAAGTCTATAAAGGAATTTTCGGTGAAGTCTCCTGTGCTAAATTTACAAGACATTGAATGGAAAAACCTTGTTATGCACTGGTCTTGTTCCCAGGATGAGGTACTATCTATGAAATCACATGACAATTTGAACTTCTACTTTTCCGCATGTGCCTTACGGATCTTTTTTGCAGGAAATCTGCTCGAAGAAGAATTCCGGTTTGAAAAGAACGACAGGATATCGCAAATATGTTGCCCGCTGCTTTGCTCTTGTTAGTACCTGTTGTCCTGTATCACTGTACTTGCATACATACCTGGTTCATTATGTGACAGCAGTATGCATGATAGCTTGCTTATCAATTGTTCGCTCCAAATTATCTGATCTGTATGAATGGCTACATTAGTGTAGAATATATCCAATGCCAATGAATTTTTTTAGCTCTGCATTGTTCTTGTAAGTACATGTTGTCCTTTATCAGTGTACTTATATTGACAGGTAGTTGTTCATGTACCATCTCTGCAGCTTATTTTCCTTTGCCCTCCATTTTCTATACATCAGATCTATATTTACTCTTACCATAAGGTTGGTACTGAAGAAGTTTAGCTGTGCATTGCTCTTGGCTGTGCCTTTTGCCTATATCGCTGCACATACATTTATAGCTACTTGGTTATGCGGCATCACTCTTCATCTTATCTTAAATATTCTCCATTTTTCCGTATATTATCACATCTATATTTACTCTTAACAAAATGTAGAATAAAGGCAATGCTTAGGAAGAACATTCTGTGCTAAACTTCTTGAATTGCCCCCCCATCAGCATGGACAAGGGCTTTATAGAGCCTGTCTTCGGCAGTAATGTAAGTTTATCCTTCTCAAGCCTTCAAACTTTATTGTGTATATTTGGTTAGGCATGACTGCAACAACTGTTTATTTTTGGTGTTTGCATCAAATTGCATGTTTAAAGTTTATTATGTAGTTCATAAACAAAAGTTTGTCCTTCTCAATTTAAGTTTTCAGTTGTACAACCATGTTCCTTCTTCATACCATGTAAATTAAACTATACAGAGCAAGTGATCTTCTTTTGCACTACATGTATGCTTCTGTTCTTCATCTGTAATCCAGTGGTGTGGTGAACCTACCCACTACAGCACAATGTCATATTCTGCAATGTCTTAACTATGAACAATGTCATATCATTCTACTATTATTTAAACCGCCTCTTTATTTGCCAATCTGAAATGGGATAAATTGACAGCACACTAACCATTGATACTTATGAGTTCTTGATCTCAAATCCAGTGGTGTCGTGAAGCTGCCAACTCCTTCACAATGTCAATTCCTGCCATGTCTTGACCTGAACAATACCATATTGTCTTAATGCAATTTTAAAGTGTGTCACTTTATTCGTCAGTAAGAAATATGATGAATTGTCAGCACTGATACTTTTAAAGTGCTATCGGTTTTGTATATTATTTTTTCGGCGTGTTTATTTGCACTGGTGGCGATCTTTGATGCCTAGTGTATGTAATCTGATGTCTGCTTGTGCTTTATTATCATAGTGGCGAACTTTGATGCGCAGTGGATGTAATATGTCATAATTTCTTTATTGTATAGTCTAGGTTTTTTCTTATTCACGATGCTGCAGTTATTTTACTGTATATATATCCTGTCTTCGCAGTAAACCGACCAAACCGTAAAATTATGGTACATAATCGGGCCGTCATGCAATCACGATGTATGATCCGCATCATGGGCCCCGTCAAACTGGCCCACTAGTAGATTCGGGCCTTTAACAGGCTAAGTAACCCCCGGCCCTCTTTTCGCAAGAAAACTCAATGGGCTTTTAGGAGGCTGAGAAGTAGGCTGAGCCTGAAATTTGCCGAATAGCTCACGGGCCGGCGGCAGCCCGAAATGCACCCCGGCCCATGATTGTGCGAATCAATTCACGGGCTTTTAACAGGCCAAAGTTGTCTCGGTCCTTGTTTGGCCCAATCAGATATTGGCTGCGAGCAGGCCAGATGCAAAACGAGCCGTAGTTAGGCCCAACTATATGACGGGCTTTAAACAGGCCGAAATTAATATAGGGCCGAAATGTTAAATGGGCCCGTAACAGGGCGAAACTAATATCAGGCCGAATTACTAAATGGGCCTTTAGCAAGTGGGCCCAAAAGCATAGCGTCCAGTCAATGGGCCGAATCTGATATGGGCCATAATTGAGCCCAAAGCCTCTTAAAGGGCCGGACCTGATCTGGGCGGTGATTTGGCCCAGAAAGTGGGAGGCTTTTAACGGGCCGGATCTTATATGGGCCATTACTAGGCCTGGAACGTGGCAGGCCATTAATGGACCGGATCAATTATGGGCCGGCATTTGGCCCAAAACATGGCAGCCAGTTAATGGGCCGACCTACTAGGGTCCTCAAAATCTTGTGGGCCTACAGCTGGGCCGGCCCATTAATGTCGGTGAAATCTCGTGGGCCTTTAGCTGGGCCGGCCCATTATGATCCGCAAGAATTTTGTGGGCCTTTACCTGGGCCGGCCCATTATGGCACACAAAAATCTCATAGGCCTTTACCTGGGTTGCCTATTATGGCGCACGAAATCTTGTGGGCCTTTAGCTGGGCCAGCCCATTATAGTCCACAAAATCTTGTGGGCCATTAACTGGGCCGGCCCATTATGGGCCGCCAAATCTTGTGGGCCTTTAGTTGGGCCGGCCCATTTAAACTTGATTGTCCATGCCATGTGTCGAGTATCATAGGCGCCTTCTGTCCAATGAGTGGATGACATCTGTCCCAACGATGAGCCGACACGTCTTTCCTCCAGCCAATGATGATTTTACACATGGAAAATCCCCATTGGTCGGGGCTGTTAACGGGTTATCGGATCCAAAACCCGACCCGATAGCTTAACGGCTTTCCGTTATGGTGGATGCCACGTGTCGGTCACCCTTGACGAAAGCACTTCTGTGACGTGCGATTTATCGTCATGGAAGTGGACACTTCCGTGATGATAATTTTGGTAATGTCATCGAACACTTCTACGACAGCACGGGTATGACTATCTTGATTCTATCATACATTTGTCATGGATGTACATGCATGACAAAAAACGCGACCTACTATGAAAAACACGTATCATCACGGAAGTGTATTTTTTTTGTAGTGTAGGTGACATTAGGGTTTTGGTTGATTTGTGTCTTAAGGTATTATTCTAGTACGAACTCTAGGATAGATCAAACGAAAAGAATAGCTTCGTGTTATTTTACTACGGACTCTTGAATAGATCGATCAGAAAGAATAACTTTGCGGTGGTTTCATACCCTACAATAATCTCTTCGTTTGTTTTCCGCTATTTGTGACTTTGGAGTGACTCTTTGTTGCATGTTGAGGGATAGTTATATGATCCAGTTATGTTATTATTGTTGAGAGAACTTGCACTAGTGAAAGTATGAACCTTAGGCCTTGTTTCCTAGCATTGCAATACCGTTTACACTCACTTTTATCATTAGTTACATTGCTGTTCTTATAATTTCAGATTACAAAATCCTATATCTACCATCCATATTGCACTTGTATCACCATCTCTTCACCGAACTAGTGCACCTATACAATTTACCATTGTATTGGGTGTGTTGGGGACACAAGAGACTCTTTGTTATTTGGTTGCAGGGTTGCTTGAGAGAGACCATCTTCATCCTATGCCTCCCACGGATTGATAAACCTTAGGCCATCCACTTGAGGGAAATTTGCTACTGTCCTACAAACCTCTGCACTTGGAGGCCCAACAATGTCTACAAGGAGAAGGTTGCATAGTAGATATCAACCCACTTGGAGGCGATGGCCCTTTCCTGATCCTACATTACGCGGACGACACGTTGATCTTAATGCAAGGGGACATCCAACAAGCATAGGCCATCAAACGGATTCTACAGGCTTTTAGTGATTTCACGGGACTAAAGATAAATTACCACAAGAGCACGATCATGCCTGTATGCCTTGATCAACTGACCTGTCAGGGCATTGCAGATGTTCTACAATGTCAACTGGTAGCCTTTCCATGCACATACCTGGGATTTCCCCTCTCCCTCAACAAAATCACACATGGCCGGTTGATGCCTGTCATCCACAAAGTGGACAAGCATCTATCTGGCTGGCTTGCTACTTTTCTGTCCTGGCGGGCCGACTCACCTTGGTTAATGCAGTCTTGGCAGTGATCCCCAGCTACTTCATGGGCTGTTTTCTGTGGCCGCAACAATCTGTAGACAAAGTTGAACAAATCCTGAGAGGCTTCCTATGGCAAGGAAAGAACAAGGACAAGGGAGGGCAATGCATTGTTACGTTGCCAAAGGAAAATGGAGGGTTGGGGGTACGAGACATTGCAGCACATAACAAGGCCCTCATTTGCAAGTTCATGGCAAAGATCTTGTAGCAGTAAGAAGCCCCATGTTACAACTGGTTTGCACACAACTACTGTCAGAAGGAAATCTCCTGGTCTCCACAGAGTCGGGACACTGACATCTAGAGAGGCTTCAGGTCCACCTTGCGGATAGTTATGGAAGCTACCAAGTGCAGGATTGGGGATGGACAGGGCTCTGCCTTCTGGTACGACCACTGGCTCAACTGTGGTCGGCTAATGACATGCTTCCCGACGCTTTTCTCCTTCTCCACGTCCAAGTTCTGCTCTGTTTCCTCACAGTTCAGGCATGGGCAATGGAGCTTACAATTACATCCAAACTTCTCTTCCTTAGCAACACAAGAGATGTCTGCAATCTTGAGCAATATCCAGCTGCAAGAAGGTACACCAAACGCCAGAGTGCCCCTGTTGGAAAACAAATGTGCCACTACCGCATACTTCTACAAGCTGCTGACTTCTAGGGGAAGCCTTTGCAAGTCAGCTAAATATATACGTAACAGGATCATACCACACAGGCACCGTGTTTTCCTGTGGATTGCCCTCCAGGACAGACATAACACACAAGATAACATGCTCAGAAAGCAGTGGGACAAAATCGTATCACATAACGGTGCGATCTATGCCCAGCAGCAAAGACAATGAACCACATATTGCTCCGATGCAAGCTGGCACAAGCCCTATGGTCCAAGCTAGAGCTACAAGAAATTGCCTCATCCTTTTTGGTAGCACAAGATTTCTTATGTTCACAGCAGACACGACTCTAAGTGGCATGTCCTCTTCGCAGCATGTGCAGTCACCCTTTGGAATGCCAAGAATGCTCAGGTGTTTGATGGGTCCTTTTGGAACGAGATACAGCTATACAGCAAGGTTGCCGATATCATCAGGCTATGGAGCCTGCATGCTAAACCACAGGAAAGACATAACCTTTTGGTGTGGGCAAATGTTGTAGCTACTACTTAGCCTCTTGTGTTTTGCCTCTTCTTCTCACACCCTATGCTTGTATGCTAACTCAGATCTGGTGATGGCCTGCTGCACACAGCATGCGGTGTTAACATCACCTTCATGTAAATTCCTTTGGTCATTCGGGGTTTTTGCCCGTTTTGAATGCATAAGGTAGAAAATGCCCTACCTTTTTATTGAAAAAAAATTAGATCTCCCGCGGTCGTCTAGGCGACCTAGCGGCGACGAAAGATGAGAGTGAGTGAGATGGCGACATTGCCGCCTCCGGCAACCCCCACAGGGGTGATGAGAGTGAGTGGGATAGCGGTGACGCTGCCGCTGGCGAACCCCACAGGGCAGGGGGCACTTGAATGGACGAGGGCAATCAGGCAGGCTTATTCAGCGCGCGGGTCTGGAGAGATTTCAAGGCAAGATCCAGGCGCGGTGGTGGCAGATCGAGGGAGATGTCTGGAAAGATCGAAAGAAATGGTGAGGAAAATCCTGAGGGGGGGCTGGTAGTTTAGGGAAACTGACAATTTAAGATCATTTAATTTCTGTTAATTGCATCAATCCCGTTGTGGAGGGTGCATTATTTGGTGACTACTCGTAGTATATCTGTACCAATTCGAGGGGATTAGCTCCCACACGGAAATTTTCACGACAGGGGACACATCTCTCTATCTCTCTTCTCTCGGATTGGGTCACTAAAGTGATTTCCATGGCGAGTCTAAGAGGCCATGAGGGAGGGGACTGGGGAGGTGGAGTGGTTGGTAGGGGAGCTGAATCTGGCCGCGGTTCTACCATCTCCGGCTACCATGGGGGCTGTGGCGCCCGCTGGGGCACCCCTGTCTTGCACTACTCCTGTTCGGGATGTCAACAGGGCATCGAGATGCCTCTGGAGTGAGGCTCCTCCTCTTGTGATCGATATGAGGACGCAGCTCGGAGGGCCGTGAGGGATTTCTTGGTGGTTGGGCGTCTTCTTTCGCCCTTCCAAGTGAACCCTCGGGTCATCATCGACGACCTTGATAGTACTTCTATGTGGAAGCTCAGTGGAGAGGTCACTGTCTAAGAGGTGGCTAGTGAGGACGGGAGGTCATCCTCAACTTTGCTGTCGAGGAAGATTGACAGTTCGTGCTAAAAGTGCAACCATGGCATCACAAGCGGGACAGCCTCATCTTCACCGAATTCGACGACAAGGGCGACCCTGCGGGCGTTGATCTTGGCGTTATGGCCATTTGGGCCCAGGTATGAGACCTACCCTTTGAGCTCAAGACGGAGAGCATAGGTTGGACCCTGGGGGATCAATTGAGGGTAGTGAAGGCAGTCTCACATCACAACCATGTTATAGTTGAAAAGTTTCTCCGGGTGAGGATACAAATATTACTGCATGAACCTATTAAGAGTACTGTTGAGGTCACTCCTTTGGGTAGTTCCAAGACTCTCAAATTTGATGTGAAGTATGAGAAATTGCCTTTGTAATATGAGTGTTGTGAACTTGTAGGTCATACCTTCGAGTGTTTTTGTAGAATTCCTATTGAAAAAAGAAGGGTCCCGATAACGCCCACACGTGTGGGCGTTAAGGGGTCTGGCCACACGTTTCGTGCGGTATCTAAAGAACCAGTCCACACGTTTGTGTGTGGGAAAAACAAGTAATGCCCACACGCCCGGTGTTTTTCCTCGCGGTCTCTCCCACACGCCTACGTGTGGGCAAAATAGATAAAGCCCACACGCCCATACTCACGGTCCCACACGCTCCGTGTGATGGTCATCACGCGTCCCCACAGTTGCCATGGTCCAGACCCTCTTCCATGGTTGTTTAACTGCAGTTACCATGTTTCTGAACTACAGTTACCATGTTTGACAACTACAGTTGCCATGGTTGCTCAACTGCAGTTGCCATCTCAGGTCAAGTGCCAGATGCCATTTTTGGACAACTATAGCTATTGCCATGTATGGTATGGTCTACTACAGCTGCTAAGATTTGAAACTTTAGGAGTTGCCACCTACTAACACAAGGTAGTTGCCATGTAGCACTACAAAAAATGCATGGCAAAAAAACATGTTCGGGTAAAGAGGGAGTTGCCATCTGCTTACAAGCACACTAGGGCAGTTGCCATGTACCCTGCAGAACACATGACAACTCGAGGTAAAAAGAGAGAGTTGCCATATGCTTACAAGCACGCTTGGACAGTTGCCATGTACGCTGCAACACACATGGAAACTGACAGCTTGGGTGTGGGAGAAGAGACGAGCGTGTGGGTGAACTGATAAACGCCCACACACCAGCCCTTCTGCGTGCGTGAAAACAGGCGTGTGGGCGAACTACTAAACACCCACACCCCAGGCCCTCTGTGTGGTGAAACGGGCGTGTGGGAGACTGGATGAATGCCCACGCACCAGCCCAGTCCCACGTCGCATAAAAAATCTGCTAGAACGCGCTAGGATTCGTGCAGAAATGGTTGGACGAGGATCCATCCGTGTGGGTGAGTTGCCAGACGCCCACACGTGTGGGCGTTATCTTTTTGGAAAAAGAACTGCTATGTATCCAAAGAACCTTAGCGTGGAGGCCTACTGGAAAGAACAAGTTTCAAATAGGAGAGCTCCTTTTTTGGGGTTTTTTCCTTGAGGTGGAAAGTTTCTGATCGTCGGCTCCGACAACAACACCTCCACGGATATGGAGGGAACCATCATCAAGGTGGCTAAGGATGTGAGGAGTCTTACGGTGTCTGACGGGGGCACTGTTACTACCACCTTGGGAGCAGCCCAGACGAGTCTGCCGCTGGGCGAGGAGGGCCGGGTTGCCGGGGCTCCATCGACGGTGCTCTACGGCGTTGCTTCCGGTCAGGAGGACTCAATCGGAGGGTGGCGGATTTTCTACCTGCTAACCTAGGCCAGGAGGGCCTGGGGCTGGCGGTCAAGAAGGACACACAATTGGGGGTGTTGCATGGCCAGGAGGGCCATGCTATGCAGCAGAAGTATGTCCCTAGAGGCTCTAAAACTACTACTACTACTACTGCAGATCCTCAATGCGTCCCTGATGGGCAGGAGGGCCAAGGGAGAGCGCTTTTGGCTACATCCAATAATGTTTCTGCAGGTCTCTTGGCTAATGTCCATAAATCTTCTCCAATGGCCCTGTTTGGATCCAAGAGTTAGTGTTAGTTTGAGTTGTTTTGGGCTCAAATAGCTCAAAGGGATCC
Source organism: Triticum turgidum subsp. durum (assembly GCA_900231445.1). NCBI lineage: Eukaryota > Viridiplantae > Streptophyta > Magnoliopsida > Poales > Poaceae > Triticum > Triticum turgidum. The sequence goes on from LT934120.1 coordinate 24,962,415, forward strand.
AAATAGGTGGGTTAGTTTCAGTTAGTTGCCTCTAACCCATGTGAAAAAACTATTCGGGTGGAGAGGTGCTAGTTGGGCTAGTTTTCCTTGGGCCCACAAAAATAACTAAAAAAATCACCCTCCCACACCAGATCCCTCCCTCCCGCACCCCTCGCGCGACTGCTCTCGTTCCCCATGGCGCCTCCCACCCAAGCGCCATGCCGCCCACCAAAGGCGTGACCTCCTCTGACCGCCGCTCGCCCTCCTCCAAACGGTGCTCGCCCTCCTCCGTCTGAAGCTCGCCCCGCTCCCCCGTCACCGATCCTCTCTCTCTCTCTCTCTCTATATATATATATATATATATATATATATATATATATATATATATTGTGTGCGGCGGCACCGGTGCATGTACTAGGGATTCAGCGAGAGGTGAGTCCGTTCGTTCCTTCTGTACTCGTGCTCTCCCTCCTCGTACGTGTCCATCTGTCCAGCAACGGTTTGCAGCGGGGATTTGAGCCAGTGACGTGGCTGGATCCTTCTCCTTGATCAGTCCTGGCAGTGATGGAATGAATGGATCGATGAAGCAACACATCCTCCTCCTTACTTAACCAGTGGAGTCGTTACAGCCAAGTATTATTGCATCTGTCTTCTCTTACCACCATGTGTGTGTGCTGTGTTGTGCAGTGGAGACGGCGTTGCCGCAGGTGGTGCCGTCCGTGATGGCTGAGGCGGCGCGACAGCTCTTCCACGAGTCCCGGAAGAAAGGCGCGACACTCGTCATCATCGCCATCAAGGTACATACCACACGCATGACTTACCACCCTCCCTTTATTTGGTTTGGTCTGTCGAGTAGGAGTGGTCGGCGCCGAATGGAGTGAGCTAGTGAGCAGCAAGTCAGCAAGAATAGTCTGCCCTCCTTCTCCCCATAGGAAATTTCTTGCTGGTCTAGATTCTTGGGTCCTAATTTGTTGGCGGAACTTCTGATTAGTTCATAGCTAGATTTTGTACTATTTTTTGTTAACAGAACAGGTAGTGATGGTTAAAAGAAAACCATTGATGCATTTTACATAAGAAAGAGAGTCGAATGTGAAGAACATTAACTGAATCAGAGTGTGAAGCTAATGTACAAACATTTTGAGAGTGGAATGTGAAGCTGATGAACCAACATTAACTGAATCGAAACCCCCTATTTAGCCTCCACTCTTGTTGCAGATGTTGTTGTGCAAATTTAGAGCATTAAGAAACGAAGAATTGACCTATATAGTGTGATTAACTCAATACTTCATCATTAAATAATATTTTGGTACAATTTCATTTTTGTTATGCACTAGCTGTTATAAATAATCAAAGTTAGAAATGTATCTCATAAGTTAACATGGACAAGATTACTTCTTCCGGAGAAGAGCACGGCTGCGTGTGAAGTGTTGTGTTCGGCTTGCTTGTAGCACTTCCTAGATGCGCTACTGATTCTTCTCTTCTGGTGCAGGTAGTATATCTTGGAGCAGAGCACCCGCGATGGACGAAGACGGCTTCGATGTGTGGGGTTAGCAGCCATCGGCAAACGGCCCTGCTACCCATGCCCGTGTTGACATAAACTTGCAAGTGCCGGTGTCGGAGGGATTTTATTACACGTTATGTCACAGTACTTATGCCTATTCTCTTTTATTTTACAAGGTTTACATGAAGAGGGAGAATGCCGGCAGCTGATTCTGGGCTGGAAAAGGAGCAACCTAAAACTCCACGAAAGTTATTTTTGGAATTAATAAAAAATAATGGGCGAAGAAAGTACCAGAGGGGACCCACACCCTAGCCATGAGGGTGGGGGCGTGCCCTACCACCCTGGGCGCGCCCCCTACCTCGTGGGCCCCCTGCCAGGACTATGGTGAGCATCTTCTGCTATAGGAAGTCTTTTACCCTGGAAAAATCATAAGCAAGCTTTCGGGACCAAACACCGCCGCCACAAGGCGGAACCTTGACAGAACCAATCTAGGGCTCCGGCGGAGTTGTTCTACTGGGGATACATCCCTCCGGGAGGGGGAAATCATCACCATCGTCATCACCAACGATCATCTCATCGGGAGGGGGTCAATCTCCATCAACATCTTCACCAGCAACATCTCCTCTCAAACCCTAGTTCATCTCTTGTATCCAATCTTTGTCCCAAAACCTCAGATTGGTACCTGTGGGTTGCTAGTACTGTTGATTACACCTTGTAGCTGATGCTAGTTGATTTATTCGATGGAAGATCATATGTTAAGATCCTATATGCATATTAATACCCATCTGATTATGAACATGAATATGATTTGTGAATAGTTACATTTGTTCCTAAGGACATGGGAGAAGTCTTGCTATAAGTAGTCATGTGAATTTGGTATTCGTTTGATATTTTGATGAGATGTATGTTGTCTCTCCTCTAGTGGTGTTATGTGAACGTCGACTACATGACACTTTACCATTGTTTGGGCCTAGAGGAAGGCATTTGGAAGTAATAAGTAGATGATGGGTTGCTAGAGTGACAGAAGCTTAAACCTTAGTTTATGAGTTGCTTCGTAAGGGGCTGATTTGGATCCACACGTTTCCTGCTATGGTTAGGTTTACCTTATGTAACATCCCAAATTTTCAATTTGGAATGTTATATATAGGTCATCATTGCAAATCATATTTTTTTGCATTGTTGGATCGATCCTAGAAATTGTATGCAACTCAAGGACCCACGGAGAGAGTTGGGGATTTCGTTATTTTCATATTTGGATTATCCCAAATTTTGAAAATAGGATCATTGGATTTTATTTATTTTATCTTCAATTATTTCTACTACCAAAGGTTCAGAGAGGGAATAAAATGACTTTCCCAAAATAAAGAAATAATGAAGATTTAATAAAAAAATCAAATAAGATTTTATTTTGCAGTTTTTCGCTTTTTAATTGAATTTAGGAAAAATGTGCGTTTTCAAATTGCATTTAGGCCCCAAATAAATGTTCACTTGTCCGGCTTGATTTTAGAAACCAGGGAAAATTTATTTCGGGATTTTTGGAGTCCGTTTAGTATTTCTTTTTATTTTTCTTCTGCGCGGAATTATTTAAAAAAACCGTGCAACTGACCTACGGGCCATGCCCGAGCGGGACTTCGCTCGGGGGGGGGGGGCACTATAAATAGCGCCGCCCCGGCGCCCCAGCCCAGCCGCCCGACCCCGCTAGCCCGCGCCGCCGCCAACCCACACCGCCGCCGCCGGCCCACACCGAAACCCTAACC